>JPKZ01001414.1:117806-130450 GCA_000803305.1 Toxocara canis | reverse complement strand
GAAGAGGGTGTTAAGACAAAAAAGATTTCATAAACACAGGTGGTTTAACGCTTATGTAAGGTATTTTTTATCGATACTGTTTTGTGCTCAGTCGATGAAAGCGTTTCTGGAAGTGTTTTCGATTGCAACTGAGAGCTTATTATTCAGCCATAATTGAGATGTTGTTTTTGGGAGGCAGACATGAATTCTTAGCTGAGACAGGCGTGCGATGGCATATTAAAAAAATTTTTTTTACAATCTTCCGCGAAAGAAAATGTCTGGCTAATAGCAGAAAAGCAGAATCGGCCACTATGCAGCCAGACCTACTCCTTTTGCTGTTCAGTTCTTGTTTGCGGCGCAGCAGTGTGTGGAGTGCTTCACTCAAAAAGCAGGTTGGTATTAAAACCTGGGGCTGTGCGCATTTCGTTACTGTATAAACATATTTAAATAACGTAATATTTTTCATGAACATATATGTGCCGTTTGGCAGTTCATGGTAATTAATAGTTGACTTAGGCATACCTTGAGAGTCTGTGTTTGCTGCTTTACGTGATTACTGAAGCAACTGGATATCATTGACGTTTCGTTATTCTTAATTGTGGTGGTTATTTCAGCCCGAATGATGCGCATGCAGGCATTCTCGAAACGACAGCTCAGGTAGGTTGATATTCTCACTCTTCTAGTGGTTATAAATTACTGATCTGACTTATCTAGTTTTTCAAGGAAACGCGATAGGAAAGTTCTGATAAACATTCCAACCTTAGTACTGTGGTTGCATTTCACCAAAATCAGAACCTCGTATTTTTCCCCTCCGTCGCTCTTTTTTGTCCCTCTAAATTCATCATGGAAGTGAGAAAGTGGTGTATTCTTCTTGCTTTCCCTCCAGTCACCGAAAATAAAAAAATTAAGACCGCGTGGGTAACAAAGAGACGTCCGACCATTGGTGATCGTGGATGGGAGCATAGAATACCGGGATTCTATTGTCGAATGTGAACTCGAAGCGACTTCTACAAAGCCTTCTCCAGAAGAGTTCGTTATAGATAAACGAATTCGTCGATAGTCGTTCCGCAATGCCGACCTCACCGCTGCGTTCACCAGCCGCCATGGGCGATGGCTCGTATCGCGGTTCGCTGGAAAACGGCTCTTACCACCGTTCCAGTCGAGAAGATCCCAATGGAGTGAGTTGTGTATTTGTGGATTTTTACTTCGTCATCCTTTTTCTTCTTTTCATTCTCCCTTTTTTTTGTATTTTTCGTGTACTTTCACAGTAGATGAATCGGAAGCAGTCGCAAGGGTTGGGTTCTTGCTTTCCCTCCAGTCACCGAAAATAAAAAAATTAAGACCGCGTGGGTAACAAAGAGACGTCCGACCATTGGTGATCGTGGATGGGAGCATAGAATACCGGGATTCTATTGTCGAATGTGAACTCGAAGCGACTTCTACAAAGCCTTCTCCAGAAGAGTTCGTTATAGATAAACGAATTCGTCGATAGTCGTTCCGCAATGCCGACCTCACCGCTGCGTTCACCAGCCGCCATGGGCGATGGCTCGTATCGCGGTTCGCTGGAAAACGGCTCTTACCACCGTTCCAGTCGAGAAGATCCCAATGGAGTGAGTTGTGTATTTGTGGATTTTTACTTCGTCATCCTTTTTCTTCTTTTCATTCTCCCTTTTTTTTGTATTTTTCGTGTACTTTCACAGTAGATGAATCGGAAGCAGTCGCAAGGGTTGGGTTATCGCACTATGAGAGCAACAGAAGCGCTTTCTTTACTTCTTTAAATCTGAATGCTGGTGCAAATTTTTTTTTTGATGGCCTGTAGTAAACTCTTCATTTTGTGTCTAGATGATGGTTCGTGTTCGCACTAGATGATTAGAGAGAAGGATCAGCTGGGCCAATGAAATGACATTAACTCGACTTTTTAATGCACACGATAGGTTTATATGTCCTCCTAAACCCCCAACGTTTCACACTTCTTCGACTTACGACAGTAAAGGCGAGAAAGAGGATGTTCAGGAAATGGGCTGCTCGGAGATCGCCAGTCTGAACGTCTCCGAAAATTGTTGCTTTATAAAATTAGTACTAGAAAACTACTGGCACCTGGTGAATTGCGGACCGGACGAGTTCCTAATTTCTCCTTCAGGAAGTTCGAATTGTCCGTCTTTTTCGGGCATGGGAAAAACACGGTTTTGGTAAAATGAGTTGACTGTGGCGTTTGCGACTAAGATAGCGTTTTTCTGCATACGTGATGCGCGTTTGGAATGACGTTAAAGAACTGTTTTAGAGAGTTGTTTTGATTTGTAGTGTTATTTCAAATTAGTTTAGAGTTATTTTTTAAATGCGTTTGTCGTTGTTATCGGAAGAGCGAATCGAATTGTAAAGCGAATGCTTTGATGTTCATATTAAGGGGGTGGGAATGATTTTATTGAAATGGAAATGAACTGTGGGTACTGTAGGAGGAGGGATGATGGTGGACATATATCACTTTTTAAAGTCTAATAGAGGCAAAACACGCAGCACCAATGTCTTGGGGAGAGTTAGAACATGACAGACGAGAGGTTTTTTGGCTTTTAATCTTGTTTTGAGTCATTTTTTAAAGGTAAAATGGAAGCGGGTTGCCAAATGTTTATTAACTGTTTTAGTTGCATCCTGCGTTCCTTTCCATCCATCTTCGTCATATTCAGTGCTCTCTTCGTCGCTTCCACACATCAAACGCAGCTCGTTTCACTGCAATTGTCTTTTTTTTCTTCTGTCCACAGCATCACAAAGCGCACTGCTTGTGCAATGCGTACATGTGCACGTCATTTTTAAGGAACGACACGCACACAAACATATTCACTTTTCCTCGTTATTGTGACTCGCTCATATTTAAAAACTACGTGTAAACCACAAACGCAAGCAGCACAAGTACCGCACAACGAAGCCCCAGTGATACACAATGAGAAGTGAGCACTCCATTAGCCTTCCTCGTTCTGATGGCCGTTTCATCTGTCAGGTTTGAAGACAAGGCTAGATGAAAAACCGAAAACTGTTCATGTGTCGCGTTTTAGTTCTCTTTTAGATTTATGCGTTTCGATCGTTTTGCCTTTATTGGCCTCCAAAAATTAAATGCATGCCTTGTCTCATGCGTTTTTAAAAACCTCAACATCTGTTCACATCTTAAATGATTTTATCATCCTCCCTCACTTTACGCTTCCTAGACCCGAGTTACCCCCTTTCTGTCGGGTTCATCGACCCAATAATGACTTCGCTCTAAGGTACTCTAAATCAGTTTATAAATCGATCAGAAGCCGTCAGCCAGGAACTTAACTAAAGCTGTCATTCAAAGCAAAAACTGGCCGAAATCGATCCGAGCAAGCTTCCTCTGAAAAACGCTGAATTTCGCTTGCGAACATCCAAAACTCAACTTTTCTAGTGTCCTGAAAATCGCTATCTGTTCGTTATGTAGTTTACAAGGTGCATGACAATTGATACCTTAAGACCATCCATCATACCGAATAACTGCTTACAGATAATATCTCATTTGTAGCTGCTGTGGCTGCAGTGATTACTTACAGATAATATCTCATTTGTAGAGCCTATCCGGATATGTCCTCGATCCCGAAGGGCTAGCGAATGATGTTGAGCAACAAGAAGAGCTAATCACGAAAATTGGGGAGGAATTGTCTCTGCATAACCAAAGGTAGAGTTCAAATTTGATGCTTTTGAGGCGCGTTCCAAGAGAGAGGTTATTGGTTTTTAACGAGGTTGCGTTCATGAACACCACATTTGGGCGATACCCGCCCAAACTTTTCAGCTTTGTGCACTACACCTTAAAAGCCATGACTTGGTTTTTAAGGTATAGCGAAAAAACAAGGTATTTTTCAAAAATGTTTTCTTTAAAAACGATCTGCTCTAGAGTATAAAACAGAAGGGAAGTGGGGAGGCTGTAGATACGCTGTGCTGCGTGCTAGTATGCTACGCAGTATGCAAGGCCGCGTAATGGCACAAAAAGTGGAAGGCTGCTTGCGAAGGTCACGCGTTACAAGGTAGTACGCTCAACGTTGCAGTTTCTCGACCCATAGTAACATTGCAGTTTTCGTTCGTTTTTGTATAGGAAGCTGGCTGCAGGCTGCATATGCGGTTTGCAAGAAGTGCTTCCTCCGATTGCGTGATTGCATGCTCATCCTTGGAGCGGCTGCGTGCTGCATGCTGCATACGTCCTACCGCTTTTAGAACTGGGAAGGAGTTGTGCTCATTTGTGGCAAAAACAACCAGGATAGATAAGACAGTCTGCGGTAGTGGTTTCCACTCGCCTGTTTTGGTGAATGATTAAGATGGTCTTTAAGATAGAATGAAGTCGCGTTTACGGTTTCGAACTTTTTTGAGAACTAGAATAAACTTTTTCTCTCGAGCCCAGTTTGCTGAGGAGGTGTTAACCGCATTTGCATGTTATGCAGTGATACAGAGGGAGGTTGCATACGTATGACTTCGATGGAGATAATTGGAAGGTTTTGAGCTGTTTGCTTTACACATCAGATTGCGGGAAGGTGAGGTCTAAGAGTGCGAATAAATACAAGAGTATAGACATCGTGTAGCCCCTTCGGCATTGTATGTGCCACCGAACTTCGGATTTACTCTCCCATATTCATTCCCATCCCCATCTTCCTTCCGTCGTACTGGACATGAAAACTCGGGTCTTCTTTGTCGCTTCTCAAGTTTATTGCATAGCCCACCCGCTCTCTTTTCGCTTTGGTGAGCTGAAGTGCATTCACCAGTTGACGTTGAAGAAGTGCGGAGCGTATCCGGGCGATGGCGGTGTTGTCTCAAGTAACGAGAGACAGCCTGTTCTCTTTGTGGGACAAGCACTTCAAGATGATTCTGTTGCTGCTCATGGAGACTCTGAAGGACGTCGACCCTGATGTTCGAAGAATGGCACTCAAGCTGTTGAAAGAAATTTGGTAACCGCTTTTCTCACCCACTTGCCATTTAGCTTCGAGTTGAAATCGCGATGCTTATAAATGTTTTCACTAATTCTATCAATTAATTCATTGCTCATTTTACAACATCGAGGTGCGATGGATTTTCGCACCTTTTAACAGATCTGCCACTCTTTATGAGGTATCTGACATTGAAGTAGAGATGGCAGGTCTAAACTGAAATTGGTGGACCTCGGATGATGTCATAGGTTTAGGAACAAAGTATGGCTCAATGAATTCCGCGATTTTCAGGAGTCGATTTCCTGCTTCTGCCTAAAACGATCTGAAATCATACGATGTATTAGTTTTTCTCATCCATTGATTGTCAATCAGTGAAAACGCTCATTCGTTAGGCCATTTTAGTTCATTTTTAGCATTTAAATGAAATTCTCTGGAACTACAAAGATTTGCTTTGAGTGAAGGGGTGAGTTTATCATAGCGTAAAGGTAACAGATCCTTAACGACTTTAGCCAATTGTTTCTTCTCTTCTTTTTTATCGAGCATGCTGTATCGATGTTATCTGCATGAACAGAATTCGCGCGGAAAAAAAGTTAATTTCAGCCATTCGCAGGCTTCGCGCTTCAACCTATTCGCTGAGATGACGCTGATGCGTGTTCTGGACGCATGCACCGACGATTCGAAGCTAGAACGTTTTGCTTTTATTTAGCTAACTATTAAAAGTGACATGCAGGTGGCGTTAATAATTTTTTAAACGATTCTCGCAGTGAATGAGGTCTGTTATGAAATTTTTTACCGATTCCGCTCGGTGGGGATCATCATTGGGACGCTGGTTTGGAATCGATTAAGAGGGAGAGAAAAACCGGGATTGTTGGAGTTCGGATGACGTCGCGGGTTCGAGAAGGAAAGTATGGCACGAAGAATTCCGCGGGTGTTAAACGTAGATTTCCTGATATCCGCCTAACTCTTCCAGAAGGTATTTGTTTGTTCAGGTGGTATCAGCAGCAGAAGATTGTGGCAACGTGCTAGCAACTCATGTGTCATCGGCAACATGTCGCAAGGTGCTGATCGCGGTGATAAAATCAGATGCTGAGGAGCAGAAGATACACACTGCGATCAAGATGCTCACTAAGGTCATCGAATCACTGAGTACGCCAGAACTTGCAGCCGTTCTTGATGAGCTAGCTCCACCAATCGTTGAGGTTCGTTGCACTTGACTTGAACGCTTTCTTTTAGTTTTCATTGCATTTGTACTTCAGGTTATGAAAAGTGATAAGTTGAAGGGTTAAATGAGATTTTCTAGCTGCGTTGTTGAATCCGTGCACTGCTAGAAGAAGCGGGTGCATACTTTGTTGAAGTTGCGGATTTTATTAGTCTGTTGAAAAGGTCTGCGTTATTTGCAGACGTACAATTATGAGAGCAGTTCAATTCGCAAGGAGAGTGTCGTATGTTTGGTGGCTATGATCAGGATTGTTGGTGAAGCCGCGATGGCGCCCTATCTTTCAAAGCTGAACAAGGGCAAGGTAGGCCTGCTTGTCACCTTCATAAGTGCTGCACAAACATTCTGTTTATGATATAGCTGTGGGCACCTTGATCATTGGTTGATTCAGCCAGGCAGGTGGGTGGGGAAAAGTTACGGTCAGCTTGCGAATGGCATCTCGATTTGGGACTGTGAACGCCTCCACTTGTTCTGGATCGCCAGTACATGAACTCGACAGCTGTTTAAGATTTTGTTATCTTGCGAAGATGTCTTTGCAATCGGGTTCCACAAATGTATTCCCTCGTCATCCCCGCTCTTCAATTTGCTCCTCTTTGTTCCCTTCTGATTACTCGCTGCTGTATTGTTTTATGAGTTGAGCTTTTGTTGCTTGAGGAATATTGTCGAGAAGCGGAATTGGCTTCATACATCTCATTAAGCAGTCAAATTATGTTTTGAATAATAATTTCCGCCCCATTTTAGTTGTGAACTCTTTCTTCTCAAGCAATGCGCCTGAACTCCAGAATAATTCTTTAGAGGGGTGGTGCGGGGAAGGGGGTTGTCTTTTTATCATTTGTAATGAGCTGTTTTACTATTGGACCATATATATATATAAGCTTCGGATTTTTTTCTTCGTATAGTTTATCGGCAGAGCCTCGTTTTCAGCAAAAGCTTATCGACGTATATCTGCAACGTATGAAGGGCAGGAGCAGTCCTTATTGAGCGAGCGGGGCACAGGCATACTTCAAAAGCGGATTTCATCAGATTCATCGATACTTTGACAGCTCTCAAGGTTAATCAGCTGCGTTTTGTGATACCTACGTCGGTTGCTGTATGTTTATCTGTTCTTTACCGTTTTCTCTTTACCCGACTGCTTCTTACTTGCAAATGATCTTGCGCATACTTCGCTGTACACATGCTTTCATATTTTATAGCGTTGTAACGGAATTAAATGTTTGACGGAGTTTATATTTTCGGCGGCGCGTCTTCCCCAGAAGATTCCCCAAATTCAGTCCCTGTTCGGTTTTTTGGGGGTTTTCGAGATGCAAATGCAGTTGCACTTTACAGGGCGCCAGCCAACTCCTATATTTTTTATTGATGTCGTTTTATGGTTTTTAAGGAGTTTCTATTTCCTTCACACATGTTGTTTGATGTTATTTTATGGTTTTTAAGAAGCCGTGTTTAATTTATTCCGAGCAGGAGGAAAATGGTTCTTACATTTTGGTCTTGGAAATGTTTTTCGAAATGCTCGGGCCTTTAGTCGTTGTGGTTAGGTACCGTTAGGAGGAGGAGATGGGACCTTTGGTTCTAGTTGTAGGGGCTTAATTTTTTTTGAATACTGAAAAAATGCTGTGTTCAGCCGTTTACTGCCCAAAGACTATTTTCCGTTTCTGCCGTTATGCGTATAGGTATCACGTTGAAGAGCTCAGTCAAATGCGGCTCATCATTGTGACTGTTTTATTTGTTTTTTCAAGTTGTTCACTGTATGTATTTTTGCGCGCTTCGGATCATCTTCTGTTTGCGTTGCGCTGACTTCTCTCCATTGTATTCCATCTGCTATCAGCAGTCGCCTCCAGCAGCCGACTGAATTTTGTATTTTTATTACCTTTGCGATTTTCTCTCTTACGATTTCCTGCAATTATGGGACTGTCATATTTATGCTGGTGAGGGGACTGTTTTACTTCTCCAACACTGTTAGGTTTGGACCAGTCATATTCATTGAAAAACTCGTTTTTCAAGCAACTAATTTCAGAACTGATATGACCAAATGAACTCTCACGCCATCAACCAATCAATTTGTTTTTGCAGTCCATCGTGGCTCATTGTATTTCAGGATACTTTGCAGTCCATGTGAGCTGGTTGCGTTAAATTTGTTGCCACGTCTTGATTATTCTTGTAGACTTCTTCAGTAGATTGTCACGTTGCTTTCTTGGATGCCCTCGTTTTGTATAACTTCGCTGACAGTTTATATCGTCCATAAAATTTGCCCGTTGAATTGCTGCGCTAACCGTGATGGCTCGTCAAAGAGTTCGGTTGCCTTTCTAATTTTGCACTGTCTGCATAAGAATTAGCAGGCTTATAATCCGGTCGTTAATTTCGTTTTGATTTTTTACTTCGGAATTTAGAGAGATCCAGGTCCATCTCCTATTGGCTTTTTCCGGTACCAACTGTTCCCGACGTACAGGTGTCGTGCTTCTGCCAATTCAGCTAGTCGGTTACCTCTTTCGTTACGCTCTTTAAATTCATGCTTGCCTGTATAGCACTCATCAGGCACGCTTCTTCCCAGTTTCGTGTTGAAATCGCCCATTACTACGGTAAATGACGATGGGTTGGAGGGCTTTTCTTCTAAATCGTCATAAAACTCTTCTAATTCTTCGACTGTGCTCTCCACTGTTGGAGTTTTTGCTTTAATAACTTTGAGCGTTTTCTTCTTGTTTAACTGCAGAAAAAGGGTTCCGACTCTCGCCGAACGTATTTGGCATGAAGCTATTTTCGCAGACCAGTCTTTACTTATGATGAAGCCGATTCCTCCTCTTCTTCTGACGCCTTCACCATCTCCAAGATATAACGAGCTTCCTTCTTTATGTTGTGCTGTGAGGGATGCTGCGCGACGTGTTTCACTAATTCCCACATCACAGCATATCTTCTTCTTCTCCTCCATGAGATAGTTTAGCCGGTCCGCTCCCGATGGCGACCTGCAGTTATAGGTGCATAACGAGAGCCTAAGTCCACAGGGTGCGCCGGCCGTTGCACCTGAGATTTATAGCAGCCTCTCGCCAAACACTTTTCGTCCCGCCGGCGCTGGGGAACGGAGCCTTTGGCGTGCAGTGAACTGAGGCCCATTGTTGAACGACTTCGTAGCCACTGGTTTCAGTCACTCGGTGGCTAGGCGAACCGTTACCTGATTCGTCTCCCAGCTTTCCCCTTGCCCAAGGGCTCCCACTGAGAGCACTTTGGTGGGGTTTAGTCCAGAGCAGGGAGGGATGGGCAGCCCTACCATACTTCCGTACTATACTATCCAGTTAAGCCCCCACGCCATGACAAGGCATCCACCATGTGAGGGCGTGATACCGCTATTCAACACTGGAAGCGACCACCGCCTGGTACGAGCGAGAATATTTATTGACCAGATAGGTGAAGCGAAAAGAAAACCGAAATCAAGCGCTGCACGAGCACCGAAAGAAATCTACGAGAATATCTTTCAAGCAAAGTTATCCACTAAAGACTGGAGCTTGAAGGAAGACATCGATGAGGACTACCATCAGTTCATAAAAATTATCTTTTCAGAATCCTTCAAAATCTCCTCAGAAAAAACAGAACAGAACCATCCTTATAGATTACCACATTGAATAATGGTACAAAAAGTATCCACTTTCCAGAATTATCTTCAGTTACAAACGATTTTTTAGTCGGAAAGTGATGGAAGAGGTGATCGTTTTAAGAGTTATTTCGATTTGGCACAACACAAATGTTTCTTGAGTTTGTTGCGCAATGAGTGCTATCTGCTATGAAGATCCCGTTTTTTTGGACTAAAAATCTGCTGGAAAGCGGCCAGCCACCTTTTTTCGCTACCACCCGATTCGCTTATCGAGGAGGTGCACCTTCCTTCGTTGTAAATCGCTATGCTCGCAATACACTATCTGCCGATTCACTTAGCTCCTCAGGGGTTGGTTCTCACGCTCTTTTCGCTTTTATGGCTATTGCTTCAAATAGTTTATGTTAAAATCATTCCTGTGTACCTGACATCATTTAGTTGCGGCAAAGAAACGCATTAAAACATGCCATAGAGTCGTCGCGATATTCATCCAACAGAGATGATTATCATACAAAAATTTGTAAAGATCATTTTTGAAGTGCACAACGAAATGCAAATGAACACACACTTCCATATGCGTATGTGTACAGCGCATGCATGATACACATTTTCACGTACGATACATGAATGATACGTGATACGTGAAACGTGAATGTTGTATGATACACACTTTCACGTAGATTTTCAAATTGCGTACAAAAGCAGAACAATTCTAAGCGCGGCTCGGCCAGTCTTGTTTCACATTCACGAAGAATGGCGTCGTCTATATGTAGTTCCAGTGCTATCCGAATGCAAGCTTTTTCAGCATTTGTTATGCCTTCGCAAACGTCTTCAACAGTGCCCACTGGTAGCGGTATCGATGGCGAGACCGGAGCTCTCAGCGGAGCTAGTGACACCTCAGGAAGTAATCCGGCCAGGACACAAACTCCAATTTGCGATTGACTCACCGCGAAATAGTGTGCTTAGCAAAGAGATTATAATACTACATTTTTTCTAATGACTGAACAACTACCTTTCAATTTGTGCTGGACGGATACAGTTTTGCTGATGCATAAATTTCTGAGATTCGTTTGAGAACTTCTTTCAGCGCAGCTGATTGTGCGACGGAAATACTGATTCTCACAGCCTCGTTTGCCTACAGTTACTTCCGTCGGGCCGGACTAGGGGCGGAACCTAAGTGAACCAAGTAAGTGTTCATAGACAAATAATTTCCCAAATGAGCGCCGAAACGATGTTTTCGTTGATATATCAAGATACGGCGAGAACCTCGTGACTGAATTTGTTCGTGCGCTTCGGAACTAGCGTCCTCCGGCTCTATCCATTCCACTTCACCAGTTGATAAAAATTAATAAAAAACGTTTATTTGTGAGAAATAGACGAGAAAGCTGGGAATAATTTGAAATATAATTTTTGTCTTTCCTATTCATTCGATATTTCTGCAACTGCCTCGCTCATTTAAAAAAAGAACGCACACAAAAAAAAAAACGTTCCCGCAAAAGTTTGCTTGTTTGATCCACGTCGCTCGTCCGTGCAAAATGTTTTCTTGCCTGTGTACCTGTATGTTCGCTCAGTGGTATGAGGGCTGGTACATGTATTCCTGTAGAGAGAGATCTGAGACGATATCAAGGAATATGCTTTGCATCAACTTGCATTTGCATAGAAACGCACAACGCCACCTTCAAGCAGCAGGGCGTGAAGCATGCAGCGGCGTCATTAAATAAAGAGACGCATGCATACAGCAGCATTATTCGGTAAAGGTGCATGTAACGGCACCATGGAGTGAGGATATGTATCGCTTGGCTCCAATTGACAATCGTTCAAAGATAGTATATAAATGCTTTCGATTTCCAACCACAGTAGAGCTCATTTCGAGATCGCTCCCATTTGAACGCTGAAGTGTGAAGGGCACTCAAGCTGGATACAAAAGAGTATCGCATTACAGCGGTGTTTTCCCTCCCTCTCTTAACTTGACGAAATTACAGTACCACTTTGAATTGAGTTGCTGGGGCTTTATTAGATGCGCTACGGTGACTTTACTGGAAACGTGACATCTGGAAAACCGATGGATTACGTAATGTGAAAATTATAGTGACGCTACGAACTGCATGACGATTTTTATTGAACTAAGTTACTGTTTATACAGTTGGTTTGCATGGGCATCAGCAAAGTTAAAAGTGTGCCTTGCTAGCAAGATCAGAACTGGTACCACGTATACAGTAAAGGAAGTTTCAAAACGCTGCACTGTAATCAAACTTGCAGTGATAGACAAGAATTTCTGCGCAACAATTTGCGCTTCTTTTTGATTCATACCGGCTCATTTGAAACCGATTTTGGTGGTTGGGAATTGTTTAAGGAACTCGTCGACTGGCTGGTGTCCAAGTGATAAGGTTCGTCCATGAGTGATAATCCCCCTATAGAGGATAGGATCCATCCGTGGTGAAAAAACTGAGGCCTCCTGTCCCTTCCCCCCTCTCCCCCTGAGAGCAAAGAAATGGCATCCGGAGGGGAGAAAGCCTCTTGTCACCTCCCTGGGAACAAATAAATGGCATCCCTGACCTGGATCGAGGGAAAACATACAATTTATCGCAGCAAAAATGCTTGTCTATATGTAATGAAAGTTGCATAGATTATTACTTGGTATGCTCAACTCTTTCGGCTTTATATACATATCGATCAGCAAACATTAATGGTGCATTCATGCAAAATTGTATTCATTCGTTGCAGCTGAAATTTTCTTCTCGCCACGAATAAGTCTTGGTTATTGTTGGTCGCTCACAGAATAAATTATCTAACTAAGATTAAAGAACTCCCCAAAGGGGATGACGTTTTTTGAAATCCCAATTTTCCTAGCAAAATCTGATGAAATTTCATGCCTTCGAGGAAGTGATAAGGCCTTCCCAAATCGCAGGGATCGACCCAAATTATAATATAATTGGAACATATCTGGGTGGAAAAAAAA
>JPKZ01001414.1:95234-109859 GCA_000803305.1 Toxocara canis | reverse complement strand
GTTCCGATATATATATATATACATATATATATATGTACATATATTTATATATATATATATATATATACATATATATACTTGGCTCTGGATGTACCCGCCTTATTTGCATTCGTGCGAACCGTGGCGCGCGTATCGGCGGTCTGCGATCGCTACAAGCATTTGACCATTCGTAAGCATGCGCGCATGGTAGGCAATGCGAACGAAACAATAAGTTGCATCTCGCCACATTTTCACATTCAACATTTTTGTCTCAACGATGTAGTGGTGCTTCGGGTTGTTTTTCTGCTCCATAAAAATGTCGTTCATGAGTGGATCGGTTGATGTCGGGGGGTTTGAGGGCGGGGGGAGGGGGTCGGCCGATGTCAGGCGGAGGGGTTAGGAGTTTTCCAGTGGTAAGGAAAGGTGTTGCTTTTAGTTCGTTTGTTCTTTTTATGCTTTACTACACTGTGCCACGGTAAAGTGTGCAATGTTCGTCGATCGGCTTTGACGTCAGTTCGCAGTTTTTTCGTACGACCAGTAGACAAGTGAATTTTGTGACGAATTTTGGGAGGAGAGATAAGGTGTTTTTTACTGTGTGAAACAAACAGCGCAGTAACAACAGCCAAACCCACTCTTGAGCCCCGGCCATAATGCGTGGTCGAGCTCAAGAGTGTATTTAGCTGTTGTTGTCGTGCTTTTTGGGTGACCAATTTAGATGATAGTGCTGTGCAAAAGGGTTCGTTTGTTTCGTTAAGAGTTATTTTTATTCGTATTCAGTTATCATAAACGTATGACATTATTATAAAGTGAAGATAAGGCAGTCCTTTTAGGGGTGTAAGAGAAGTGAGGTATAATTGCCTTGATTTACCTTGTGTTGTGGACCACTGATTGGTTCATAACACATGACAGCTCACAAGGATTAACCATCTTTCCCTACATTCCTTCAAAGGACTGCCTTAGGTAATTCAAATCACGATCGAAACAAAGTTCCTGGCGACTTCGGCGCCCAGCTCTTCGGTAGCAGCGTCAGAGAGGAGCATGCGAGGTGCTAAGGAGTTGTGTGGTGCCATAGCAGCGCTCACTCGTTCCGGTCCGGTAAATGTCGGCGTGAACGTCATTCGTTAGTGTTTTAGGGAGTGTCGTTCCATGCAGTTCCCATAGAAGGTGTTCTCTGATTGAGTACTGTCGATACGGGTATGGATGTGGACGATCTAACCACCATAGTGGCAAACCGAGTCGAGCAGGACGACACGGTCATCTATCTGAGCAAACGTGCTGAGGCGAAACTTGGCGTCGTCACTCGAGTATGTTGTTGTCCAGTTCGTAGACCATGTTGGCGTAGTTACTCATGCAGTGGTATTCATGGATGAATTACCGTGTATGTAAAGGTAAGTGATATGATGAAGAAACGCGGTTTGACATTGATGAGAACTGAACGGATAGGTACTACATGTGCGCTACAAAAATATGACGAGGAGCACATACCCTTCAAGGAAGGGCACAGTAACTAACTTTCATGAAGTCGTTGCGTATGTTAAAAAGTTACAGTCAGAATCACCTTTACTTCGGTGCTTCCAGTTGACCTTTACTTGTATTTTCTAGGTGCTAAAAGTTTTGTTATTTTTGAACACATCCGAATCAAGGGCAGTTTATACCTGATGAGTGCTTTCAATTAGAGCCTCCACTCAATACCATAGCAGTCGACAGGAAAAACAAGAAATTTCCTCAACTTCTATTGCATCTCCCTTCCACCTCCCCCTCCACCCTCCTGCTACCATTCTGCAACCATCGTACGATCAGAAAGTAGTGTTTTCGCGTTTGTCGATCTCAGCTTGCGCCTTAACTATGTTCTGAGGGGACTCTTCCAAATAGGAATTACTCCGAATTGCGAACTGTAAAAGACGCTGTCCGTAGAGCGCGTTTTGTGTGCCAGTGTGGTTATGTGTGCGTTCATCGCTGACGTTCCTCAGCGAACGAAAAGATACTCTTGAACAAAATGCCCGAAAAGCGCCTCACGTTTTTACGGCGTACGGCAAGGTCAAATTTTACCACACGGTACTGTAAAGTCTCAAGGTCGAAAAATGTTTAACCGGGTCTGATAGCAGGATGAGAAGGGTCAAGGAACAACTTACGAAACTCCATGCGGGTAAGGTATTTTTGAACGTTTTCGACAATCTTCACATCAGAAGCAAGATGAGCGGACCACGCCTGAAAGCAGTATTCCAAAATGGATCGGCTGTAGACTGGATTAACCTTACGGAAGTGCTCGCAACACCTGCGTTGCTAAGCTCGCAGAATGCAATTTACAACACTAAAAGCCTTCGAAGTAACTTCATTGCATTACGGGAACTGAGTTTTAGGCCAGGATCGCGGATTCCCTCATCAGCAGATAACAGAATCGAGTCATCTAACCTCAGAAAATATCCACAGTGAAAATTTACATGAAGTTCACGACGCTTTTTATGAGAAATGGTTAACTGCCACAATTTTAACAATGCGTAGAAATGATCCTAGTCGATTTGGAGAGCATAAAAGTCGACAGAAGGATCATGCAACGGTCGATCTGTATTTTCAAATCATCCGCATACTACTTGCATTTACCTGAGGGACTGTTCGTGACATCGTTTATATATTGCAAAAAGAGTAATCCCAAAACATTTTGTGGAACGCCACTCACAAGTTTATGGCGAAATTAAAAAGATTGGACGGTACATACCATGCTCAGAACTACTCGTCCCTTACTCTGAAGGAACGATTTGGAGAGAAGCGCTGTAGCCAGTTCAGCAGCGAGGGCGGCATACCAAACTCCTAATTTGTATAGAAGTTCCCTATGGCAGGCAACATCAAAAAGGTTTGCGTAGTCGGTGTACGCTACGTCAGTTTGCACTTTCCGATTGTATGCATTGCACAGAGCTCACTGCGGGAACTTGAAAGACTCCAATTACCAATTTCCACTTACTTTCCTTCATTACTGTATGGCGAAATAGTTTTTATTGTTGACGACTAAAGATTGGAATCAGGTAGCAAAAATTATTGTAGAAACTACCTGCCTCTCATTAGCTAGGAATTACGTTAATGAGGAAAAATTTGGACTCTTCCCTTATCGGCTGTCTCCACCTAGACCTAGAACATTGCTGTTCCAGTACAGGGTGTACTTGAAAAGTAGCTAAACGTACCCCTAATTTTGCAGAAGTTATGGGGTCTCTAGTACCTGAAGAGGGTGGGTTGATTTGTAGTTTCATTAATCCAGTGACTGAAGGCTGGTGAATTCTTAAATGCAACTATCTTTAGTCATTGTCAGCGTGCGGCTGTCGCATTCAGCCGGGTCATGATCGCTGATATTTTGTACGCCTAGTAACTACAGTTGAAGTTTGAGCATGGAAACAGCAGTGAATTGGTGCTATGAGTAGCTATCAAAAGCTACACGTAAGACTTTTGTTCTTTTTTCAAATAATGGAAAGGTAAGCTTCATAAATCTACAAAAGTGAACGTTTAAGAACATTTTCCTTCCTCTCAACCAGAGTTGACCAGGCTGAAGTTGAAAAAAAATTTTTGAGGTCCCAAGAGTAGGGCGCCGAGAGATGTGGGAAAGGAAATGGAGTGGTTTTTCAAACTCGGATGAGGAATGAGCGCAAACAGCAAACTTCGTTGGAGTCAACAAAGTGGTTTTCAAGTCAAAATATGCGGATAGGCGATTAAACTGGACTAGTGCAACATTTCATTTTGTGTCTGCTAAAACAGCAAAGTCGGAAAAGCGTATTCAAATGAGTCCATCCAGGTAACTGTTATGTAGGGATTATCTGCCATTTGCCTAGCTTAATTTGCTCTATGGAGGATTTACTTATGCATTTGGCGATCTTCAAGAACAGTACACTACGATAACTGATTTGATAGCAGCTCGATTTCAGAGATGCGCATTCATTCCGATAAGCTCTGTTTATTCCTGTGATTTCATCAATGTTCGTTAGGATTGAACAGATGGAGCTCTCCTTTAAATGTAACTGTTCGACTACTGCAAAGCAATAATTTCACCGATTCCCGTATCGATGTAGCTGACAACCGTGCCCAGGCATGATTGTTTTGACCAGTTTCGGAACGCCTGGCGGTCAGCCTGCTGGCGATCCGTTGGGGAAGCAGCTGGGAATCGAACCCAGATCCTCCCGCATGGAGTGGGAAAAATACTGTGAATTGAAGAAAGGTCGCAAGACGACATGAAAAACACATAAATTATTATCAAGGCTTTTCACATCAGTTCCTTCATCGACAATTTCTTTTTTATGTACCTTCGTATATTTGCATCCGCGAAACATCCTTCATTACTGTATGGCGAAATAGTTTTTATTGTTGACGACTAAAGATTGGAATCAGGTAGCAAAAATTATTGTAGAAACTACCTGCCTCTCATTAGCTAGGAATTACGTTAATGAGGAAAAATTTGGACTCTTCCCTTATCGGCTGTCTCCACCTAGACCTAGAACATTGCTGTTCCAGTACAGGGTGTACTTGAAAAGTAGCTAAACGTACCCCTAATTTTGCAGAAGTTATGGGGTCTCTAGTACCTGAAGAGGGTGGGTTGATTTGTAGTTTCATTAATCCAGTGACTGAAGGCTGGTGAATTCTTAAATGCAACTATCTTTAGTCATTGTCAGCGTGCGGCTGTCGCATTCAGCCGGGTCATGATCGCTGATATTTTGTACGCCTAGTAACTACAGTTGAAGTTTGAGCATGGAAACAGCAGTGAATTGGTGCTATGAGTAGCTATCAAAAGCTACACGTAAGACTTTTGTTCTTTTTTCAAATAATGGAAAGGTAAGCTTCATAAATCTACAAAAGTGAGCGTTTAAGAACATTTTCCTTCCTCTCAACCAGAGTTGACCAGGCTGAAGTTGAAAAAAAATTTTTGAGGTCCCAAGAGTAGGGCGCCGAGAGATGTGGGAAAGGAAATGGAGTGGTTTTTCAAACTCGGATGAGGAATGAGCGCAAACAGCAAACTTCGTTGGAGTCAACAAAGTGGTTTTCAAGTCAAAATATGCGGATAGGCGATTAAACTGGACTAGTGCAACATTTCATTTTGTGTTTGCTAAAACAGCAAAGTCGGAAAAGCGTATTCAAATGAGTCCATCCAGGTAACTGTTATGTAGGGATTATCTGCCATTTGCCTAGCTTAATTTGCTCTATGGAGGATTTACTTATGCATTTGGCGATCTTCAAGAACAGTACACTACGATAACTGATTTGATAGCAGCTCGATTTCAGAGATGCGCATTCATTCCGATAAGCTCTGTTTATTCCTGTGATTTCATCAATGTTCGTTAGGATTGAACAGATGGAGCTCTCCTTTAAATGTAACTGTTCGACTACTGCAAAGCAATAATTTCACCGATTCCCGTATCGATGTAGCTGACAACCGTGCCCAGGCATGATTGTTTTGACCAGTTTCGGAACGCCTGGCGGTCAGCCTGCTGGCGATCCGTTGGGGAAGCAGCTGGGAATCGAACCCAGATCCTCCCGCATGGAGTGGGAAAAATACTGTGAATTGAAGAAAGGTCGCAAGACGACATGAAAAACACATAAATTATTATCAAGGCTTTTCACATCAGTTCCTTCATCGACAATTTCTTTTTTATGTACCTTCGTATATTTGCATCCGCGAAACATATTATGACGTTATTGCATCCTACATAGCGCATATGCATTTATCTGTCTCTTTGGCATTTTGAGCTGAGGAACCACTGAAATCTGGCCACTACCATGGTATCCTAATCACCTTGTGTCCAATTTTAGAACAATTCGTCGACTTTTTTTTGCAGTCGGTTCGGTTACGTCTCGCGGGGAGCGAGGAGCCTTTAGTGATGAAACATCGAGTAGGATAAAATTTGAATTTGAGATGTTTTTAAGAGCTGTTTATGAACGGGTAGGTAAGTTACCAGATTAAATCTCATACAACCCCCTGGCGCGTATTACCGCTTGCTTCTTGAGTACTAACGCCTTCAATGTTGCAGGTTATGCATGATGGCTTAAAGAGTCGAAATTTGGCTTCTTGAAGAAAAATTCCGTCTATTCTTGGCGCAGTTTGACTAATTCCTTAAAACAGGCGATACCACTACATATTTCTTGCCTCCAGTTATTGCAAATTCATAGTTTAAATGATGACGGCATTTACGGCTGTTCTAGTACGGTTTTTGTTTTCCTGCAACCCGACCTTAATGAGTTGCGGAATGCGAAACGTAACCTTAATGAGTTGCAGACAGTTGGTGTAACTTTTGAGGTCCTTAAACTCGTAGTTTCCGTCATGGTCGATGAACGGTATTGAAATTGGGTACAAGACATCGTGATACTTGCACTGTTGGTTGAATTTCATGTCGTTACATACGATGGTTGTCAAGTTGAAAACCAAACAGGCGAATAAATACGTGCATGCACACAAGCGTCTTCATTACGCGTTTTATAAGCGCAAAATTGCCGAATTGTTTTGTAATTGTTGTTTAGGGTTTTTCAACAATAATTTTGTTACATTTAAACGCAAAACGGTAGCGCCGCAACGGCTCATTTTCTGTTTTGCGTTGTTTGAAGTTTCACAGATGTGTTTGCTTGCACAATCGGCACACTATTTTGCTTGAGAACTTTTAAAGGTGTATCGTGGAACAGTCGAGGAGAATGAGAAATGGGATCAAAAGCTGGAGCAAGGTGAAGTGCTTATCGATGTGTTCCCCGGCTCGATGGGCTCGATCGGCTCCATCGTTCGTAAGGAAAGCGAGGTTCGCTTGTGTTATCTTTCTCTTTTTTTTAGAACCATCCGATTGAAGTGTAAATTCATGTGAGCCTAATTGAAATTATTTTTCCGAGTACTGCTGCGCAGAAGTTGGACATAGCGTCTAGGTGAATGTTAGTAGTAAAGTTTGGTTTTGGGTGGGGAGAAATATTTTTAATGCGCCTTTCATGATAATGATAATGAAAGGTTGCAAAACGACAGGTAGGACATGTGACCTGTACTTGCTTTCGTTATGTTTTGATAGCTTGATTGCGACGTTGTGAGATATCTACACTGCTTAAATGTGTGCATTCAGTTGAAAACTGGCGAATGGCTATTCGGCGGGTGTGTCGCATTCGGACGATGGTAGCCAAACGTACTTTGTAAACGGGAAATGAATAAAATACAATAAAACAAAGTATTTTATAAAAATGTTATTGATGCGCAGTAAGGGAAGCACGCAATGTGGCAAACGTTCCCGGCAGTCTTGCGTATACTTGTCGACTTCGTCGATTTTTTCTCCGCCAGTCGTTGCCTGAAGTTGTGGAAGGGCAGCTTATCGCAGGTGTTCTGTTTTTATTTTATAGCGGCTCAGCTTTAGCTTCATCTTTAGTTCCTTTTAGCAAGCAAGATTTGTTGGCGCTGCAAAGGGGATAAAATGTACACAGCTATAGTGCTCGAGTATTTATAAGTAGGATAAACTATAAGCGTATAATGTGTATGCATTTGTAGTGTTTATGCACAGGCGCATTTTATCCGATTGTTACATAACAATTTGTAGGTTTTTATTGCCGATCGCGGCTTCTCACTTTCCGAGTCTGTGGTCAGAGTTAACAACCCAAAGCAAGTCGGATTCGTGAGGAAGATTCATGTGAAGGCCGACGTCATTGTTCTGCCGGAAAGGAAGTTAGTTTTTCTGTTCATTTTTTGTTCACTCCAGTTCAATTTGCTTGTTTGAGATCCTCGACTGCTTTATCGTAAGGCCATACCGCACCCTACTTCCCCGATTAGATATTTAGTTAGTTTTTCTGTTCATTTTTTGTTCACTCCAGTTCAATTTGCTTGTTTGAGATCCTCGACTGCTTTATCGTAAGGCCTATGCGCCTCCATCCCTCCTTTCGTTGATACGTCAGGCCATACCGCACCCTACTTCCCCGATTAGATATTCTGTGAAACATTTGGCTTTATCACGTTTCTGCCGTGATAACAGTTGTAGCTGGTATTGTGGAATCACTTTTTCTCAAATATCACTCATTTTTAGAATGACACAATCTCATAAAATTTCCGTTTGCCGGGTTTTTTCCTGTTTGTTTTGATGAAAATGCAAAACGTTTACTGAGTTTTCATTTCATTGTCTTCGTTTAAAATATTTTATCTTCATCCCAATCTTACCCAATTTTCCTGTCCATTCATACGTTTACAAGCATTTCTGGAATCAATTATTCCAGGATTGTCGCCAAGAATGTTGACTTGACTACTGCAAAATTTATTGAGCCATTTGCGTCTGGTGGTCAGAACTTCCTGCTGTTCGATGACTGGATCGGTAGTGTACTGAAGTCGGTTTTCGAGCTCACCATCGTCTTCAGAAATTGCTATCGGTATTGTTTTATGCTATTTTACTTATTTTTCAAAATATGTGATTGTTTATAATCGGGTGTACATGCGTAAGGCATGGAATGCAAGCACTTTGTTCTCCACAGGAGGGTCCGAACCGATGCAGTTCGCATCGGTTTTACCCTTTTCCAGATGGGTTAATAAGGGATTTGTGTAGGCTCTGCGCATTGTTCTGTTTTAAAAATATATTTGTTAGAGACATGCAGGGATTTCCATGCTCTCAAATCGGAGATGCTAGGGCATACGAGCATTTCAAATGCTTTGAAAAGTTCAGTGCACACCTTCTCACTTGTTTTTGCGAAACGCAGCCTTATAGTCGTCTATTGCGCCCATTAACCTCTCATCTTGTAGCGGCTAGCGAACGGCTCGTGCAGCGCTCTATTTTTTCATAGTATAGCGTACAAATTGGACCGCAAAAATTCTATTCTTGCTCACTTTTGGGCGTTTATCGTTGACTGGAAATAATTTAGCTGCAAAATCAAAGACAACGTCGGTTCGGGAGTGTTGTATCGAAGGAAAGACTACGGCATCGGAAGGCAGTGGGTGCCTGGCGAGACAGTTATGGTTTCGACGTCGTACGTCATTTCTAAAAAGGTATCGTTACGTCTGGGAATATTGGCATTCGAAAGTTTAATGTTTTTTCCGAGGGTCTTCGCCACTGTCCCTTTCTCTTCCCCATACCTCACACCATGCAAAATTCTCACTGGCATGCGCCGAAATTCTCGTGCGGTTTTATCTATATGCATCAACTGGCAGCAAAAAAGGGATAGGCAAAAGGGAAAAAAGGAGAACAAGTTCCCTAGGCACTTCTGTTCTATGAGGATTTTAATGTTGTGTTTATTCTTGTTTACGTCCTGTTTGCTAAGGTCGAGTGGGAGACGGAGGTACCGCCGTGCCTGCTAAAGCGAAAATTGCGAAGCTTCGCTCATCACACGCCGTTCATCATCGAAAAAGTCTGTTTATTTCATTTTTCCTCTAAATAGGTTGGTCGTATCTGCATCCATCTTTGTAGACATTTTCGTATCCGTACATTAGAGCCGCATGACTTTGACAAATGGCGTTGCTTGCAAGCGAACTGCAGTGACGTAGATTTTGTAGTGCTGCAGATGAGACCGACAGATTTCATGAGCTGCATACGAACATTAAAGTTTGCAATGTAATGCATATGTATTTGTGATGAACGGATCGGGGAAATCGCATGCCAAAATTGTTTCTCCTCTCCTTTCGGTGCATTCTGCAGTCACATAGATTGATAAGTAATTCTTTGGAGAACATTTAGGCGCATTTCATATTTTGTACTTTAGTGTACGTATCAAATGGTATAGATTTTGCCTCAAAAGATCCTAAGTGAAACCGATGGAAGGACAGACATGCGCTCACATCTGTTCATTAACACAGACACGATGACGCCTTCATTCGAATAATTTTGCCAAAGCTCGTAAAAGCATACAAAATATTGACTCGTTTGGTTCAGCGGCTGTTGATCTTGTTCTTGTAGAGTAATAGGTGGGATGGTATGTTCGCAGCCAGTGACAGGTGGATAGAAATATCCGCATCCAGTTGAGCTGTTTGTCATATGCAATGGTACTGTGCCTCTTCCGTCACCCTCCCCACTTTTTCCAGCTTGCTATCTGGAGTGCTCGGATTTGGAGTTGATTTCTGATGGTTCTATGATAATCCTTCTCTCTTCCCTCCTCTTGTTCCGTCGCTTCATTCCATCAATTGTTTTCACCGTTTAATGTTAGTTATATTTTGTGCACTTGTTGTGTAATTTAATGGCAAGGCTGTTGGTGGAAATAAGAGACCATTTAGGTTTCTTTACATGCGGTGAAAGTGCGTTGGTTGACTACACCATCTGCGTCTGTCACGCCACCACCAGAAAGGATCACCAAACCCGATATTGATCGGTTCGTTCATTTTCCATTTTTTGTCGGTGAACCTTTCGCCATTGCCATTCATTCGGCACTTGTTGTGTAATTTAATGGCAAGGCTGTTGGTGGAAATAAGAGACCATTTAGGTTTCTTTACATGCGGTGAAAGTGCGTTGGTTGACTACACCATCTGCGTCTGTCACGCCACCACCAGAAAGGATCACCAAACCCGATATTGATCGGTTCGTTCATTTTCCATTTTTTGTCGGTGAACCTTTCGCCATTGCCATTCATTCGGCACTTGTTGTGTAATTTAATGGCAAGGCTGTTGGTGGAAATAAGAGACCATTTAGGTTTCTTTACATGCGGTGAAAGTGCGTTGGTTGACTACACCATCTGCGTCTGTCACGCCACCACCAGAAAGGATCACCAAACCCGATATTGATCGGTTCGTTCATTTTCCATTTTTTGTCGGTGAACCTTTCGCCATTGCCATTCATTCGGCACTTGTTGTGTAATTTAATGGCAAGGCTGTTGGTGGAAATAAGAGACCATTTAGGTTTCTTTACATGCGGTGAAAGTGCGTTGGTTGACTACACCATCTGCGTCTGTCACGCCACCACCAGAAAGGATCACCAAACCCGATATTGATCGGTTCGTTCATTTTCCATTTTTTGTCGGTGAACCTTTCGCCATTGCCATTCATTCGGCACTTGTTGTGTAATTTAATGGCAAGGCTGTTGGTGGAAATAAGAGACCATTTAGGTTTCTTTACATGCGGTGAAAGTGCGTTGGTTGACTACACCATCTGCGTCTGTCACGCCACCACCAGAAAGGATCACCAAACCCGATATTGATCGGTTCGTTCATTTTCCATTTTTTGTCGGTGAACCTTTCGCCATTGCCATTCATTCGATCCCGTTGCCATTCCTTCCAAGGGGAAGGGAGTTCCCTTCATCTTGTGATGAATTTCTGTGACGAATTGGCTACTGGCTCCCACTTGGAGGGCTTTCGCAAGTTAATCACCAGCCTTCGCACTCTTAACGAAAGGTCGAAAATTTCGAGAGGAAGGGAAAGGGAAGGGCGGCCTTGCCTTTTTATTCGTTTGTACTTTATATTTGCGATTATATTTATGACTTCCCTTGCATTTTTTGCGTGATACTTTTCATGCATTTCGTTGTGAGTTTTTTCATCATTTGACCAGCAGCTGATCTTCCCTGTCTACAAACGCTATTTTCGTCTCCTTTCGGCGCTGAACACGTTATAGCGGGCGCAGTGACTGGAAGCAGCTAAGCGAAATGATGGTCTTAGAAGCGAAGTGAGTAGAAAACTTTGACTAAGTTAAAGGTGGTATAGGTGGAAGATAGCGCTGATCCTAGATTTTGATTTGACGATGACGATGTTAAATTATGCGGAATGAGATTTAGCGCTGATCCTAGATTTTGATTTGACGATGACGATGTTAAATTATGCGGAATGAGATTGTTGAAGTATTAAAGAGCAAGTTTACGATTCACGTTTATGAAAACCTTTTACAGAGTCATCAAGCTCGACACGTTGGAGTACACGCAGGCGGTATGCGGTGATCGGATGAAGCTTAAGCCCGACGATGCAGTAACCGTTATGAGGAAAACTGAATGGGAGAAGATTCTCAATGATGAACTTATGGAAAAATTGCCTGATGAGGTTTATTTTTAGTTTCAAAGACAGACATCAGGTCGATATCTTTTGAAAAGTGATGAACTGTGAGAAATTTCGATGAAAATTTCTTTAAAATCGAGCTCCAGAAGCGTAAATAATTAAGTGTTGTTCTGCTTGGTGCGCTTGTCAACCTACCAAGAGGGGCTTTTGCAGGCCTTCAAAGGTAGACATCGTCGCTTGAAGAAGTTACGAAGTAGCTGTAGCTCAAGCAGTTGCAGTACCAGTACGCAAACTTCCACGCATTCAGCACCCGCTAAGAAAAAACCCTCAACTTCTTCGCTCGCTGAAAGAAATAATCACGCTGCAGGTAAGGCGACTTTTTTCATAGTGTGTTTTCAACAGGAGAAGTTTGTTAGAGGGAAAGGAAGAGTGCGGAAACTGAGAGCTTTTGGTTTCAGCTATTGACTAGCGGCAATCATTTTTTGCTTTAATTTCTGCTAAGAAGAGAATTAAACAGATTTTTCTTGCGCCTTGCTATAAACCACTGCTGATTCTTGTATCTCATGCAGTCTTTTTCTAGTGGGAGTACCACCGTGCGGGATCGTATTCGAAAATAGGTCGTTACAAGGTCTGTGAGCCTTCTCTGAGTCTATGTAAGGGGAATTAAATGGGAAAAAAAAAAGAATGCATGATTTATTTTATGCATTGCACCGCATCGGTTCATCAGTGATACTTGTGAATCAATCGTGACACCGAGTTTTCTGATATGGTCATCGGAACAAACGGTATCTTGCAAAAACGTTCATGATTTGATGGAGGGTGGACGGAGGGAAAAGAGTGTTCATAAAGTGGCTAGTTGGATTGTTGAACAGAGTCGATGCGCTGCGAGGGAACTTAGAAATGCTTTTTAAGATACTTCTGAGGCGGCACATGCAGCTGAATCGGAATGCGTGATTGTTAACGATGGCTGTAGCGAGTTGCCGGTGATGTCGCAAAACATGGAACAATTGGTCGGTCAGGAAGAGGAGGAGATGCTTGACAGATTACTCGCACTTATTAACACTCGTGTCGACACTCATGCTGATTCCGGCCAACAGCAGCAGTTCGTTTCCATGCTTTCATTAATATTCATTTCTCCCCACCTCGTTTACTTTTTTTAAAACTTATTTACTTGGTTAATTTCCCAAATTCTTTCATTCATGACTTCTGAGGAATTGTCTTTTCATTCACTGTGAAATTCTGTAAAAATTTAAGCAGGAAGAGGTTTTTTGGTATGTCCAAAAAGAGTAATCGGAGAGAGGGTTATGCCGATGTGGTAATTTTGTTTTTTTCTCGGTGTTCCAAGAAGCGGATTTTCACCCAACTGTTCACATGGTGCTCTCCCATTTTCTGAACCTTCGATAGGAAACTGCATGGCACACTGATGGCTGAAATCTTATTTAAATGAAATATACGCTCGGTTCACGTTGCTGATTAGCATAGGTATATAACACCGTCTCTAGCATAATTCAGCATTTCCTTCGTCGTACAATTAGTTAGTTACAAATTCCTTTTCTCATGTGTTTTGCCCAGCGAACAGCGATGAAATTCTCTTCAGTATCTTACATTTATGGCGTTACCTTTGAATGCACTTCGAAATAATTGTGGTTTGAGCGGGAACTGGTAATCGAAATTTGAATGAAAAATTTGTTGTCCAAATTAATTAGTCGCTTTAGCGGTTCGCGAGAAAGTAGCGGACACAAAAGAGGTACATCTATAGAGACACCGTACATACTGGATTTTGTTGTCGCAAATTTGCAAGACCGCGTCACAACGACTTTGTTGCATTTCGTTAATCGCTTGGTTCGATTAAGAGCTAGGGGCACTTAGATATAGGGCACCGCTTTACGGTTTGTTGGCGGTTTATGAGAAACGGATGATTTGATAGGCAAAATGCGAATCGCATCCTCGCCTGCTCATTCTGGTGCACTTCTCCGCTTGTTCAGCTTTATGGGACAGTTTTCGAATGCAGGCATGCTTAAGAGGGTGGGCCTGTTTTAACATAAGACTTCTGTTTCATATATTATGAGGTAACACAACTTAATTCGATATAGAGTGATTTCTTAATTTGGACTTTTTTTTCCAGTTCGTGTAAAGGGCTTAGTAGGTGTGCATGCGACAGTGTCGCCACCTCAGGCAGTCCGATCTAACGGGGAGCCTCCCCACTGTATGTTATTTTTACACATTTGTCGTAATCCCTGCTTGCGCAGAGATATCTAACCACCGTTTTGTCAGTGCTATTTGAAAAAGTGGCGTAATAGTTTAATGTGTGCTCAACTTTATAGACAGATACAGTCGAAAGTCGAAAGTGCAGAGGAGTTGAAGGTAGGGACTGAGGTCGAAGTGACGGCAACCACGCACAAAGCATCACCCATCGCAGCTCGTCTCCCTACCGCTAAGAAGAGCAAGTCGGCTACTTTCAACATCCGTCAGATACGCAGAAATAAGTAAGCGATTTTGCTGCATTACCAGTATTTGGTTGTTTCAGAAACAAATAATCCCTGTTCGTAATGAGATCAAGAACTATATCGTAGGGCATAACTGGTCTTTTTACGTTTTTGCATCGTTTTCCATAAGAAAAAAATTTTGGTAAATTTTTGCACATGCAAAGTGTTGGTTGACATCGAGAAGTCAGTGTTACCTGAAGGGGTGAAAGATCCAATGGAATAGTTGAATAGGTTCCATTATTTCATTCTGGTTTTTGTCTTGACCATCTATGGCCGATTTTAA
>JPKZ01001414.1:62823-87853 GCA_000803305.1 Toxocara canis | reverse complement strand
TAGCGCTGATCCTAGATTTTGATTTGACGATGACGATGTTAAATTATGCGGAATGAGATTTAGCGCTGATCCTAGATTTTGATTTGACGATGACGATGTTAAATTATGCGGAATGAGATTGTTGAAGTATTAAAGAGCAAGTTTACGATTCACGTTTATGAAAACCTTTTACAGAGTCATCAAGCTCGACACGTTGGAGTACACGCAGGCGGTATGCGGTGATCGGATGAAGCTTAAGCCCGACGATGCAGTAACCGTTATGAGGAAAACTGAATGGGAGAAGATTCTCAATGATGAACTTATGGAAAAATTGCCTGATGAGGTTTATTTTTAGTTTCAAAGACAGACATCAGGTCGATATCTTTTGAAAAGTGATGAACTGTGAGAAATTTCGATGAAAATTTCTTTAAAATCGAGCTCCAGAAGCGTAAATAATTAAGTGTTGTTCTGCTTGGTGCGCTTGTCAACCTACCAAGAGGGGCTTTTGCAGGCCTTCAAAGGTAGACATCGTCGCTTGAAGAAGTTACGAAGTAGCTGTAGCTCAAGCAGTTGCAGTACCAGTACGCAAACTTCCACGCATTCAGCACCCGCTAAGAAAAAACCCTCAACTTCTTCGCTCGCTGAAAGAAATAATCACGCTGCAGGTAAGGCGACTTTTTTCATAGTGTGTTTTCAACAGGAGAAGTTTGTTAGAGGGAAAGGAAGAGTGCGGAAACTGAGAGCTTTTGGTTTCAGCTATTGACTAGCGGCAATCATTTTTTGCTTTAATTTCTGCTAAGAAGAGAATTAAACAGATTTTTCTTGCGCCTTGCTATAAACCACTGCTGATTCTTGTATCTCATGCAGTCTTTTTCTAGTGGGAGTACCACCGTGCGGGATCGTATTCGAAAATAGGTCGTTACAAGGTCTGTGAGCCTTCTCTGAGTCTATGTAAGGGGAATTAAATGGGAAAAAAAAAAGAATGCATGATTTATTTTATGCATTGCACCGCATCGGTTCATCAGTGATACTTGTGAATCAATCGTGACACCGAGTTTTCTGATATGGTCATCGGAACAAACGGTATCTTGCAAAAACGTTCATGATTTGATGGAGGGTGGACGGAGGGAAAAGAGTGTTCATAAAGTGGCTAGTTGGATTGTTGAACAGAGTCGATGCGCTGCGAGGGAACTTAGAAATGCTTTTTAAGATACTTCTGAGGCGGCACATGCAGCTGAATCGGAATGCGTGATTGTTAACGATGGCTGTAGCGAGTTGCCGGTGATGTCGCAAAACATGGAACAATTGGTCGGTCAGGAAGAGGAGGAGATGCTTGACAGATTACTCGCACTTATTAACACTCGTGTCGACACTCATGCTGATTCCGGCCAACAGCAGCAGTTCGTTTCCATGCTTTCATTAATATTCATTTCTCCCCACCTCGTTTACTTTTTTTAAAACTTATTTACTTGGTTAATTTCCCAAATTCTTTCATTCATGACTTCTGAGGAATTGTCTTTTCATTCACTGTGAAATTCTGTAAAAATTTAAGCAGGAAGAGGTTTTTTGGTATGTCCAAAAAGAGTAATCGGAGAGAGGGTTATGCCGATGTGGTAATTTTGTTTTTTTCTCGGTGTTCCAAGAAGCGGATTTTCACCCAACTGTTCACATGGTGCTCTCCCATTTTCTGAACCTTCGATAGGAAACTGCATGGCACACTGATGGCTGAAATCTTATTTAAATGAAATATACGCTCGGTTCACGTTGCTGATTAGCATAGGTATATAACACCGTCTCTAGCATAATTCAGCATTTCCTTCGTCGTACAATTAGTTAGTTACAAATTCCTTTTCTCATGTGTTTTGCCCAGCGAACAGCGATGAAATTCTCTTCAGTATCTTACATTTATGGCGTTACCTTTGAATGCACTTCGAAATAATTGTGGTTTGAGCGGGAACTGGTAATCGAAATTTGAATGAAAAATTTGTTGTCCAAATTAATTAGTCGCTTTAGCGGTTCGCGAGAAAGTAGCGGACACAAAAGAGGTACATCTATAGAGACACCGTACATACTGGATTTTGTTGTCGCAAATTTGCAAGACCGCGTCACAACGACTTTGTTGCATTTCGTTAATCGCTTGGTTCGATTAAGAGCTAGGGGCACTTAGATATAGGGCACCGCTTTACGGTTTGTTGGCGGTTTATGAGAAACGGATGATTTGATAGGCAAAATGCGAATCGCATCCTCGCCTGCTCATTCTGGTGCACTTCTCCGCTTGTTCAGCTTTATGGGACAGTTTTCGAATGCAGGCATGCTTAAGAGGGTGGGCCTGTTTTAACATAAGACTTCTGTTTCATATATTATGAGGTAACACAACTTAATTCGATATAGAGTGATTTCTTAATTTGGACTTTTTTTTCCAGTTCGTGTAAAGGGCTTAGTAGGTGTGCATGCGACAGTGTCGCCACCTCAGGCAGTCCGATCTAACGGGGAGCCTCCCCACTGTATGTTATTTTTACACATTTGTCGTAATCCCTGCTTGCGCAGAGATATCTAACCACCGTTTTGTCAGTGCTATTTGAAAAAGTGGCGTAATAGTTTAATGTGTGCTCAACTTTATAGACAGATACAGTCGAAAGTCGAAAGTGCAGAGGAGTTGAAGGTAGGGACTGAGGTCGAAGTGACGGCAACCACGCACAAAGCATCACCCATCGCAGCTCGTCTCCCTACCGCTAAGAAGAGCAAGTCGGCTACTTTCAACATCCGTCAGATACGCAGAAATAAGTAAGCGATTTTGCTGCATTACCAGTATTTGGTTGTTTCAGAAACAAATAATCCCTGTTCGTAATGAGATCAAGAACTATATCGTAGGGCATAACTGGTCTTTTTACGTTTTTGCATCGTTTTCCATAAGAAAAAAAATTTGGTAAATTTTTGCACATGCAAAGTGTTGGTTGACATCGAGAAGTCAGTGTTACCTGAAGGGGTGAAAGATCCAATGGAATAGTTGAATAGGTTCCATTATTTCATTCTGGTTTTTGTCTTGACCATCTATGGCCGATTTTAATTTTCAAAGCTTGCAGTTTTTGTTATCAGTAACCGCTTTTTCGCTAATATTATAGGCAGAATCGTGCGATGAAGCGCAAAGCAGCTCGTCCACGTATCCAGCTGGATATGCGCAATTGTTTGGGAGGTGAATTCTACGGCGATGTGATGCGTACCTTCTCGACAGTAGATGTGGTTTGGATGGACGGTACGATCGAGAAAGACATCCCGGGCACTGAGCTTGTTCCTTATGAATTGGACCTCGACCACCATGACGACGTGCCGGGCGCTATTGTGGCCAGGAAAATTTGTGAGGAAATGGGTAGGCTGATCATAGTTCCTCTTAGCGGTTTGTTGAGGAGAGGTTTACCTCGACGGTGAGACGGGCATGTTTTATAAAATTCATTACAGCTGAAAAGAAACATGTTTCCGAAGCTGCGAAGTGTCGAGGTTTCGTGGTGTTAGAACAATTTCTTACTCGCTTGGTCGGTCGATGTTTTTGTTATCACATTTGGCATCACTTGCTTTAAGTTTTGCTTAGACCTTTCAAGCAATGCAAGAGAGAATGAAGAACCCCCACCACCTCTGTTGTCTCCAAATGGAGAGACATTTCCAACTTTCGTGCGGCGCAATTTGATGAAGTGAAACGTTCAAAACACCTTAAAATTGAAATGGTTTATTTTTAACGAACGGTCGTATTCGTATGAAATGACAGCCAGTGGGTCAGATCACACTGATTGCTTTTTGATGGAGTTTTAGAATCTTTTAATGTTTTCGAAGCTCGTTTAATTTTTCGGGAAGTCTGACGTGTCGCTTTATTCGTTGTTTTTGATGTGACGATGAGAGGATGATATTTCGCAAAAGTGTACTTTTACAAATGTGGCTGGCATGCTTAGAGATTTAATGCTATTGTAGAAGGAGAGTATGGTATAGTGCTATCAGCGGATGCGGAAAAGAGGCTAGCAATGGTGCAGTGGTATTCATATGACTGGAAGAGGCAAGGTGCAGAGCCTGTGCTCGCGCAGAACGAGCTCTGTTCTCTTTTCGACCTTATGCTCCATCCCAACTATCAAAGGTTTTTCATATATGCATATCGAGCTTTTCCAGATTTTGCTATGAAGCTATCTTTATTGTGCTGTTAGTAGAGAATAGGAGAGACGACTTGACCATTGGATTCCGCTTAACAAGGGGGAGGGGGGCGACCTGTGTTCCCGTTACCTCACGCGTTCCCTCCATGAAAAGCCTCCTTCAAAGTGTACCAACTAATACTGCCAGCTTTGCTTGCAACATGGATTAATGTTATGATGGTATTAGTAAGCGTAGTACTGGTACCAGCAGTAAGTATCACTAGAAATGATAGTAATATTGGTCAAGAGTAAAACAAATATTGTTGGTGGTAGTAGTAGGTAGACAACAAGTAATGTTAATAGTTGTAGATGTGCGTAGTAATATCGTAACAATATTAACCACTTGGTAGTGATAGTCATTATCAGTAGAAGTTTTAATTTGTTAGAAAAAAACCTAACAAGGAGAATCATAGTTTTCTCTATTGCTAGAGCACGATACGAAAATAAAGAGCATTTCACTGCTGTTATTTCCATCAAAGGTAGTGCAAAAATTTTAAAGTTCAGTCTAAAATACTGGTGTTAGTAGATCTGCGTCTTATTCTGAATTTTTTTTTATCGAGCTTCGGAATCATCTGAATGTTTTGCGATCGTAAAGTTCGAGTATTAAAAGATGCATTTTTTCTGTATATCCTTTTTCTCTATGTTTGCTGGCTCTGTTTATATCCATTTCACCTTTCACATGACCATATACAGAAAAGAACAGCTCTGTTCTTTTCAGATTCTGGTGGGGAAGTCTTTGTCTGCGCACTTCAAAAGAATCAACAGACGTGCGCAATCTCATCGGACAGCTGATTTCCACAAACGACAATGGGAAAAATGTAAGGCGTTTTACTTAAAAATATGATGCAGTTGGTCGTGTTGATTCGTGTTTTTTTCTTGTACACTTTTCTATTTTGTTCATAGCGTTCTTGAATATTGCGTTTCTCCTCAATTTTTAATTTTTTTTTTTTTTAAATCAGAGAGGGGTCAGCTTATCAGCGTTGTGGTACATATGAAGCATAACGGAAAATATGATTATCAGGCGTGTCGTAATGAGATATATGTTAGTAATTTAAAATATGCGTGTGAAATATACGTGAAGAGAGCAGCAAACAGCTCAACAATTTGCTCTGAAATATTCTTTTCTATCTTTGTCGTGTTTGCATTTATCAGTGAAAAGGGTTGCCGTTTTACCGGCTACGTATAACGCAGAACGACTGCGGCGTTACGGTGAAAGATACCACCGTGCTAGGAGGAATAAAACTATATGAGTAGCTCAGTTTCTGGAAATCATAGGAACTAAACCTAATTTTGCGAGGTTTCCGTTCGGCGAAGTCAATTCCTATGTTCGGGTTTTCCAGTATGTGGCTAATCTACCGCATTCCAATAATTTGTCATTCCTCCATGAAGTGGTTGGTTTATAGTTAAGAAGGCTTATTAGGTAAATGCTGTTCATACATATGCGTGTGGCTGCTCCTCTGGAACGCGGAATGAGGCATCATTGCTTTATATCCCGTTTCCCTTGACGAGAATGTTTCAGAATGTTGCAAAGTAAATGACATTGCACGTAAAGGGTGGAACAAAAGCGCGAGTTATGAAGCTTCCCAAAATACCCCGAACAAGGAAACGCTCTTTCATCCATTAAAAAATTCTGTCAAGAGAGCACAAGAACGAGACAGGAGGTCAACGGCTCTGAGAGAGTAGCTACTGCATGAGAGCAATGAACCTTTTAGCCAATGTCTGAAACTTACAAGCGGAAATGTGCAACATGATGGTTTATATAAATATACAGAATTATCGAGCATTTACTTTTAACTTTATTTATTTCCAGACTGTTGTATGGTTCAACGGAATAACGGAGGACGTTTGGCCTGTCGAAATTACTGTGTGAGTGTTGCCTAGTTTTTTTGTTGCTTAGCAGCGAAAGGATGGCGTGCGTCTTAGGAGCCTTTAATTGTGTCTTTCATTCTATAAGATAATTGAATCTGTGGTTCTTGTTAAGAATATCTGTGCCTCTTCAAATAGGAGATTGAGAGGAAGAGCTTTTATTAAGGGGGGGGGGGGGCGAGAACTATGGCTGTTCTTGCTGTTTTCGTAGTCTAAATGAAGATTTGAATAGGCTGTTAACAAGCGAAGAGATGGATGCGCAGCTCGATGAAGAAGATGAGGGCGATACATGGAACAGTGTTGACTCAGAAGACGATCTTACTGACCAGGTAGGATTTATTTTTTTACATGTTGGTTTACTTGGTTTTACTTGTTTGCGTTTCGCACTTGCGTATACCTTATAAGCGACAGCTTCCGAACCGACGGTTTTATGCTTGGCCTCATAGCACATTTTTGTTAGTTAATGGTGTGTGCTTCTTGATGGTTTCGTTGCTTACAGTGATTTATTGCGATAAAATCGAGATTTATTGACTGGATGGATACTGGCGTACACAAATGAAATTGCTTAAAATGTGGTGTATAAATATAAAGTGCTGTAGATCCAGTTATCCTGATCAGATCAGAGCTGTTTGATATGTGACTGCACATAGCCCAAGTTTGCGGATTACATGTTGATGGCTCGATGAGCCGAATCATAGTGAAATGATTATTTTAGCATCGTGTAAGTGGACTCTGATCAAAATGTCTGAATTCCTTGAATCACTTTTTTTTTTAAAATAATCAGCCATTTTTTTAAAATATGCATATCAGCCTACATAAACTACTGGATATGTGCAAGTGTAGTTTATCAGTTTATCAGTCTGCGTGATGCTTATACTATACAGTTTCCCGTAGCTGCGATCGGGAAACAGGCCTATCCGGTTGGTGCTGTTGAAATCTGTAGACAGCTACTTTAGGGATGTGAATAGGGAAGCGCTAGGTATAAGTAAAGGAGACTGGCAGTGAAGAGATACGGGCAGGACTCAGGCGGAAAGAGGAGTGAGTACGGGTGCAATGCGCTGAACATTTACAATCATGGTATCGAGCATGGTAACGCGGAAGGCGCGAGAAAGCGGTACACTTTGCAAGTGAGAAACTCTGTACTTCCAGTTTTGCGGCTGTTTAACTTTTACTGTTTTCATAACTGTTTTCATTAAAGATCAATGACGATTCAACGATTGCTTCATCAGGCATGGCAGTTTTGATCACTGAACGAAACAGTTTGATGGATAAAGAGCCATCAGTGAACGCTCGAATTGTTCTTCCTCAAGAGTAAGTGATGTGTTTTACTGCTTGTTTTGTAACGGAAGAACCAGCGGCCATTTCGCTTTGAATATAACCTCCCTGGTACGGGCTAAGTGTTTCACGAACTTAGGTCCTCCCTAAGCACTGAGTCTGCTGTTTATGACTGGATCCTGCAAGTGATGTTTGTTCATTTACACACTTGGCGCATTCTATGTTCGGTGGGTTCACCATAAGCGCAATTGTTGAGACATCACATGCCCAGCTGAAAGCGCCACTGTTTCTTCCGACATCATTTTCTCGAATACGGCGCACAGTTGCTGAATGGAGGAAATTGTAAGGGCTGAGGTTTGCAGTTTCTTGATGTTACAGCAACCTTAAAATGGTCGCAAGGCTTCCCAAGTTTTCACTGGATCCGGAAAAGACCAGAAAAAATGATATCAATTAAATTAAAACTATATCGGTTCAGAATTCCAAAATAAAATCATTTCAGCTTATGTTTAAGTATGCGTGACAGTGGTCCTCAGCCGAAATCAGTGCTACAACTCCTCAGATCTTTCAGCGTTCTCATTCTACGCATTTCTTTTGTGCTTAAGAACTAAGGACGAGATTAAATGTCGCACTCTGAACGGCCTGAAGTAATTGAATTCTTGTTTAGCAGTTTTTTAAAATTTCAGGCTGATACAACCGAGGCTAGGAAGTGTAACGCGTATGCAGGTTTGCGTTTGGTGTGACTATTTCCTTCGTTGAGCTACGATGCAAGACAACAAATTTCATAGTCGACATTGTCGTGTCGATTGTGTTGCTGTGCAGATAACTGTGACTGATAATCGTTTAATAAGTGCCACGCATATATCGCATGTGTAATGTATCCGAAGTTTATGAAAAATATTTTCGCATAGACTTTCGTTGCTTCGATCAAAATTTTGCATTGCGCTTTCAGTCCCTTTAAGTCGGTGGACATTGATTTATGTTTATTGACAGCCTCATTCACTTGATGATTTTGTACAATCACTCTGTTTTTGCATGCTCATAGTGAACGATGGCACTGATACCTTACCTTGAATACTTTGAACAGCCATGATATCATCACTTTCAACGTTCTTTCCATCGATGCGATGGCATTGATAGGTTTAAGAACAAATTATTGCTGATTAATTACGGTGGCGTATATATGTGAAGTGGTGTACGAGCGGACAGGTTGCGGTTCACATGAGAGGGGGAAGGCGAATTATATATATATATGTACATGTATATATACATGTATATACATATATATATATATATCATTCGCCTTTTCCCTTCCACCTTCCCCCTCTCATATGAACCGCAACCTGCCTCCTTTTTGATTGTGCTCGCTCTTAACTTCGACAAAACGCGTTCGCATAGACAGACTTTACTTGCCGCCAGTGTTGAAAAATGACATTCATAAATAGTCATGAGATTTGCGCACGCGTTGCGGCGTTTTAAGCTAACCGTAAAGCCATTACGGCCTACTACGGTCCCTGAATAAAACAGGTTCTCTCATGCACCTAGGATCGATGCCTCCGTACGCACCACATGTGGTCCATTCTAAGCAGTGGTTATAACACCGATTGCAGTTTGTTGCACAATTTCGTAGCTGCAGCAACTGGTCGCTGAACTGTATGAAGTAAGTTAAAGTAGTATGGAATATGTTTGTAGTCGAGGACGACAAAATCCGCGCAACGCTTGCCGTCGAAAAGCTGGTTGGGCTCCGCTCAAGGACGCCCTCTCAAGCTGAGCGAGATATTGACAATGCTGAAAAGCTCACAAGCTGATTACTGTGAGGGTTGCATTGACCATGAAGAGTTATTGGCTCGCATCGAATATATACTTATCAGGTCGGTATTACTTATGGTTTTTCATTCACTATTTTTCAAATATATGCTTTCTTTTGAAATTGCTGAGTTATGCACTTTCTTCTATCTGAAATAAAGAATTGCTGAGAGTTCAGAAAACTAAGTAGTAAAAGGTGAAGAAGCAGTTGCGGTTGTCCAGGTTAAAACTGTTTGAAACTGTGTAAATTTTCCAGTATCGTTGAACCGATTAGCTCGAAAGCTTCTGTTCAAATGAATGTACCGTTCACAGTTGTTATTCTTAAGTTGATATCGTAACTTAGTGATATGTGTAATTATTCCAGAGGATTTAATGTTAATACATAGCGACTGATATTACAACTCCCAACCAAAATCTAGTCACTCGCTCCTTCCCTTCAAGAGATATGAGTTCGCATTCGCTTCCACAAGTATAGCACATCTCCTGGCCAACTCTCAACTCTCATACGCCTCTCGTCGTTCACCCATTCCCTCAAATGGAGTGTCTCTCTGACCTGTTTCTTACATCCATCTCTCTATGCGTCAACCCTTTCGGATATATTTGTCCGGACTTGATTTGGTCTTTTCCAACAAACGATGTTCATCTCGATCGGGAGTGCATCTTCAGTGTAGAGTTTTTCTATGATCAACGTAGCACTCTAGAACTCGTTCCACAAAATCGCTGTGTCGATGTTCCACACTGTCATGGACGCTGATGAAATTGACGCCCTGTTATTTGCTCGAGGAAGGGAGTTTGCCAGGCTCACAACATATGTTTTTATGGAAAGCTTTATTTTTAATAGCCTTTTGCTGGCTGTCTTATCAACTTTCCTAACTCCATTCCGATCACCGTATACCGGTCTAGCGTTCCTTGGCAAGCCTTATCAATTAGTAAATGAGATGGAATGTGATCTAATCGTTCGCAATGTATCACAGCGCATCGACGTTCTAGCGTTCATTGTGCTTCGGTTCTGCTTTCCGAATTTTTGAATTGCGCGTTAGGCATCCATGGAATTCCGATTGAATTTTCTGTAAAAAAAAGAACTTCCAATGCTGATCTTTTCTTTACGTTACAATATTTCAGTCTTAAAAATTCGACTCGAGCATTACATTTTCAACTAGTCGACTTTTTCTTCACATACGTCGAAGCACTCGAGAAGGATATGCATTCGTTGGAAAATAAAGATGAATTCATCAAAAGGTTTCTTTTCTTTTTTTAAAAAATCGGTCTCACATGTTTTTTAAGCGGCAGTCGTTGGCGTAATTTAAAACGTCGCATGACGATTACTTGATGTCTGTAAGTGTGCTGCACATTTGTCTGCCCTTCTCTCTGTGCTATAGTACAAACGCGACAACAACTTAAACTGTTCTACGAAATCTGTGATCTAGTTATAGATCACATCTGACAGAGCCAATTGAAACTTCGATTCAAGGACTTCTAGAGACGCTACAGATATTTGAAGGCGCAAAAAATTTGTCTCCACTTCTTTGACTGGCTGAGTTGCTTTTCCTTTCGCCGATCGGGTCACAGAGCGGCGATTTAATGATGGAATATGGGTATTCCCGGATCAATTAATGTGCAAATTTCAATTATTAACGTAGTTAGTGAAATCAGTTGGTCTCGTTGGTGAAGTAGCTGAAGCTAATTTTGTGGCACACCCAATGCAAAACATCGATTGTCATGTTATCACGTTGCACATTTTAGCAACATTAACAAACAGTTTCGTAGTTAGCTTTCAATTGTTTCATTTAAAAGGGTCCGTTAGTCGTTTTTTTTTCAACTCAATACTTCCTGAATCATCAAGAAATAGTTTAGAAGCAATCACGTTCAGCATTATGCGAGGTTATTAACATGGCAGCAGGTGATAAATTTGTTCACAAATGAAGCTTGAACCCGCTGTCATCCGTTTTTAGCTAGAACGCGAAAAGCCGTGGATTCGAGCTGTGATAGCACACAGTATTTTCTTCATTTTTTATGCTACTATTTACCGTCGCATTGTTGTGAGCTAGACCAAAATGGGCCTTAACGATAATAGACCCTGTAAGCATGACAGAGCGCTTTTTCATGACTTGTTTTCGCTTCTGGCTTTTGTCATGTGATGATCCGGTAGATTTCTTGTTGCTATTGGTGATATTTTGAAAGATTAGATATCGTTTTTAGGCATGTGCGCTTGTCTTTTGACCACTTGGTTGCCTCACTGGAGAAGGTAATCGTTCTTTCTCCTCCCCCTTCACCTTCCCCTTACCTTCCTCCTTCCTCCCACCCCTTCCCCTTTCCCTTCCTGTTCTTCCCTTCCCCTTTTGACCACCTGGTTGCCTCACTGGAGAAGGTACGAAATCTTTCATTAAATGCTCTTTAAGTACAGGTCTTCATTGGCGGTCGAGGAAGAGCACTCGTCGGCAGGGATGCTGTTTCTGGAGGTTCTCTTCGAAGACTGGATCAACAAACTTCGTACCACCTTTCAGAAGATCGTGGAAACGCCAGCAAGTGTTGAAGATTTCATCGTATCTCCATTCTTCAGCGCATCAAACATGCCTCATTGTTTGTTTTTGTGCGCCTTTTACGACAACTAAAGCACGTTATGGGCCTATCATGTCTGTGGGTGTTTGTGCCTCTCTCTTTTGCCCGTTTCTTGCATACGTTAGGTTCACCAATCAGAAATGCTTCTGCAGTGGAAGGTGGCAGTCACAATTTGTGACATTACCAAGGCTTCCAAGCATACATTGGAACACTTTATACATTTTTTGACGAGTTGCGGCGCATGTAAATTAAGAAGGTCAGAAAGGTAGACAGAAGAATAAATACCGTGATATTCTTTGTATGAAGCAAAAATATGAGCTAATACAACGCACAGCTGTGCAAGCCACATGCTAAATCAAAGCATGTAGAGAATGCAAATTTTTCGGTAAGGAATCGGTAATTTGGGCAAACGAGCTCAAAAATTCGTTTAAAAGAAGACGCCAACAACTTTGCCCTCGTGAGCTAGGTGCCTCGCCACTGGCGTTCACAGTGGGCGTCGAGGGTAACTATTCGATTGCGGATTGAGGAAGAATGTTCGTGCATAGATAGCTAAGCATTCTTCTTTTATATATTGCAGCGTTTTGAGCAGGCTTGCGGAAAGCTCATATTATGCCAATTCCCCTATGCGCCTTGCATCTTTTTTTAAACGGCGTTTGAATAACAAAACTGTTAAAGCCTCTTTCGTTCCAAACGTTTTCCCCCTTCTCCCACCCACGGCCCTCCCTCCCCCGTACCCTCTTCCCCAGAAAAATACGAAGTTTTTGAGCTCGCTGAATCTCCTTCGAGGTTATGCAACAATTTTACAGTGTAACGGTAATGTGAGGTGAAGCAGCCCATTGGGGTGTATACTGGCGAGCTGCTCGCCTTCACGATAAGCATAACCACCGTTTACATGTGTAGCAAATCTCTTCGTGATGATCGACCAGTCCTACATGTACATGTAGAAAAATTCGGCGTAGTTGTAGCACTTATAAAGGTCGTTTGTGCACAGATAAATGGCTGATCAAGTGGTGCTTAAGAAGGCAGTTGCTCCATTTGGCACGATTTTTTGGCGTATTTATTGGGCATCGAAAAGAAGGGGTCCCCGGGTTACAAAAATTTTTGTTATCCCTTTTCTCCGCCAAACCATCTCCAAATTTCAAAGGAAGAAGCTGAAGAAACGATGTTCTTTTTGGGCCGTTTTGGTTAACTGCTCTTTTTCCTCGTATTTCAGCAAGGGTTGTGAGCATATTTGAAAGAAAAATGTTTGAAGGGCTTTCGGGAGAAGTGCACTCACCGTGGATCATCACGGCAAAAAGAACAAGGACGTCAGTGGCGAACCGAAATAGCGAGCAGGATTTAGATGACGCTGAAGAGCATTGTGTAAAGCCTTCGAAAGAGTCAAAGGAGTCAGGACGTGAGGGCAACACTTTTAGCGATATACAAGTTGTCGACACTTCTTCTTCCGATGTGAGCAAGTTAATCTGTTTTGCTTGTGTTTATCATCAGGCTGCTAACAAAGTTTCTATTATACCGACCGTACAGACTACACAAACCCTTCATTTTTACTCTACAACAATTTTTTGAGTACTACAATGTTCCTCTTATCATTAAAAATAACATCGGTTGCGGAAACCGAGTAAGTTCTAAAATGCCACAATCGTCCTGAAGCAGTTCAATTATCGCCAGATTGCTTGGCTGGTTTTCACCCTTTTTGAGCTTCATTTTGGTTTAACCGTTCTATAATACAAACAACGCCTGGTAGCGATGTCAGTGCTAACACACAGGTGTTTTCAGTTTTCGAAAATTTTTGCTTATCGACATTTTCGGATCGTGTTCTGCGGGTCATGATTTATTTTTTGGCTGAAAAGAGGCATAAACTATTGAAAGAGGTCGCAGAGAGAAAGGTTTTTGATAATAGGACAGTGTGGAAAAATACAACTACGCAAGCTTCTTCTTTGAAAATTTTCGAACGTCGCAAAACCGATGTGTGAAAATTGGGTCATTACAAAGATGTGTTTTTTCTACGTTTTACATATTGTTTTGCGTTAATGAACCTATTTTGGCGTCCGCTTTAATTTGCCATATTTGCCTTTCAATCGTGAAAGCCAATTTTCGGGAATCGAATTCACTGAAACGTCTATAGAGTTATTCAGTTTTTAGCGGAAGAAATTGTTGGAATGTCGTCTCGAGGTAGATTCATTCGATTTCGTCGACATTCTTATGCCGCAGCTCGAGTCCAGCTGGGCAACTTTGGATCATGATCTTGTCAAGCGCGCTTTTGATCGATTTATTGGCGTGCTCATTTCAACCCAGTGCCAAGAGGACGATGATGAGGCTGGAGGAAGCTCGATGGAAACAGATGAAGGAGATAGCTCAAACATTACTGCCACTCAAAAAAGCAGCGCATCTGAGGTTATTTTGTGGAAAAGCTGTCCACTGTTTATATGGTAGTGATTTTCGTCGTATCATAGTTTTCCGATTTTTTTTTGAGGATACGTCTCCGCTTTCTTCATTATTTATGAGACTGTATCACTAGTCTTATTTTCGCTTCAGCTTCATATCACTTTTTGACTTTCCCTTCACCCTCATTCTCTCTTTGTTTTGTTCCAGGCGGTGCGCATTGAATAAGCATTTATTTCTGAAGTTTTTCTTAATATTGGCTTCTTTTCTTAATAATGGCTTACAAGTCTTAATAATGGCTAACTTATGAAAAGTTTGGCGAAAGTGAACAGTTGATTTTGTCAGAAATATTTGAGAATTAAATTGAGAGGCGTTCGCCGAAACACTACGAGCGTTTCGCGAGTACGTCGTCAGTGTGTCATTTATTCGCTGTGAATGTCCTATAGATATGTGCGATTGAATAAGTGCACACAAATACGTCACTTTCTTTTCAGCTGTTCTAACAGATTTTTTTTTGCGCCAAATTTTACTACTCAACTAATGAAAGGCGTCAAGAATTGCAATGATCGGAAGAAGGGTTGTGTGTTTGGTCGAGCTGTAAGTGTTGTAATGTTTAGGGGCGTGAAGCAGTAAGAGTTGTGCCGAAATTCAGCGATCTGAGCGAAAGAGACGACAAGGTTGCGTATTCGATCGCATCTGCGCTTTCCACATTCGTTTCGTGCCTTCTCTACGATATAATGTGCAGTGCGGCTGAGAATGGTCTCTTCAATTCGTATGGTCATGTTGAAACCAGTCAGTCAATATTCTTCGTAGTCTTCGTATATTTGTTTTTCTCTTTACGTTTCATGGTATTGTTTTTTGGTATAGATGAATCAGGTGCTAATGATAGCAGTGGTACAGTTGGTACAGCTTAAGAGGGATATTTTCATGAAACCTACGCTCTTCTGACCTAACTGTACCTAGCCGTACAAACGATCATGTCGAGTTAGTCTGTCGAGAAACCAAATTTAATATACGCCACAAGGGACACCACCTCATTGTTTGTCTGGGAAAGGCTGTGGGTTATGACACGGATTATGGCATGACATTATGTTATGACGTGGGTTACGACATGACATGACATTATGTTATTATGACATCATGATATGTGATTATGACGTGGACGCTACAGTTAGAAATGAAGTTTTTGTTGTCCCCGAAGGCTAAAATTATTCTCTCGATTGTTGATTTTCATGAGGTAAGGTTTCAGATTTTCGAATGCTCTTCTACTACTACTACAGTGTCAAAAGCGATGAGCTTCTGGAAGAACAAGTGGGCTTTTTGTCGCTTCTGTTTTTCTTGGCTGCGAGTGTACTGGAAGGCCTTTTTACTGTTAGCATTATCCAGCATCTCAGTCTTGGAATTCGTCACTGTATTGGCTGTTCAGTTTTTAACCTCGTTTTTGGCGAATCATTGCGGAGGCTTTTGTCAGTATCCCTAAAATAATGCTACATAGCGAATTCTTGATCGAATTTGCGAGGCTAATTAGAAATTGCCTCAGAGAACACTTTTGCCTTCAACGTCAGTTAATAGCTGACTTTCGCCCCTCAGGTTCTCATCGAGTGTAGCAATGTCAAAGTCAACGTTTTTCATAAAAAATGGTCATACACATCTTGGATGTCAAAGTTAACAGGTGATAAAAAAGTGCTACGTATTTACCAGCAATCTAGGCGGTATAAGCAGTTTCTTTGGTCCGAACGGACAGAAGCATGAAAAGAATGGGCATTTTAAGGCGCTTTCGCGTCTTTAACGGAATTTTCAGTCGATAAAACCCTACTCATCTATTACCCACTTCTACTCCCTATCTGGACCAAAGAAAAGTCGTCTGTAGCAACGATGTGGCGACCACTGTCGTATGTTGACGTTACAGAAAGGAAAGTCTCGTATCTGCTGGGATGACGTAATGGAGCGTATCATCGAAAAATGGTATGAAGCGTCAGTTCAATTCACAGATCTAATTAGAGGCAGACTCAAAGACCACTTCGTACAAATGATGGCAGGTCTCAGGCGAATACACGCGGAATCTTTGAGGGACGTACCCAACCCATTGCTTATCAATTCAGTCAAAAAGGTCGAAACATCTAAGTCGCAAACCAGTGAGAGCAATGACGCACAGAAATCAGCGGTGAGTTTTTAAAGTACCCGAATTGCTTAGTGAAAAACAAAGAAGTGATTATTTCGTACTTGAACTCTCATCCGTACTGAATTTGCTTTACGAGTGCGCTATTCTACAGTTAAGTAGAGTTAACGTGTTTTATAGTTATTCAGTTATTCTGCAGTAATTTAAAGTTAAGGTATTTTACATTTACGACTGCTCAACGTTATGAGGTGTCTGGGTTTGAAAAATTCAAACAAAATAAAGAAACGAATGGAAGAATCTGTTGATATTCCTAAATCATCTCGTTGTAGTCAATGTATATGACCGAAGTTGACTGAAAAAAAAAATTCAGTAGGAGAGGGGGAACCGCGTAAACCGCTTTCATTAGTGATGCTACTGCGTTTTATAGGAGTTTGCGCTTAGTGAAGAGTCTGGTAAAGATGCGGAGAACCAGAACCAGGTGACTTCGACAACAGCAGTTGAGGACAGTGAAGACCAAAATCGCAGATTCTCTGCGCTTGAATTCGACAGCGAAGCGCCAGGTTTTATTTCTTTGTTATTTTAATATAGTTTTTGCAATACTCTTTTACTCTTTGCTTCCTCGAGTTTGATCAAGGTGAACAGAAGCATTCATATGCCCTTACTTCGAACTGCAAACATCTTCCTGGTTCTTAGGTTTTTGTCCATTTACTTTATCACTTCTCACTCTTGAAACTTTTCTACCTACAAGTTAGGCAGAAGTCTCGCCAAAGTAGCGTGATGGGGGGTTGGCAGGAGGGTCAGTTGATCTGTGGCCGAAGGCGATGAAATGCTGTCAGGTCTTGTCTCGTTGGGTCGGTCGAGTGTAAGGCGTAGCCAGTATGTTAATTGTATTTTATGCTAAGTTGTACCTAGTTGGGGTGGCACTAACATTGCTGCTTTTTATTAAGAATTTATAAGAAGAATTGATCCTAGCTTTTTTCAGCCTCACATGCGTACCACTCGAAAGCAACATGTGGTACTCGTCCGTTTTTGCGAGCGGTGCGCAAAGAACTCGATCTCCTCTCCAAACATCTTCCCGATGGCATTCATGTCAAGGCGTTCGAAGACAGGTCTGTTTTCTTTCCATTCGCCTATGTGAGTGGGTCGCAATCGGTTTCAGCTGTTCAACGAGCTATGGTAATTTTTTTTTGCACTGGAAATAGCTGCAGTGTTCAGATGCTGTGCGCATTAAGCAAACCATTTTTTCTTAGCGCTCTGCAAGTACCCAAAAAATTATCAGCAGAATTTTTGCTGTAGTCGTACGAAGTTAGGCAAAAAGAGAAATTTTAATGGTCTTAATTCTCCGAAAGACTCCTGCATTGTGTTCCTTATAGGCGCCGCCTGCATACATACAGTTGACATTTCAGGCTGGATCTGCTATCGTTTGTGATCGTTGGTCCAAAAGGGACCCCATTCGAGGATGTGCCTCTTTTCTTTGATGCTTACTTGCCGAATAGTTATCCAGCTGAGCCGCCACTTGTTCACTATTGGGCATTCTCACAAGAACAGCTCAATCCTAACCTCTATCAGACGGGCAAAGTTTGTGTCAGTCTACTGGGCACTTGGAATGGCAAGGTGATCCACTTTGTTTGCTTCTCTTTGTGAAACGTTAAGTAGGTTTCAGATCACGATTCACGGCCGTGTCTGATGTTTTCATCTTTCTCATTCTATTATATCTGGCTGGGGACTTAAATTTTTCGATTAGAGGGAAAGGTAGACGGAAGCTGAGGAAGGGATCTAACTGTTGTGTTATTGTGCAAATTCATTCCTGCAACGGCTTTTTGTAAAAAGCAGCGCAGGTGCGGAGCAGTTGGATATGTCTGAGTTCATTTCGCTCTATCGACATTTAAATATGGCGTTTAAACGTATACGGCGGGCAGTAGCTCAGTGGTAGAGCTCCCGCCTTGTATGCGGGAAGACCTGGGTTCGGTTACCTGCTGCTCACCCTAGGTGCTGATTTTCAACAAAAATTCAAACTTCAGCACTTTGTTTTTCAAGAAAATTTCAAATGAAAAAATCTCGCGTACGAATAAATATGGGTGGCAGTAGCTCAGTGGTAGAGCTCCCGCCTTGTATGCGGGAAGACCTGGGTTCGGTTACCTGCTGCTCACCCTAGGTGCTGATTTTCAACAAAAATTCAAACTTCAGCACTTTGTTTTTCAAGAAAATTTCAAATGAAAAAATCTCGCGTACGAATAAATATGGGTGGCAGTAGCTCAGTGGTAGAGCTCCCGCCTTGTATGCGGGAAGACCTGGGTTCGGTTACCTGCTGCTCACCCTAGGTGCTGATTTTCAACAAAAATTCAAACTTCAGCACTTTGTTTTTCAAGAAAATTTCAAATGAAAAAATCTCGCGTACGAATAAATATGGGTGGCAGTAGCTCAGTGGTAGAGCTCCCGCCTTGTATGCGGGAAGACCTGGGTTCGGTTACCTGCTGCTCACCCTAGGTGCTGATTTTCAACAAAAATTCAAACTTCAGCACTTTGTTTTTCAAGAAAATTTCAAATGAAAAAATCTCGCGTACGAATAAATATGGGTGGCAGTAGCTCAGTGGTAGAGCTCCCGCCTTGTATGCGGGAAGACCTGGGTTCGGTTACCTGCTGCTCACCCTAGGTGCTGATTTTCAACAAAAATTCAAACTTCAGCACTTTGTTTTTCAAGAAAATTTCAAATGAAAAAATCTCGCGTACGAATAAATATGGGTGGCAGTAGCTCAGTGGTAGAGCTCCCGCCTTGTATGCGGGAAGACCTGGGTTCGGTTACCTGCTGCTCACCCTAGGTGCTGATTTTCAACAAAAATTCAAACTTCAGCACTTTGTTTTTCAAGAAAATTTCAAATGAAAAAATCTCGCGTACGAATAAATATGGGTGGCAGTAGCTCAGTGGTAGAGCTCCCGCCTTGTATGCGGGAAGACCTGGGTTCGGTTACCTGCTGCTCACCCTAGGTGCTGATTTTCAACAAAAATTCAAACTTCAGCACTTTGTTTTTCAAGAAAATTTCAAATGAAAAAATCTCGCGTACGAATAAATATGGGTGGCAGTAGCTCAGTGGTAGAGCTCCCGCCTTGTATGCGGGAAGACCTGGGTTCGGTTACCTGCTGCTCACCCTAGGTGCTGATTTTCAACAAAAATTCAAACTTCAGCACTTTGTTTTTCAAGAAAATTTCAAATGAAAAAATCTCGCGTACGAATAAATATGGGTGGCAGTAGCTCAGTGGTAGAGCTCCCGCCTTGTATGCGGGAAGACCTGGGTTCGGTTACCTGCTGCTCACCCTAGGTGCTGATTTTCAACAAAAATTCAAACTTCAGCACTTTGTTTTTCAAGAAAATTTCAAATGAAAAAATCTCGCGTACGAATAAATATGGGTGGCAGTAGCTCAGTGGTAGAGCTCCCGCCTTGTATGCGGGAAGACCTGGGTTCGGTTACCTGCTGCTCACCCTAGGTGCTGATTTTCAACAAAAATTCAAACTTCAGCACTTTGTTTTTCAAGAAAATTTCAAATGAAAAAATCTCGCGTACGAATAAATATGGGTGGCAGTAGCTCAGTGGTAGAGCTCCCGCCTTGTATGCGGGAAGACCTGGGTTCGGTTACCTGCTGCTCACCCTAGGTGCTGATTTTCAACAAAAATTCAAACTTCAGCACTTTGTTTTTCAAGAAAATTTCAAATGAAAAAATCTCGCGTACGAATAAATATGGGTGGCAGTAGCTCAGTGGTAGAGCTCCCGCCTTGTATGCGGGAAGACCTGGGTTCGGTTACCTGCTGCTCACCCTAGGTGCTGATTTTCAACAAAAATTCAAACTTCAGCACTTTGTTTTTCAAGAAAATTTCAAATGAAAAAATCTCGCGTACGAATAAATATGGGTGGCAGTAGCTCAGTGGTAGAGCTCCCGCCTTGTATGCGGGAAGACCTGGGTTCGGTTACCTGCTGCTCACCCTAGGTGCTGATTTTCAACAAAAATTCAAACTTCAGCACTTTGTTTTTCAAGAAAATTTCAAATGAAAAAATCTCGCGTACGAATAAATATGGGTGGCAGTAGCTCAGTGGTAGAGCTCCCGCCTTGTATGCGGGAAGACCTGGGTTCGGTTACCTGCTGCTCACCCTAGGTGCTGATTTTCAACAAAAATTCAAACTTCAGCACTTTGTTTTTCAAGAAAATTTCAAATGAAAAAATCTCGCGTACGAATAAATATGGGTGGCAGTAGCTCAGTGGTAGAGCTCCCGCCTTGTATGCGGGAAGACCTGGGTTCGGTTACCTGCTGCTCACCCTAGGTGCTGATTTTCAACAAAAATTCAAACTTCAGCACTTTGTTTTTCAAGAAAATTTCAAATGAAAAAATCTCGCGTACGAATAAATATGGGTGGCAGTAGCTCAGTGGTAGAGCTCCCGCCTTGTATGCGGGAAGACCTGGGTTCGGTTACCTGCTGCTCACCCTAGGTGCTGATTTTCAACAAAAATTCAAACTTCAGCACTTTGTTTTTCAAGAAAATTTCAAATGAAAAAATCTCGCGTACGAATAAATATGGGTGGCAGTAGCTCAGTGGTAGAGCTCCCGCCTTGTATGCGGGAAGACCTGGGTTCGGTTACCTGCTGCTCACCCTAGGTGCTGATTTTCAACAAAAATTCAAACTTCAGCACTTTGTTTTTCAAGAAAATTTCAAATGAAAAAATCTCGCGTACGAATAAATATGGGTGGCAGTAGCTCAGTGGTAGAGCTCCCGCCTTGTATGCGGGAAGACCTGGGTTCGGTTACCTGCTGCTCACCCTAGGTGCTGATTTTCAACAAAAATTCAAACTTCAGCACTTTGTTTTTCAAGAAAATTTCAAATGAAAAAATCTCGCGTACGAATAAATATGGGTGGCAGTAGCTCAGTGGTAGAGCTCCCGCCTTGTATGCGGGAAGACCTGGGTTCGGTTACCTGCTGCTCACCCTAGGTGCTGATTTTCAACAAAAATTCAAACTTCAGCACTTTGTTTTTCAAGAAAATTTCAAATGAAAAAATCTCGCGTACGAATAAATATGGGTGGCAGTAGCTCAGTGGTAGAGCTCCCGCCTTGTATGCGGGAAGACCTGGGTTCGGTTACCTGCTGCTCACCCTAGGTGCTGATTTTCAACAAAAATTCAAACTTCAGCACTTTGTTTTTCAAGAAAATTTCAAATGAAAAAATCTCGCGTACGAATAAATATGGGTGGCAGTAGCTCAGTGGTAGAGCTCCCGCCTTGTATGCGGGAAGACCTGGGTTCGGTTACCTGCTGCTCACCCTAGGTGCTGATTTTCAACAAAAATTCAAACTTCAGCACTTTGTTTTTCAAGAAAATTTCAAATGAAAAAATCTCGCGTACGAATAAATATGGGTGGCAGTAGCTCAGTGGTAGAGCTCCCGCCTTGTATGCGGGAAGACCTGGGTTCGGTTACCTGCTGCTCACCCTAGGTGCTGATTTTCAACAAAAATTCAAACTTCAGCACTTTGTTTTTCAAGAAAATTTCAAATGAAAAAATCTCGCGTACGAATAAATATGGGTGGCAGTAGCTCAGTGGTAGAGCTCCCGCCTTGTATGCGGGAAGACCTGGGTTCGGTTACCTGCTGCTCACCCTAGGTGCTGATTTTCAACAAAAATTCAAACTTCAGCACTTTGTTTTTCAAGAAAATTTCAAATGAAAAAATCTCGCGTACGAATAAATATGGGTGGCAGTAGCTCAGTGGTAGAGCTCCCGCCTTGTATGCGGGAAGACCTGGGTTCGGTTACCTGCTGCTCACCCTAGGTGCTGATTTTCAACAAAAATTCAAACTTCAGCACTTTGTTTTTCAAGAAAATTTCAAATGAAAAAATCTCGCGTACGAATAAATATGGGTGGCAGTAGCTCAGTGGTAGAGCTCCCGCCTTGTATGCGGGAAGACCTGGGTTCGGTTACCTGCTGCTCACCCTAGGTGCTGATTTTCAACAAAAATTCAAACTTCAGCACTTTGTTTTTCAAGAAAATTTCAAATGAAAAAATCTCGCGTACGAATAAATATGGGTGGCAGTAGCTCAGTGGTAGAGCTCCCGCCTTGTATGCGGGAAGACCTGGGTTCGGTTACCTGCTGCTCACCCTAGGTGCTGATTTTCAACAAAAATTCAAACTTCAGCACTTTGTTTTTCAAGAAAATTTCAAATGAAAAAATCTCGCGTACGAATAAATATGGGTGGCAGTAGCTCAGTGGTAGAGCTTCCGCTTCATATGCAAGAAGACCTGGATTGGATTCCCGGCTGCTTTCCCAAAGGATCGCCAGCAGGCTGACCACCAAGCGTTCGGGAACTGGTCAAAACAATCATACTTGGGCATGGTTGTCAGCTGCATCGATACGGGAGTCGGTGAAATTACAGCTGCCTTTGCATCCTTTGTTTAAATGTATGAAGCAGTTATGCAGCTAAGCAGCATATGAGAGTGTAAAGCGCGATCTGCAGAGCAGTGCTTGTTTATGACAACTCAACAGTTCATAATGTCAGCAAGAATAATATGATTTTAAGCTTCTCATATGGAATTTAAAATGTAACATTGCAGAACTCTTCATTTTGAGCTTTGGTCAACTTATTCATGACATGTACAGGTGGTTCGCTTCATGAAAAAGAGCCTATGATCGCCAATTCATTTGTAGTTCAGCTGTGACCTGAGATGTTAAAGAGACTCACCGATGAATAACGCATTTAGTATGCAATAAAACGGAACAAATTATGCGGATTTCGAAAAGCTGGTCTAATAACCAAGGTCCACGTGACATCTCCACTTTTTGGCCATTTCTTTGATATTCACACTATTCCCCGTCTCATCCCTTGAGAATATGCGGCATCTGCACTTTTTCTTGAGATATGCTATAAATCTCGGGCGATTTCCAGGTTCAGGTGATATTGCCGGAAGAGCGGCGTAAAAGTACAGTACCTGCATTGTTTAGAAGATAGAGGTATTGCACCTTTTGTGAGGACAAGAGGTTTCCTTAGCCGAGAAATAAAGCTATTTCACGTATGCGAATAATGGCAACTTATAAAGCTTTGTGGTAAGTTACGGCAGATACTTTTACTTTGAAAACGCTGGAACCATCCAAACTTTCTAAGTTGTAAGCAAAAGCATAGCTCAGCTTCACGTTGTAGTTTTTTCCCATTCTTTTATGTTTCGCGACTAAGCGATGCACTCATTTCAGGGTTCTGAACAATGGACTAGTGATTCGAATCTGCTACAGGTGTTCCTATCTATACAGGGCCTTATTCTCGTTCCTGAACCATATTTCAACGAAGCAGGCTATGAATCGCGAAAGAATCTGCCTGTCGCAATTGAGAGGTACTTTTACTGCTTGGTTTTTTTTGAATATATGCTCAAAAGTGTTTGAGCCACTAAAATCAACCATGAAGATGATGAATTTCATCATTTAAAAATTAATTTTTTTTTTCGAATTAAAATGTGAACGGCCATTGCGCGTTGTATGGGCATACATTTTTACACTTTAACAAGAACTACTGGCGCGAATGTATTGGAAGAAATTTGCGAGAACTTAGCTACTATAAGCACAACAAAGCTCATGAATCTTTATTATTTTCGCTCGACAAATGGACTTATTACAGCATATCGGCCGCCGGTCGAAGCTGAAAGGAGAAACTGAATTGCCATTTCTCAGTTGGATCCCAATCGGCATGAAGAAATCGTTTGGAAAGAGAATAAAAAATGTGGAAAAGAATCACTTCGCAAACTGAAGTGGTTGAAAGTGAAGGTCATAAACCAAGTTCGTAAACGAGCGAAGGGGCGAGGAGGGAGTGGATAGGCTCATTCATTTATTGGTTTTTCAGCCGATTCGGTTTAGACTTTTTATTCTCAAAAAAAACCTTTATCTGCAACTATTCGGATCAAATAGCGAGTGATTGGCTGAATTTGGTCCGGGACTCGAAAACGGTGGCCAAAAAAAATTGTTGAAAATTGATGTGCCTAAGCGTTGTATGAAATGGAGCACATAAAAGCGCATATCTGTCCCCGCGTTTTTTGCGCAATATTGCCATGTATGGGGTGGCAGTAACTCAGTGATAGAGCTCCTGCCTCGTACGCGGGAAGACCTGGGTTCGATCCCCGGCTGATTTCCCAGCGGATCGCCAGCAGGCTGACCACTAAGCGTTGCAAAACTGTTCAGAACAATCATTCGTGGGCATGGTTGTCAGCTGCATCGATACGCGAGTCGATGAAATTACAGCTGCCTTTGCATCCCTTTGCATTGCCATATACAGACGTATTAAATGTGGCTTTTGTCAAGCGGTGACAAAAGAAGCTTGAGCGTCTTTGTGCCGCAGCAGCCTAATCAACTAGTTTTGCTTTCAGATCTCGTAGATACAACGAAATGGCGTTGGTGAATTCGCTTGACTACTTTTATCGCATAATGCGAAATCCGCCGAAAGGATTCGAAAAGCTGATTAAGGAGCACTGTCATCGAGCACTTCCAGCGTGAGTTCATCATCGTCTTGATCCGTTTTGGATTTTAAGATCTGCGATTTATCTTTGGGACATGCTTTTTAGTCCTGACTTTATCGTCTTACAGGTTGAAGGAAAGAATTTCTGCATGGGAATCGGGTAGCGTCGAACCAGATTTCCCTCTTACTCCAATTTCGGAAGGCTGCAGACTTTCGCTAAAGAAGACAGCTATACTCCTCAGCACGATGGAAGAGGCGAGCAACCAAAAGGACGATGGCTGTGCCGATAGCACTGGGGCAACCTCTTCTTCAATCTAAAAATATCACGCCATTGCTTCAAGCTTCTGTAGTACTGCTACGCCCTGGGTAGGACAATCGTAGTCCAAGGCCAGGGGCAAGCATGAG
>JPKZ01001414.1:39229-50667 GCA_000803305.1 Toxocara canis | reverse complement strand
TTTTTTTTCCACCCAGATATGTTCCAATTATATTATAATTTGGGTCGATCCCTGCGATTTGGGAAGGCCTTATCACTTCCTCGAAGGCATGAAATTTCATCAGATTTTGCTAGGAAAATTGGGATTTCAAAAAACGTCATCCCCTTTGGGGAGTTCTTTAATCTTAGTTAGATAATTTATTCTGTGAGCGACCAACAATAACCAAGACTTATTCGTGGCGAGAAGAAAATTTCAGCTGCAACGAATGAATACAATTTTGCATGAATGCACCATTAATGTTTGCTAATCGATATGTATATAAAGCCGAAAGAGTTGAGCATACCAAGTAATAATCTATGCAACTTTCATTACATATAGACAAGCATTTTTGCTGCGATAAATTGTATGTTTTCCCTCGATCCAGGTCAGGGATGCCATTTATTTGTTCCCAGGGAGGTGACAAGAGGCTTTCTCCCCTCCGGATGCCATTTCTTTGCTCTCAGGGGGAGAGGGGGGAAGGGACAGGAGGCCTCAGTTTTTTCACCACGGATGGATCCTATCCTCTATAGGGGGATTATCACTCATGGACGAACCTTATCACTTGGACACCAGCCAGTCGACGAGTTCCTTAAACAATTCCCAACCACCAAAATCGGTTTCAAATGAGCCGGTATGAATCAAAAAGAAGCGCAAATTGTTGCGCAGAAATTCTTGTCTATCACTGCAAGTTTTATTACAGTGCAGCGTTTTGAAACTTCCTTTACTGTATACGTGGTACCAGTTCTGATCTTGCTAGCAAGGCACACTTTTAACTTTGCTGATGCCCATGCAAACCAACTGTATAAACAGTAACTTAGTTCAATAAAAATCGTCATGCAGTTCGTAGCGTCACTGTAATTTTCACATTACGTAATCCATCGGTTTTCCAGATGTCACGTTTCCAGTAAAGTCACCGTAGCGCATCTAATAAAGCCCCAGCAACTCAATTCAAAGTGGTACTGTAATTTCGTCAAGTTAAGAGAGGGAGGGAAAACACCGCTGTAATGCGATACTCTTTTGTATCCAGCTTGAGTGCCCTTCACACTTCAGCGTTCAAATGGGAGCGATCTTGAAATGAACTCTACTGTGGTTGGAAATCGAAAGCCTTTATATACTATCTTTGAACGATTCTCAAGTGGAGCCAAGCGATGCATATCCTCACTCCATGGTGCCGTTACATGCATCTTTACCGAATAATGCTGCTGTATGCATGCGTCTCTTTATTTAATGACGCCGCTGCATGCTTCACGCCCTGCTGCTTGAAGGTGGCGTTGTGCGTTTCTATGCAAATGCAAGTTGATGCAAAGCATATTCCTTGATATCGTCTCAGATCTCTCTCTACAGGAATACATGTACCAGCCCTAATACCACTGAGCGAACATACAGGTACACAGGCAAGAAAACACTTTGTACGGACGAGCGACGTGGACCAAACAAGCAAACTTTTGCGGGAACGTTTTTTTTTTTGTGTGCGTTCTTTTTTAAATGAGCGAGGCAGTTGCAGAAATATCGGATGAATAGGAAAGACAAAAATTATGTTTCAAATTATTCCCAAATTTCTCGTCTATCCCTCACAAATAAACGTTTTTTATTAATTTTTATCAACTGGTGAAGTGGAGTGGATAGAGCCGGAGGACGCTAGTTCCGTTGCGCACGAACAAATTCAGTCACGAGGTTCTCGCCGTATCTTGATATATCAACGAAAACATCGTTTCGGCGCTCATTTGGGAAATTATTTGTCTATGAACACTTACTTGGTTCACTTAGGTTCCGCCCCTAGTCCGGCTCGACGGAAGTAACTGTAGGCAAACGAGGCTGTGAGAAGCAGTATTTCCCTCGCACAGTCAGCTGCGTTGAAAGAAGATCTCAAACGAATCTCAGAAATTTATGCATCAGCAAAACTCTATCCGTCCAGCACATATTGAGAGGTAGTTGTTCAGTCATTAGAAAAAATGTAGCATTATAATCTCTTTGCTAAGCGCACTATTTCGCGGTGAGTCGATCGCAAGTTGGAGTTTGTGTCCTGGCCGGCGTACTTCCTGAGGTGTCACTAGCTCCACTGAGAGCTCCGGTTTCGCCATCGATACCGCTACCAGTGGGCACTGTTGAAGACGTTTGCGAAGGCATAACAAATGCTGAAAAAGCTTGCATTCGGATAGCACTGGAACTACGTATAGACGATGCCATTCTTCGTGAATGTGAAACGAGACTGGCCGAGCTGCGCTTAGAATTGTTCTGCTTTTGTACGCAATTTGAAAATCTACGTGAAAGTGTGTATCATACAACATTCACGTTTCACGTATCACGTATCATTCATGTATCGTCCGTGAAAATGTGTATCATGCATGCGCTGTACACATACGCATATGGAAGTGTGTGTTCATTTGCATTTCGTTGTGCACTTCAAAAATGATCTTTACAAATTTTTGTATGATAATCATCTCTGTTAATGAATATCGCGACGACTCCTTGGCATGTTTTAATGCGTTTCTTTGCCACAACTAAATGATGTCAGGTACACAGGAATGGTTTTAACATAAACTATTTGAAGCAATAGCCATAAAAGCGAAAAGAGCGCGAGAACCAACCCCTGAGGAGCTAAGTGAATCAGCAGATAGTGTATTGCGAGCATAGCGATTTACAACAAAGGAAGGTGCACCTCCTCGATAAACGAATCGGGTGGTAGCGAAAAAAGGTGGCTAGCCGCTTTCGAGCAGATTTCTAGTCCAAAAAGACGGGATCTTCATAGCAGATAGCACTCATAGCGCAACAAACTCAAGGAGCATTTGTGTTGTGCCAAATCGAAATAACTCTTAAAACGATCACCTCTTCCATCACCTTCCGACTAAAAAATCGTTTGTTACTGAAGTTAATTCTGGAAAAATGAGACACTTTTGTACCATTATTCGATGTGGTAATCTATAATGACTCTCTACCCATTGAGTCAAATAAATCATCTAAAGGGAAGACCTAAGATGAGCGTTTTAGCCGTTCAATTTTCTAATGCTGTAAGGAGAGAGAGAGAGAATGGAGATGAGCCATAACAAACCTGAACCAATACGTCCACTGAAAAAGCGATTAAACTGTGATAGCGGTGTAAGCACCGAGCCATATCGGATGAGATTATAGCAGTCGACGTCATATGCCTTCTCATTGAGTATGCAAAATCTTCCTTCTGAAGACGCTTATGCAAGTATCGACTTTTATTTCTGTTCTTTGACAATCTATACCTATCCTTCGATCACCGTTTTTAGGTCAGCAAGACGAAATTCAAACGAAGAAATGAAGATGTAGAGGTATTATTTAAATATATTTTTGTATAATAACCACTTGCTTGGTGAATGTCTCAACGATTCCTTGGCATGTTTTAGTACTTCTCTTTACCGTAACTAAATTTTGTTAAGTACAAAAGAAGCGACTTTAACATAAAGGAAAATAAGAGATATTTAAACGTTTTGTCAACCTCGAATGATTTGTGTGCTATGCGAATGCAATCATATGCTCCATTCATGGTTCGATTATCAGGCTAACGCCAGTCTCCTGAACTGTTCTCAAATAATGAGTGCTTATATCGAATTATCCGAACGTCCGTATTAATATTTGTTTTTTCTGTATTTCACTCGCTGAAAAATGCATGCAAAACGATGAATGTCACCGAATTTCGTATCTCCCGTTTCGAGGGTTTCGGAGCTGAAACTCTCGAGACGACAAGCAGTTAATTTTAAGCGTACCAACAGAATAATGCCAGTGCTTTGTCATTTGAAAATGCAAATTTGCGAAAGTGCTCGAAAACTGAATTAGGAAGACATCGTAAAAACAATGTCAACAAGTGCAGAATTTCGAGTGAACAAGTTGCATTTGGCGCGTTGCAAAAGCTGCTCTCCGAACATAATGCAACTCACGAGGAAATGGCGAATGACATTTAGTGCACGTGAAACAACTCTCATGCCATAGCTTGCCTAACGCTTTCAGGCAAGTCTCACGGATCGCTCTATCACAAGCTGAAAAAACATTTCTTGTTAAGGACAACGTCACATTGTAGGTTTGGAAAAAATGCTTCCAATATTAGCTAGGCACAAAGCAATCACCGAACGATGCAGAAGCGCTTTGTAACTAACGTTCCGCATCACTCAATGACAAGAAGACATCACGAAACCTAATGGGATAGCCCTATGAATTCTATTGGATAGTAGTTAAATTATCGAATAGCGTGCGCAAAGTTGGACACATGAGAAGAATTTGGTTTCACCGATCTTTCTTTAGCGCTACAGCAACATCATTACAGGTCTTTGCTAGCCTTTTTCATTTATGAGACGTTCTTAGGAATATCGATCAGGAATATCGATCAGATCAGTAACCTTCACACTTTGGATGATTTTGCTCCATAAAACAGTCAAGACACATTGGGAAATGTCTATCGCTTGGACATCCACGAAATTCGCGTCCATCGATCCCAATAGCGCAATGACAGCAAATGCAAATGAAATGTTTGCGATGCCATGCTTTATGAAGCGAATACACAAGTTCACCCTTAATGAGCTTTCATTACTTCTTTTTAAATTATACGATGCTAAAATGTTACATAACAATCAACGTCCTCAACTCATTCAGTCATAATTGACCGATAATCTTCCAAACCCTCTTTGTTTTCTTTTGTTTCGTTTTGTTTTTTTTTTCAAAAATTTCTTTTCTACTTCTTTTGCCTTTTTACTTTTGTTCCTCTTATTTTTCAACATGTATATCAACGTTCATTTTCTCGAGGCCTTAGTTGTTTTTCCTTTTTATTTCTCGCAAATTCTTTCTCGTCTTTCGAGATTCTGAGTAATCGCCAACCACTATAATTAGTCTTCTTACGCTGCTGCTCTTACTTCCAATATTGATCATCGTTCTTGATTTCATCACTAGTACTCATACTTAACAAATTTTGAATGTTTAGTAACCTTTGCAGCCTCTTCATTAGTCACTGGTGCATGACATCCGTTACATCGGACTAACCATTTCGTATTCACGTCTTCAAAGTCATAATTTTTTTTACAAAACTTTCTATAATCGTCCACTAATTGATTAGACGATTTCAGTTCTTTCATTTCACCTGCAAATGGTCGTATTTGTTCAGAACGAAAGACATTTTGTAGTGTGAGACACCCTGTAATCCATGCTAGGTTACTGTTTTTGAAAAGTGCAGGATACGCAGAATATGATCTATATAAGGATTTAAATTTAAAGATACTCCCGTAAAACAGTGAATGCCTACGGTTGTCGAATTCAGCAACAAGCAGGCATGCGTTGAAGATGTGCGCATGCATGGAACAGCTGCCCACTGCTCCTTCATAGTGGATTTGAATTGATTATAATTTATCTATGTTGAAGCAACATTCATCCTACGCAGTGAACGCTTCACACATTTGGGCTTGACTAGGAGATGTTCCAAGGCAGTGTTATCCAACTTTTCGTGTCCACTACCTACCTAAACGTTGTCGGTAAAAGGTCAACCCACATAAACATGGTTCTTCTGCCGGCGACTTCACCGCGAATATTAATTCTCCTTAACAACTCCCAATGACTTTCCTGATTTCGGCCAAGTCCGCACTACCCCAGCTTGCTTATTCCAAGAAAATGCTTTAGGTAATTGTACTCCTGTTGAACGTCACTGACCAACAGACTGAATATCATCTTCAAATCGTATGCCACGATTTGTCTCCGTTTAACGCAAGGATTCACATTTCAAAAGAAGCAAACAACTTAATGGCTATATTGTTACATGTCTCAATGGGAGCGTTAATGCCTAATGGTTTTTCACCATTTCTGATCGAAATTCGCGAATTCGGAGCTGCTAAGTATCCAGACAAGTGAATGCTATGCGAATAAAGCTCGCCAAATATTTCCAGAAAAAAAAAGTACAATATCGAAACGCTCACACGAGGCACAAAAGCAGCTGATATGAACTCCCTATTGCGATGAAATGAAGCAAACCACGATGAGGCAGCTTGCCATTACACTCTACGTAAAATAGTCATCAACGTAGTTTGATCAATTTACGAATCGTTTACGCTTACGTACAAGTATGCATATATAGTATATACAATTTACGCAAATATGTATATATATGCAAATTTTATTCTCAGATGCAAATTTTTAGTTGCTACACGTCATCATAGTAACGGGGACTTCCAGTATCCGCACATGATGCCCCATCCGCTTCCTCTATGCCTCCTCCTTTGCCATCGCTGCTTTCCAAATGTTTTCGTTCTCGAAAAATTTTTTTAAAAACTCCATGGCGAGTTTAATATCGCGGTTGAATAATGTCCATAAACGCTTATTCAGAACGTCACACTACAACTTTTTGACCTAATGATGCAGGCAATGTATACTAAATCTCCATATTTTTCTCTGCGCTACTCTTAGAGCCCTAGAAAAGCCGAAAAAACCTACTGCTGTTATATGAATGATATTGCATAAGGCAAAGAAAATGATTATGCAGGTACAGCTGTCTGCAACAACCAGCCAAAATAAGAGATACCAATGTTCAATAATTTTTCTTTCCTTGTTCCACAGCATTCAGGATTTCATTCGCAGCACGTCTTTTAATTAGGTTGGTTTTCGTAATCCCCTATAACGAGCGGAAATTTATAATAACTGCAAAAATAAAAATGAAATCGAAATTGAAAACGAAATTGAAACTGAAATTGAAATTGAAATTGATATTGACAATGTAGTGTGAGACACCCTGTAATCCATGCTAGGTTACTGTTTTTGAAAAGTGCAGGATACGCAGAATATGATCTATATAAGGATTTAAATTTAAAGATACTCCCGTAAAACAGTGAATGCCTACGGTTGTCGAATTCAGCAACAAGCAGGCATGCGTTGAAGATGTGCGCATGCATGGAACAGCTGCCCACTGCTCCTTCATAGTGGATTTGAATTGATTATAATTTATCTATGTTGAAGCAACATTCATCCTACGCAGTGAACGCTTCACACATTTGGGCTTGAAGGAGATGTTCCAAGGCAGTGTTATCCAACTTTTCGTGTCCACTACCTACCTAAACGTTGTCGGTAAAAGGTCAACCCACATAAACATGGTTCTTCTGCCGGCGACTTCACCGCGAATATTAATTCTCCTTAACAACTCCCAATGACTTTCCTGATTTCGGCCAAGTCCGCACTACCCCAGCTTGCTTATTCCAAGAAAATGCTTTAGGTAATTGTACTCCTGTTGAACGTCACTGACCAACAGACTGAATATCATCTTCAAATCGTATGCCACGATTTGTCTCCGTTTAACGCAAGGATTCACATTTCAAAAGAAGCAAACAACTTAATGGCTATATTGTTACATGTCTCAATGGGAGCGTTAATGCCTAATGGTTTTTCACCATTTCTGATCGAAATTCGCGAATTCGGAGCTGCTAAGTATCCAGACAAGTGAATGCTATGCGAATAAAGCTCGCCAAATATTTCCAGAAAAAAAAAGTACAATATCGAAACGCTCACACGAGGCACAAAAGCAGCTGATATGAACTCCCTATTGCGATGAAATGAAGCAAACCACGATGAGGCAGCTTGCCATTACACTCTACGTAAAATAGTCATCAACGTAGTTTGATCAATTTACGAATCGTTTACGCTTACGTACTGCATAGCATATATAGTATATACAATTTACGCAAATATGTATATATATGCAAATTTTATTCTCAGATGCAAATTTTTAGTTGCTACATCATAGTAAAGTAACGGGGACTTCCAGTATCCGCACATGATGCCCCATCCGCTTCCTCTATGCCTCCTCCTTTGCCATCGCTGCTTTCCAAATGTTTTCGTTCTCGAAAAATTTTTTTAAAAACTCCATGGCGAGTTTAATATCGCGGTTGAATAATGTCCATAAACGCTTATTCAGAACGTCACACTACAACTTTTTGACCTAATGATGCAGGCAATGTATACTAAATCTCCATATTTTTCTCTGCGCTACTCTTAGAGCCCTAGAAAAGCCGAAAAAACCTACTGCTGTTATATGAATGATATTGCATAAGGCAAAGAAAATGATTATGCAGGTACAGCTGTCTGCAACAACCAGCCAAAATAAGAGATACCAATGTTCAATAATTTTTCTTTCCTTGTTCCACAGCATTCAGGATTTCATTCGCAGCACGTCTTTTAATTAGGTTGGTTTTCGTAATCCCCTATAACGAGCGGAAATTTATAATAACTACAAAAATAAAAATTAAATCGAAATTGAAAACGAAATTGAAACTGAAATTGAAATTGATATTGAAATTGATATTGACAATCAAACTGAACTAATATTACAGCTGAAACCGTAATTGTAATTGAGTTTTTTATTGATACCGGAATTGGAGTTGAAATTGGAACAGGAACAGGAATCAAAATTGGAAATGGAACTGGGATTGAAATTGGAATTAAAAAATTCCTTATTCAAGCGAATAAAGAATACCGCCCGTGACAGTGAGAATGCTTGAGGTTTCGGAAGGCTTGTGCTTCGTCCCTTCTAATTTGCTTTCTATATGTTGTGATGTTGTTCGTGAAATTAATGACCTTCCCTTCCCTTCGATACGTTCTTCGAGTTATCTCCCACAAATAGCTGAAATCTTTCGGCAAGCTTTTTCAGGCTTACTGTTGACATTTGCAAACTCAACAAATTCAAAGACTTTTTCTCAAATACGGTAATAAATTCGTCAAGTTCGTAATCGATTGGTAGAGCAAACGAGAAATCATTAGAGATCATGAGACCGAAAATTACTTGGTTACAAGCAGAATCACTCTGTTTCGCATTTGGAATTATCGAATGAACATTGCCTCCCATCACCCCTTTCCTTCCCCCCCCCCCTCTCCTCCGCGTTGGCTTGTTCTTATTGTTGCTTGATTTCATTTTTCTAATATATTTGCATATTGCCTTACTTTGTTAATACTTCGATGCTGATTCCCCTTCGAATTTTTTTTCCGATTGTCGCCTTCTGCTTTCATTTTATATTCTTAAAATTTCCGCTTTTTCTTTTTTTCGTAAATGCTCACTATTCCGTAAAAGTGTTTTCTACAAGACTGTAACGCTTCTACGCTAATAAAGATGGGTGTCGTTTGGTGAAAAGGTTGGTTACAAGGGGATGGAGGGGGATGCAATTTGGGTCCATATTCTCTCGTGCTCACTGTTGCTAATTTTGGTTATGGTCGTATATTTGTTTTCTATTTCTTTTCTTTCCTTATACGATTTATGCCGTCTTTATGATGTGTTTACATCGCTCATTTGCGCTCATCGTCGTGATCATTGTCAGAACTTAATTTTTTGGTATTCCCAGTTCGCTGTACTCAGCGGTAAAGGAAGAGAAATTAATTAAAAGGGAAACGCTAGAAGCGTTTGTTTTGCTTTGTTTCGCTTGAAAAGGCCCAACAAGAGCTTTGCTTACTGTTTGGTTGAAAAAACAAAAGACGAGGCTACGCTAATAACGATGGACGTTGCTAGGTGAAAAGGATGATTACAAGGGGATGGAGACGATGCAGTTTGGGTCCACGTTTACACATTCTGTGCAAGTTGCGTTTTTCCACGCCAAACCAGTCTGGCATTACTTGTTTTTTCGAAACGTTGCTTCTTATGGAAACACGTTACGGTGCAGTTGTTTTTGTCATGTTGCCAAAAAATTTTAGACTGTTTCTACCGTTATTTCCGTATTATTTTTTTTCAAGTGAATATCGCCAATTCTATATGTTCTCCTTGTGTTCTCAGCGTTTTACCACTAATGAAGTTACTTGAAAATATGTTAAAATTGTACTTTGTAAATTGAAAACCTTTATCCACAATTGCTCTGCCATTTCCAAGGGGTCGTGTGAACGGGCAACATGAAATGAACGAACTGAGGCGGCAAAATAGAGCCGCAAAAGCAAAAAAAAACCCTTCTTCTTTTGAGAGATCGCCGAACAAGTTCGAGATACAAATGATGGTGGTGCAAATGTCACGCTGCTATCGGACGTAAGTGTTCACGTGCACATTAAAACCAAAGAGATGTCTGACCTCTTGACATTGCTTTATGAAAGTATGTGTACCATGGTTGAAGCGTAAATGTAGCATAAGCAGTTAGAAATGTCCGGATAAAATCTTTATTATAAATGACAGTATTTGTGATCGTTAGTTATCCGTCTTGACTTTTATAGTTCGCCGAACTGTGATTTCTTTAAAATCATCATCGAATCTTTTTCCGACGAATTTTAAAATTTCGGTTCCATGCGCCTTAAGAATTTTTATTCCAACTTTTCACGCTCCCACGAATTTGCATTTCCATAGCGCATTGTGGTGGCGTTATGCGGAACCAGTTTTTTCCTGCACTGAGTACGCATCTCGGCGATGAAGATATTGAAGAAGTTCGAAGATACGTTTGCTTAGAGCATGAGCTGAAATTCGCGGATAACTAAGAAGTCTAAAGAAGCGGACATAGAAATTACTCATCTCACGACTACTCGACGGCGCCCTACCGATGGAAAGAAAGGCAGGCGGCTTGTTCCATTCCACAGCTTTAGCTGCCGTGCTATATGCAGCGAAGTTGGTAGACAGCAAAAGTTGATGAGAAGAACTGGCAGTGACGCAAATGGCAATGGAACGTGGAAGATGTAAGGTATCTAGCTGCGTTCGTATTACCTCTGAAGCGATCTGACGTTGTACGAAATTTGCTAACGTCCTTAAAGGACTATTAAAAAAAAGACTTAAAATGAACGAAGAAGAGCAGAGGACAACCGCTATCGATACTAGTCACCTTATGGTGTCTTTCATTTATTTACGTCAGTTTCCTGTTTGTAGATTAATTTGTAGATAATGGTGCCTTACGTAGATTAATTGCTGTAGCTTCTGTAATTCATCTTTCTATCGGGCTAATGGAAATCATATTAAGTTGACTGCTATGTTTGGGGATGCGCTGAACTGCCGTTCTACTTGAGGTGGGCCATAAAGGCGGCAAGGATTTTTAGAATTTTATGATATTGTTTGATCCAGGTATTGGGAAGGCACCTTGATTCCCTGATTCCCAAGTGATTCAGATACTGAGAGGGCACCCTTATTCCCTAGTGGTTGAGGTACTCAGGAGGCACCCTGATTCCCCAATGATTCAGGCACTGGGAGGGCACCCTGATTCCCTGATGACTCAGGTACTCAGGGGCACCTTGATTCCCCCGTGATCCACATACTGAAAGGATGCCATCTCCTCAATGATTCACGTGCTGAATGAGCACTCTAGTCCCCCACTTTTTATCCCCACGTACATTTAAAGCACATAATGGCAAAGAATATAAAAATAACTATGGTTAGAGAGGGTCTGAACGTGGGCAAATTTTAGCAAATTTTAAATGGCAAGTGCCGCTACTAAATAATCGTATTTTATGGGAATAATATTGCAGATGAGGGAGAATGAAGA
>JPKZ01001414.1:19304-39184 GCA_000803305.1 Toxocara canis | reverse complement strand
AGGGGGGAGGGGACAGATTATTCCACCTCCTATAGCGAAATTTGAAAGCTTCTTCTCTACAAAATTTGTGAGGCTTGCTCGCAAAAATGGCCTACTGTTATAGAAGTAATATTTTTGTGCCAAACTAACTTACAGATATGCCTATTTTAGTGGTTTTTTTAAAACTCATTCACTCTTATTAGGTGCGCTTTGTTTGTTTCCTTCCTCAATATCGACAATATCTTCAAAAACAATATATCCCGAAAGAAAATCCCTTCGCTACCACCGCAATCGTTCGGTTTCGCATCCCTGACAAGGAAATAAGCACTGCCTGACCCTTTCTTCTCGCCGCTATTCTCATTCTGCACGATTTCACTTCAGCTGTTATGTTCATATATTGTCTTGCTAAATCTTCAGTGCTGACCGACTTTTGAAATTTTTTTGACTATTTTTTCAAAAAATTTCTCTCATTATCTCACCTCTCATTCACGTATACAGTATTATACACAGTTCGCTTTACTGCTATTATTGTTATTTTATGTGCTGTAAATATGCATTGTTCTTCAAAAGTGTTTACCACGTTATGACATGCTTCTAACTGTTCCTAACTTTGCTATGTTTGTATATTTGTTTCCTTCCTTATTCTCCTCCGGTGGGTCATTTCCTGTGTGGTATATTCACCTTTGCGCATTATGCTGTTTATATTATATGTTTCCTTCTTACGTGTGCAGATAGACCTGATCAATCGATATGATTTTCATAGACCACAGATCAGTTCTGTTGATTCTTTGATTGAAATTTCTGTCCCTGAGTTGCCTAATCCCGCAGGTTAATCCATTGACGTTTTTTTAACATACATTCCCTCCTCTTTCCTCTCCCGCCGGCCTACCTCCATTCGAATTTGCCAGCTCTGTAGTGAAACTTACTGTGTATAAAATTTTGTGATGAATTATATCTTTAAGTGGTAAACTGGCAAAAAATAGTACATCTGGTTGATTAAGCTTTGTTTCATTGATTAGTCTTATCGTTGCTTGCCAGCTGATTTCTTCGCAACAAAACCTGCCTTTTATGTCTCTTATCGGTCTCATATCTCTCTGCATTCGCCGTCTGCCATCAAGACCATGCGGTCAAATCGTGATGAATGTGCGCTTTGCTTTGTTCATTACCAATTCGACTTCGCCACATTCTCTAACTCATCGCTGCTTGTTCCCATGTGTCCATTTTAATGTTTTTTTTAGTCGTCTCGGCAAAATTTGCAATTCATAATGCTCATTAAGGCAGCGACATGTCTATGCGAATCTGTGCCTATATGCACGTGCGACTGACTGACTCTTCGATGGTTTTAGCTCAAGCTAGAGGGCATCGTCTAGACCCTAACACCTGCAAGGCCTGATTTTAAACCAGTTCATTAGTCGCCTTCCCTTCCTTCCACTCGTCGGAGGGAAGGGGAGTGCCGGGGGGGGGAGGGATTTTCATCTTCAACGGGTCCGATGCTTTTTCAGAGAATTGAAACGAACGATCGGGTTGAAGAAAGTTGAAGTTTTCGTCATTTCGTTCACTTGATCGACGAATAGCCAAAGATCATAAGGTTCCAGCTGTATGGCACGTTGTTTTTCTCTCACTTCATTATGTGTTGCCATTCTCGAAAGTTAACCGTTACTTATTGGACATATTTGTATTGCTTCTCATCTCCAGGCTATCATCGTACTTCGATTTTCCATTTCTTAACAAAATAGTCTTGCCAGCTTCATTCGCATGCTGCTTTCTTTGACTTGCAATACACATAATGTATATAGGTGGTGGTGGTCATGATGGGACGTACGAAAGTTTTCGCGCATGTGCGCAAAGGCAGCTGTCTTAATACATGGAGCAGTGACAATAGCAAAGTGCTACCATATCAAGCTAGACAAAACATTTTTTTATTTCCTTGTGCTCAGTAGCGTCCGTTGATGTTAGTTTTTGTGCCAGCTAACTCTAAAAAAACCTTTACCCATTAGTAGTTTTTTTAAACATTCCTAGGCAATCAATCGTTGCCGATAAATCAATCGTATTGGCCAATTGTTGTGTTCCCATTTTCAAAAAATATTTCACAATCGCCGCTGTTCATGCTACCATTTGAACGCTGCTCATTTATTGTGCACAACAAAACTTTGCTATGAAAATTTTCGTTTTTAAATTTCAAAAATTTGTACGTTTTTTTTTCTGAAAATTTCTTTGTAATACTGCAAAAAAATAAGTGGACTATCGTAGTTTCAACGCGCTTTTCGATTACCATTTAAAACTTTGCTATGAAAATTTTCGTTTTTAAATTTCAAAAATTTGTACGTTTTTTTTTCTGAAAATTTCTTTGTAATACTGCAAAAAAATAAGTGGACTATCGTAGTTTCAACGCGCTTTTCGATTACCATTTAAAACTTTGCTATGAAAATTTTCGTTTTTAAATTTCAAAAATTTGTACGTTTTTTTTTCTGAAAATTTCTTTGTAATACTGCAAAAAAATAAGTGGACTATCGTAGTTTCAACGCGCTTTTCGATTACCATTTAAAACTTTGCTATGAAAATTTTCGTTTTTAAATTTCAAAAATTTGTACGTTTTTTTTTCTGAAAATTTCTTTGTAATACTGCAAAAAAATAAGTGGACTATCGTAGTTTCAACGCGCTTTTCGATTACCATTTAAAACTTTGCTATGAAAATTTTCGTTTTAAAATTTCAAAAATTTGTTCGTTTTTCTTTTTCGAAATTTATTTTTCGAAAAAAATTTGTAATGCAGCAAAAAAGAACTGGACTGTCATAATTTCAACGCGCTTTTCGATTACCATTTAAACGACGGGGTTCTTTTTCTCGTCAAATAAATTGAAGTGATGTGAATGCGGTTTGAAAACTAAAATTTATGCAATTGAATATTTGTTATACGTTTTGAACGATAGTCGTTAGTATGTTTTTATGAATGAAATATACAAAAGTGAAATGAATTTTTTATCGTTGAGAAAAGAAGCTGATTGAAGCTGAACGTCTAATGCTTTTATTTGTTATGTGATGAGAAATGTGAATATGGTTAGGCACTTTGTTGTTATGATTAGGCACTTTGTTGTTATGGTTAGGCACTTTGTTGTTATGATTAGGCACTTTGTTGACAACGTTTCTTCTTTCTTTTTCCAAAAGCACTTTACACATGCCAAACGCTGTTTTTTTTTCTTTTCACTTCTCATAATCTCTATAATTCTCTCTATTTCTTACTTACTTACTACTAGAAGAACTTGTGAAACATTTTGAGAGGAGGCTAGCATAAGTGAGCGCTCAGTCTCATGATGATCCTGGCTAGTAGCTACAATAGTAAATTAGAATTCTTTCAACTACCTCACAGTGGTATTTTTCATGCACATCCTTTCCAGGTTTAGGTGTAAAAGTCGTGAAATTCTTTCAGCCTTACAGCCGTACACTGAATTCTAACCCTGCTTCTTCGTGTAGATCCATACTACGGCCTTGCGCAGTCTTACTGTAGAACTTTTTGTTATTTTGTGGAAAACGTGTAATGTTTGCATTTACAGCTTCAGACAATTACAGTTTGCTGTATGCTATCCACTTTACACATTTGAACAACACAACACTGCAGAATTAGTAAAGGATCCATGTGAGGTAACTGCGAGATAGCATTGAGTACTGGTTCAATCTAAACTTGTATAGCTTCGAGATTTCAAGACAGCTTCCCATGAGAGCAATGAGAGGACATATGCAGTTATTTTGTGGGAATGCCAGTAAATTTAGCAGTTATGAGTCTACTTGAATGCACTTGAAAATCTCATGGGAACATTCTCCTTTGATCGGCTAGTCGATAGAAAAGCATTATTTTAGCCATAAGAAAACAATGCGCGTATGTGAGTGACCTTTAAATACGCAATACGCGGATAAAACTGGTGATCATTTTTCACTTTTACTTAGTGAAGGAGTCGGCATAGAAATAGTAATAACGAGGAGTGTGAAAGTAAGAAATAGTATTAACGAGTAATGAAGTATTAAACGTCAAAGAAATCTAAAAAGTGAAAATTCACAGCAAAAAAAGAATAACTGTACAGTGCTCTAATTAGTATTAAAGTAAAATATTTGCACAAATACTTGTACTTTTTTAAATTGTCACTAATTAATTACTAATTCGTTGGAACGCTTATTTTTTAACGCCTTTCAATGTTGTTTCTAAACAATTTTCCAGTGTTCTTGAGGTGTCAACAAGTTCTTATTGCAAATTCACAGTCAATGTTCTTCCGAAAAAGTTGGCCTAAAATGTGTTCTTGTAAGGCGACTTTCTTTTGATACAATAGGTGAATTAATAATTTGTTATGAGAGTAATAAAGAGTTTTGATTTCTTCAAATAATGTCCCAGAAAAACGCATTCATAGTCACTGCGTGTCAGGTATACCCCCATATGGTCATCTGTGAGTGGGAGAGGAGAAGAGCGGGAGGAGGGGAGATGAGAAGGGGGAGGGGGAGAAGAAGGGTATTTCAAACAAGCGAGGAAATCGAATTCCTTTTTTCATAGCAACATTGAAACAAGATGTTTCAGCATTTTCCGCGCATCCATAAACAAGACTCTTCGGCAAGCATTTCATGCTGTAATTATAATTACGTTATACCATTTTACATACACACACTTGCTAATTATGAGTTTACTCGGAGAAGTTTTGTGCTCCTTTAAAAGAAGCTAATGAGAAAAGCTTGATTACCTCATGCATTCAGAAAGAAGCATGATGCATAAATGATTGGCGTCGCTCGTGCATTCCTTTAAAAATGGTTCACATCCTTTTTCTCACAACAACTTTCACATCTTTTCGGCTCTCCATGAGTGCTTTTCATGCACGTAACACATCACCTTCTATGCCGTTCATCCTTTGATACAGGCAGCGCATTTTTTGCTGAGCACATATTGTTTTGAGAGGGCTGCAATTAATCAGCTTAGGTTTCCTTTACACTAAAAAGAGCTTGAAGCAAAATAGTGTATAAATTCGAGCAGGACTTCCCGAGACTATGGGGTGGTCTTTTTCTATACCAGTAAAATATACTGTACTGAATTCGGTTACGGTATGGTGCAGCACAGTTTCGAGTTCTGGAAATTGGGTACAGTATTAAACAAAATTGATGCTTTGGGCATAGAATATATACTAGAATGCGCCTTCTTAATAATTTTCTACAGTTTATTACAATTCAGCCGCCATACGTGTTGTGCGGAGTTGACAATGATCATCTGCGTCCTTTAAATATAGACTCACGTTTTTAGAAACATTTGGGAATACAAAACAGCTGGCTGGCGCGATATGCTCTTTGGCAGCTTTCATAAGCTTTCGTTGTCATGCCGTTTTCATAGATTGCTTGCGAGACACTAATCAGATTCCATGTTCTGAATCACTCGAGCAAATCTTTTACTAATGATCTGCTTTTTTGCTCATATTGAATGTAGACTTTCTCCACCTGAGTGGATATACGTGTTTGAAATTGGAGATAGGAAGGATGTAATCCTAGGGCATATAAGTGCCAAATTTCATAGCATTAGCTTTCGTGATTCCCCCGCTAAAAATACAAGACAAGCGACAGACGCGTACACGAGCATAGGAACGAACAATCACAACATTGCTATGATGTGGTTTGCAAATTGCATGTCTGCCAAATCACCACTTCAAAATAATGGTGGCGACTGGTGCCACTCTTCGCCCTCCGCTTTTGATACCGTTGGCTGAATTATTCTGAAGCAGTACGATGCCAGTGTTTTGCCGTAAAATCATTGTTTATTTCTCTGAATGAATTGCCGTTTTAGGTACGATATTGTCAGTAGGCAAAAGAATGTCGATGTATAGCATAAGTGCTGGAATATGTAAGAAATCTGAAAGGGTGCTCTAAACAAAGATTCGAGGAGAAAAAAGAATTCACATTTGTTATATTATGGAATAGAGGCATTATCTCAGTGGTAGAGCGTTCGTCTGATACTCGAAGAGACTTGGGTTCGACTGTCGGCTGCTGATCCAACAGATCACCAGAAAGCTGACCATCAGCGTTCCGAAACTGGTTACAACAATTATGTTTTGACACGGATGTCAGCTGCATCGATGACGAGAATCGATGAAATTACAGCTGCCTTCGTTTCGTATCGTATCTTCATATATTAGGGTATATATAATTGAACATCGAACAATAACAATAGTTCTTTTATAAAGAATGTTGAAGCAAAGCGAACACATCCATATCAAGTAAACTATTAGTTCTTTTATAAACAAACGCTCAATCGCTCTTTAAACAACCAGATTCATTGTTGTCATCTCGAAATGTAGTTAGTGCTTTTCAAAAGATATCCATACAATTGAAAAACGAGCAAATACTTTTTAGTTACGTATGTGTTGTGCGCTTTCAAAAACATGGATAGAGTAACGTTCTATATACTACATAGTGATAAACAGTAACCACAGGGCGTAGCAGAGTAGCAACCGTGAAGGTTGCAATTTACCAAGATTTTATTGCAAATAAAAGCATTGAATGGGGCGGGGCTTCTATACAAAACGGAATTTAATGAGAGCTACAAAATGTTTTGAAACGAGTAAGTGCATTTAAATTCCAACGGAATCTTTCTCATTAGGTAATCGATCACTGCCAACTGATTGTTACCTGTTCAAGGCTTGCGACCGGTTCTACTGAGTAAGTTTATATGGCTTAATTGTGCCATAAACCGTATTCTGTGAGTAGACCGTTATCTGGTTTGCTGCAAATCCATTATATGTAACAACCAAACATTTTTTAACGACATTACATAATACACGGTAACAGAGATAGAGAATGAATATATGAAGAATGTGAAACGAGAAGCATAATCCTTTAGAGTTAATTATCGAAGTTTTTTTGACCATTCTTAGGGCATACATTTCTCGAATAGGATATGGTATTCATAAAATAAACACTTAAACCCTTACCTCTAGGTATTACGCCTGCAAAAATGAAATTGATAAAGCTGAAAAGTGTAAAAGACATCTTGTTGATCGTATTGAGGACTCTGAAAAGGACATTGTCGTTTCAGTGTTTCGTTTTATAACTTGCCGCGAAAGCGCACTAAAGATAATAGGAATTTACCAACGATGTCAAAGTTTACAGCTGACATTTTCACGGTTATTCACTGGTGGCTTGATGCAAGTAGTTTGATTTATTGGACCTTTTTTTTCAGTAGGCTAAAGCTATTCAAGCTTATGCTGATAATATTGAAATTTTGAACATGTTTTCTTCATTTTGAGAATGAATTTCTCGGTGCGCACTATTCCACATAAAAGTTCCTCACATAAAAAGCAGTACAGCAATCAAAATTCAATTATATGAAAAGCCTGAAAGGATGACAGGCATAATTGCATAACATGACATAATTGCATAACATGACGTAATTTGACAGGCTTTTGACATGATTACATAGTGTGTCATAACGTGGCAAGCTTTTGACGTAATTACGTAGCGTGACATAACGTGACAGGCTTTTGACATATTTACATGGCATGACATAACATGACAGACTTGTGGCTTAATCACGTAAGATGGCATAACATGACAGGATTTGACATAATTACGTAACGTGACAGGCATTTGACATGATTACATAAGATGACATAACATGACAGGCTTTTGACGTAATTACATAACATGATAGGCTCCTCTTTGAGCAGAATAGATGACAAAATTTTTAAGTGTGACAAAATTCAAAAAATAAACATTCAACTGCAAAACGCTTAACATTCCCGAATAGTAGCGCACTTTCATCATTTAAAACACATGAGGATCCGTATCATATGCTGAACTCGTGTTGTGCCTCATAGAATACTTCTCATGCTGCTCATTTCAATTTTGTCGTTCACATTTTATTTTTCGCCACTAATAAGAAAGCTTACGTGGCGGCAATTGAAGCTTTTTATTTGCAGCCCAATTTTTTACACACATATCTCTCTGGTTGTTAACTCTCCAATAAACGCTTCCACACCCTGAATATAGGCGAACCTTAATCGAAAAAACTAATTTTATCATCGCGCGCTAATAAATAAATTGTGTTATATGCGGATGCATCGAATCGTTTACAGTTCCTAAAATGGAATTGAAGTTGTGCCGTTGCATAAATGATTTTCTCACTTTGTTGTTGTCGGCGATTGGCATATACACACACACACACACACGTACGCGATGGAAGCGCTTGGCGAGCGCCGATCGTTTAATTTGGTTTTAAGGTCATCACTGACGACCATCTTCCAATCGAACGACATTAAAATTTATTTTCCGCTTACAAAATCACACCAGCTATTTTCTTGAAAATGCTTCTTCCCATCGATACACCGTAGGAAGTTATAGTAATATATGGACGTTAGGCCGAAAATGTTTGCATGTGAATAGTACCACTGGCACCATACTTTTGTATCTGGTAAAGGATGTCATAGGATATCACCGTTTTATTCGGAAGATGCTAGAAGGCATACGCGATAGAGTATAAGCACGTGGACTCATGCACTAAATTGGCGTGTAGAATAGCAAAAGTACATGGGTTCACACTCCAAAGCTAAAACAGCCCAAGGCTCAGGAATTTGATACCGCCGAGTCTCGCTATACTCCGAAGTAATTCAGACGACGTTGGTTTGCTAATGTGATTTCCATGCTTGGTGTAGAGCCTATGCATATTTTCGTCTCGCTTCACCATCAGTCTTCTCCACACTGCAAATGGAGCGCTCAACGAGTATTTGAAACGTTGTAGTAGTTGTTACGTGGAACGCGCCAGATTCAGGGAGGAATGTAGGCGAGCAGTTTTTGTAAGACTGATGACGTTTTCGAGAGAAAGGACGACAATATTCTATTTTGTCCTCTGATGGTGTGCGATATTGTCGAGTGTCTTCTTGCGCTTCTCCCGCTTTGTCAGTCGTCTTCTGCTCTCTTTTGTAGCTATTCGCTTTGGCGTTGCTTGTTTGGCTAAGATACTGTTTTCTAGCAAAAGTTCATTTGTTCTTCATCACACCACCTTTGACCCTTTTTATTAATTAAATGCATCCTATATTGTCTTGTGGACGAAGCTTTCGATTACGCGCATAGTATTTCCTTCTGAATGATGATAAATTTTTCACAATAGCGAAAATTTTTGTCATTAATTTTTCATTTTGTCAAAAAGTTTGTCATTAATGACAAAAAGTTCTTAACAAAGACAACATTCGTTCTTTTAGTTGAGCTCAGCAAAGCAGCAAAAGAACGCGGTAGGGTACCGCAAATGTTTTAAGACGTAGATGACGCTTAGCAAAGTCCCGATTATTGATCTCGCTTTTTTTTTTTTCACTTGCCCCCAATGAATTCAAGCGCAAACATAAACAGTTCTATGTATTGCTGTTCAAACGAAAGCGTAAATTCTCATATATCTTGCCTAACTCATTATTTTTGTCACGTATACATATTGCCATATGCCGTCATTTGTCATATTCTTGGAAGGTCATTTATTAACGAGAAAGGATTATTTTTTTAAATTCAGAGTACCATAATTGTTCGAAAAAAAGTCATTCGCAAACAAAATAAGCTCGACTGGAAGAAAAGCACCGTTTTGAATATATGTACTCTTTGAATAGAAATCTGTTTTTTCTTAAAAAGCTGTAACTATATGAAATGATTTGATCACTGGGGCAATTAAATTGCGCACGTGTTCGTTCAAATATTAGATCGCTTACGAATAATAGATGATAGCTTTTCATCAGAGCAGCTACCAGAAATATCCCCTCCATCTGCTATGTGGAGTAGAGAGTATTTAATAACATTTTTGGAAGTGAAAGGGTTACGTCTAAGGGAAGAGTATTTAGTTCACCGCATTCAGAAATGTGGGGTTCATATGAAAAAAAAAAGCGCTAAATTGATGCCATTTGTCATCAGCATTCATATAGAGCTATCCTTACACGAACAGAGCTTTATTCGGAACACTATTGGTATATATGGTATATAATCAATCGGTTGGCTTCGAGCACACTTGAATTTGAGTAAAATATGAACTTTTATTGAAGGCAAAAATTCCGTAAAATTACTTATCATTCCTATCATAGTCGTTTTTGAAAGCTTAGCTGAAAAAAAGAAATAGTTCTTTAAGTGTTTCCGCTCCTAAAATTATCTCATGCTTGTGAAACACACAGTTAATTTTAACGGTTGATTGAAAAAACCTTTCACTTAATATTCCCATGACAGTTCAACACCTTTCCAGTTCAAATTTGGGGTTTTTTTTGTTGAAATGTCCGTAAAGAGTGCAAGTGCAAATGCGTGCCATGAGAATGATTTAGTGTCTTCTGTCGCTAAACCACTCACCACACCAATCGGTTTCATGAACTGCTCGAAACTAGTGAAGCTGTTTGGAACCACAAAACTGTTTGGAACCTCAATTGTACAAACGCAACGAACTGTTGCACAAATAAACACAGTAGGTTAACTTGCGCGTGATGGCCGCCGTTATACGAAGTAAACGTTCAATGAGAAGAAACACTGTGTGCATGGCACTTAGAGATAGATGTTTTCTATTTGTACGCAAACAAATTGTTTTTTTTTTCAAAATTCACAACGAGAAAATTTTTCAGATTTTTTTTCGCAGCGATGTCCGTGCTGGCATCTCTCACGAGTGTGCTGCGTCATCGAAAAATGCTTCCCGACTATTTTGATGCCGTCGAGGCGTCTCACATTTGGTTGTCCCATACATTTTGTTCAAGTGACCATTGTGTTGCGCACACCGTCGTACTCTTCGCCAATCTATCTACTATCCCTTTCCCTATTCGGCGGACCCTTAACAGACGCCGATTATCTGCGAATAAAAATCTTTATTTTCGTATGACGGCTATACTTTTCGCATTCTTGACAATATTCGTCGACTTTTGCTTGTGCCTATTTTTTTTCGCTCTTCATCTACAGTTTATTACTTTTACAAATATACAACCATTTCAACTCTACAAGTATGTACCAGTAACAATGTAAAGCGCTTCACTTCTACGATTATCGCTCTTTTGGTTTTCATTTACTGATTCTTTTTGCGGCGACTATTGAATGACCCCCTAATTTTACTTCACAGAGTTATGCACGACAAATGCGCGAGATAACCAACGTTATTCGTCGTCTGCTATTTATCCGATAAACTCTCCACATTTATAGGTAGCTGTACAGCATACTTCTAGTTTTGTTAAGAATGGCTAGTTGGTGTAATTGTTCGATTTTCATCAATTTTGCACAGTTGCCATCAAAACTTTGAAAGAGCGTAATGTTTTATTTCAAAAAGCATTACCATGTGCATTTTCATTTAATATTCATCGATTACTCTGTTTTATTCGTTTTTCCCTTTTTTTTCGAAATTCGTAGCTGATTTTCGCATTCATTGCGAGGTACATATATGATTGCGAAGTATCCATTGCGAAGTATCCATTGCAAAGTATTCATTGCAAAGTATCCAATAATATAGGTACCACCTATATGAGGTGCCTATATTGTTGAAATTTAACATAACGGACTTAGGAAGAAGTTGAAACACTTCTATGAACGCCATACACATTCAAATGAATTGCAAAATTTTATCGCCGCCTCATCGATTTTGCATAAACGTTGCGAATGCAACGTTTATGCAATCATGCTAAACGGTAACCATTCCAACGTTCGGGCGTGGTTCCTGAATTGCTGAACGTTGGAAATTCTTTTTAGAATTCAGCAGATTTATATGCATCTATTTTCCTTTCTATGATGCTGAAGTAGCAAATGAAATACTTTTATAATGGAATTTATTGAATTCGTTAGTCAGAAAAAAAAAGATTTATTTTTAGAGCCCAACTTCTCCCCTCTCTTCGCCTAATGCAATCGGAGGATCTTTGAACTTAATCATAACGAAAAAATGTGTAATAATTTTAAGAATATTGAAGGTAGCGTTATCGATAGTTTAAATGAGGAAGTAAATAGCAATAAGCTTTATGCGGCTGTCTTTGTGCTCGATCCACTCACATCTATTCATTTTACATAGTCCGATACTAATTACGGTTAAGTGGCGCATGCATTTCTATCGATGAATCAGTTTTTTTGATCATCGTTGCTGCTCTTCGATCGTCATACGCATTTTACCGATCGATATCGAGCGAACTGTAGCATTCAATCGAAAGCACTTCGAATCAGCTGCATTGTCAGAGATGAGAACTCTTTACTGCTTAGTGAGTCGTTATAGAGTGAGCTAGTGAACTAACTTGAGCTGGTGAACTAGCTTGAGCTGGTGAACTAACTTGAGCTGGTGAACTAACTTGAGCTGGTAAACTAAAATGAGCTGGTGAACTAACTTGAGCTGGTGAACTAGCTTGAACTGGTGAACTAACTTGAGCTGGTAAACTAACTTGAGCTGGTGAACTAGCTTGAGCTGGTGAACTAGCTTGAGCTGGTAAACTGAAATGAGCTGGTGAACTAACTTGAGCTGGTGAACTAGCTTGAACTGGTGAACTAACTTCAGCTGGTAAACTAACTTAAGCTGGTGAACTAACTTGAGCTGGTGAACTAACCCAAGCTGGTAAACTAACTTGAGCTGGTGAACTAGCTTGAACTGGTGAACTAACCTACCAATGCTTCAAACTTCCGGCGATAGCACTTTTGGTTGTGTGATAAACCATAAGTACCAAATAGGAATTATTTTGTTCTTCTACAAGATGCCTCAACAGTTTGTTCCAGGCAAATCAAATTGGATCGCTCGAGGCTGACAAACAAACGAAGCAGAATAACTCCTCGTGTTTCTCGTTTGACATTTTCATGAACATTCATTAACATTCTTGAACATTCTAAGCCTTTTTTTTACAATTTTTAACTCTGCAGTAAATTTGCTTTACTTTTGCGAAAAATGTTTTTTTTCTGCCTGAGGGCATTATTATGTGTCAGCTTTCGTAGCATTTTTCTTCAGGTGAATCTCTGCGCCTCAAGCATTCTCTTTTTCGCACGCTTTTTATAATTGCGAAAGCGCTTTACGCATCCCTTCATACATACCGTACTGTATAGTGGTCGGTTTACTCATGTGTCTGTTCTCTGCTCGTTTGTTAATTCGAAGCGCAGAACGATAGAAGCGAAAATGAGGAAATTTGTCTGTAGAGCTGTATGCAGATTCATAAGCAAAGCTTTGGTATTGTATCTAAATTGCTGCAGAAGCGATGATGGCACATAGAAATGACAGAAAAGTAGGCCAAAAAAATATGTGATCAATCAATTTCGATTCCACGAAGCAGTGGTATTGCAGCTCGTGTTGCATGTTGCGCATTACAGCACTTATCGGATTCAGAAGGATATGTGATTTTTAAAAACAAGAGCTAATATTTGGGGAAACAGAGACACCGGAAACGAGGTCGTCTCTGATCTCACGAAAATCGATTGGCAATCACATTTTGCTTCAATAGCCGCCCAAGCTTAGTCATGACTACATAGAAATATGTGCACGTCGTCAAATTTTCTTCATTTAGTTCTTGAGGATTTACCGAAAAGCAAAATTCCATGTCTTGCCATTATGTATTTGTAATCGTAGTCATATGTCGTCACTTTTTTTTCCGATGATTTGTATAGGTCATGGACAATACAAAATAGCTGGTCGAGTTTTCGCTGATTGATTTGATTAACTGATCGCTTGATATGATATGAATGAAACACATAAAAGTAATTATAGGGCATCGCTCGTAAGGAGTAAGTCGATTCTAAGCAACAAAAATCGACATTATAAGAGGCTAGAACGTGAAGAGTGAACGTTAATCATCTCTCGCCGTTTCGCTATGGTTCGTCTAGTTCCACACCACTTCGAGCGTTAAAATTCTATCAGTTTAGAAGCTTCTAAATTCTAGCTATTGGTGGCAAAGCTGAGTTTCAGTTATTGATAGATCGTTGAAATTTTTTCGTTCAACAAGCATTCGCTTCTTCACATTCGAATTCTTTATTTGTGTGAACAAAATTGGCGAACGCTTTAAAACCAGAAGTAGACAGGAAGTAGAAACTCCTTTTTAAACTACTTCCGTTCAGGAAGTAGATGGCAAATAGGCTATGTATGATGTATGGCATAGCGCATAGCGTATTGATCAGTTTGATTTAACATGTTGAATTCTATAGCGCTCACATTCTTTCTAGTTGTGCGCAAATCGCCCAACCATTTAGGTGCTGATTTTCAACAAAAATTCAAACTTCAGCACTTCGTTTTTCAAGGTATTGATCAGTTTGATTTAACATGTTGAATTCTATAGCGCTCACATTCTTTCTAGTTGTGCGCAAATCGCCCAACCATTTAGGTGCTGATTTTCAACAAAAATTCAAACTTCAGCACTTCGTTTTTCAAGGTATTGATCAGTTTGATTTAACATGTTGAATTCTATAGCGCTCACATTCTTTCTAGTTGTGCGCAAATCGCCCAACCATTTAGGTGCTGATTTTCAACAAAAATTCAAACTTCAGCACTTCGTTTTTCAAGGTATTGATCAGTTTGATTTAACATGTTGAATTCTATAGCGCTCACATTCTTTCTAGTTGTGCGCAAATCGCCCAACCATTTAGGTGCTGATTTTCAACAAAAATTCAAACTTCAGCACTTCGTTTTTCAAGGTATTGATCAGTTTGATTTAACATGTTGAATTCTATAGCGCTCACATTCTTTCTAGTTGTGCGCAAATCGCCCAACCATTTAGGTGCTGATTTTCAACAAAAATTCAAACTTCAGCACTTCGTTTTTCAAGGTATTGATCAGTTTGATTTAACATGTTGAATTCTATAGCGCTCACATTCTTTCTAGTTGTGCGCAAATCGCCCAACCATTTAGGTGCTGATTTTCAACAAAAATTCAAACTTCAGCACTTCGTTTTTCAAGGTATTGATCAGTTTGATTTAACATGTTGAATTCTATAGCGCTCACATTCTTTCTAGTTGTGCGCAAATCGCCCAACCATTTAGGTGCTGATTTTCAACAAAAATTCAAACTTCAGCACTTCGTTTTTCAAGGTATTGATCAGTTTGATTTAACATGTTGAATTCTATAGCGCTCACATTCTTTCTAGTTGTGCGCAAATCGCCCAACCATTTAGGTGCTGATTTTCAACAAAAATTCAAACTTCAGCACTTCGTTTTTCAAGGTATTGATCAGTTTGATTTAACATGTTGAATTCTATAGCGCTCACATTCTTTCTAGTTGTGCGCAAATCGCCCAACCATTTAGGTGCTGATTTTCAACAAAAATTCAAACTTCAGCACTTCGTTTTTCAAGGTATTGATCAGTTTGATTTAACATGTTGAATTCTATAGCGCTCACATTCTTTCTAGTTGTGCGCAAATCGCCCAACCATTTAGGTGCTGATTTTCAACAAAAATTCAAACTTCAGCACTTCGTTTTTCAAGGTATTGATCAGTTTGATTTAACATGTTGAATTCTATAGCGCTCACATTCTTTCTAGTTGTGCGCAAATCGCCCAACCATTTAGGTGCTGATTTTCAACAAAAATTCAAACTTCAGCACTTCGTTTTTCAAGGTATTGATCAGTTTGATTTAACATGTTGAATTCTATAGCGCTCACATTCTTTCTAGTTGTGCGCAAATCGCCCAACCATTTAGGTGCTGATTTTCAACAAAAATTCAAACTTCAGCACTTCGTTTTTCAAGGTATTGATCAGTTTGATTTAACATGTTGAATTCTATAGCGCTCACATTCTTTCTAGTTGTGCGCAAATCGCCCAACCATTTAGGTGCTGATTTTCAACAAAAATTCAAACTTCAGCACTTCGTTTTTCAAGAAAATTCCAAATGAAAAAATCTCGCGTACGAATAAATATGGGTGGCAGTAGCTCAGTGGTAGAGCTTCCGCTTCGTATGCGGGAAGACCTGGATTGGATTCCCGGCTGCTTTCCCAAAGGATCGCCAGCAGGCTGACCACCAGGCGTTCGGGAACTGGTCAAAACAATCATGCGTGGGCATCGTTGTCAGCTGCATCGATATGGGAATCGATGAAATTACAGTTGCCTTTGCATCCCTTTGCACGAATAAATCTACAGTTATCGTTATGCATTTAGATGTTTGCATTAGCAATCTAATCGCTTACTTATTGAGCTGAATTATCTTCTCTTGAACACCTTACTGACCGGTAAAATAACCGTGATGGCCAATGCAAATATCGAAACAGATCAATCAGTTTTTCTATTTAACTCGAATCTCTATTAGTATCATCAGTTTTTGTCAACTACACTCTAGTAAATTTTTCATTCTTCATTTAAATTCGTCAGAGTAGCTAAATACTTTTTTTTCATTGGAGCACGTTTGAAAATCGTTGTGAAACTTTTTGAAACATTTGTCAGTATGTTATCTCATTTCATATAACATTTTTTATCCGCCTTATCAGTAGGACATTAAACCGCGAAAATTATTGAATATGTTTATTAAATATGTAAAAATGTTTAAAAATTAAATAAAAATATGTTTAAAAAATTATTAAATATTAAATATGCACGTGTGTTTATGTTGCATCCCTTCAAAGTTTGTTGTTGTTTTTTTTTTGGAAAAGAACATAACTCCAACAGAGAAAGCCAAATCACAGTAATGAGTAAATTATGTAAGAATCACAAAACGATGCCATGTTATATATTGCTGTGTTTCGCTGATATCTGCTAGCAATTCAATGAGATGATGAATAAAGGCGTTTCACATCTTTTGGTGAATCATAGGGTACTATAGGTGACGGGTATATCTTTTCAGCAAACAACAGGAAGTTGCCAGATAAGGTTTTAGAAAAATTTGACATAGCGACCGGTCTAATTTTGCGGTGTGCTATTTGAGAGCAGGATCACCGAGGAGCAAATGACACGAAGGGATGAAATCATCCCAAATAATGTATTAAGGATACCTTGCCATAATGAGTTCAGTAATATTAAGGACACTTGGCCATAATAAGTTCAATAATGTCTTAAGGACATCTGGCCATAATAAGTTCATCCACTGTCACCTTCAATTTCCACACTACACTATATAGTTTAAATACGATTTTGCCGTCAACGCTTAAGTCCATAGCACGTTGACCGTGTTGCTTTCTCATCAACGTACTCATGTCCACTAAAGCGTTTTATAGTGATTTATGTAAAGGCGTTTATCGACAGAAGATAAAACTTAACACTGATAAGCCTTAATTATGGTTAATTTTGAAACTTAACATTAATAAATCTATTTCTTGAATTGTTCTCGACGAATAGAGTTGAACTGCGTTGTCGTCGACAGCTGTGATTGCGCGTGTAATTGACATTGCGAAAGCCTAACGTGGCAAGCGCACAATGTTTATTTCGTATACGGCGATGGAGTCCATTCGGCTCTTTTAGAGACTTACTACTAGCGCAGCACTGTCACCGTCAATAAATCAATGGCTGTCGCTTTTGATTTACACACCAGGTTGCATCTCACAAATTCAACAACGAGCTCCGAGCAAAACTTAGAGAATAAAGGTCAACTCTTATTCATTTGAGCAAGAAAAAAATGATCGGAAATCGATATCGTTCATTGTCCATTGCCGATTCTGGATAGTGAAAGAAAAAAAGTGAAAAAGAACGATAGAACCCAATCGTGTAACACAATGGCCATTGTCCACAATTTATGTGCATGTTTAATTTTAGCCATGTACGCGTTTGGCTTTTCGTTGCATGTGACAGGGATGACGATAGGTAACGATCAAATACCATCATCTATTGCTTCGGCTCTCATCTAACTTATCATCGTTCGTTTGTTTGCGCAACAACATTAAATGATGTGTATGTTCGTTCTGTGATACGACAACAAAATGGCCACATGATGAATGCACCAGTTGACCACCGAATGCATGTTATGCTATGGCCGCCTATAAGGTGTGAACTCGTAACGTAGCTTTTCAAAGGTGACACTCACAGTCACCAACGACAAAAATACAGCATTCAATTTTGAGGTGCACGTGCCAACCGATATGTTGTTTAAATGTGCAGCTATGCAAACGAACAGCGGCCGCCGATTTGTCGACCAAATCTTTGTGAAACGTGGCACTACTCCCGTCAACTAGCATGTGGGGTGGTTGGTTATATATGGTCCGGTAGTAGTTGTCGGTCCGTTGTATCGATCAGTGAAGTACTATGCGGGCGCATGCATTTATGATCGAGAATGTACGCGCTACCGAGAGTGATGCGGAGAGCGTATTTTTGGTTAATAAATATTGGCAGCATTCGCAGCTATGGCCGACCGCCGGCCTCATGCTTCGCACATTTCATCGCTGAGCAAAAACTAGGCGTTTTGTGTTGCATCACGCAGCATCGTGATGCATCTCCTCCTCTTCTTTTTCGAAGAATGCCACTCATTCAAGTAATCGACCGGTTCGATGGCATCATCCATGAGTGGAGTGGTGGCCGCAGTTCGATGATTCGTCTCCTATTTTGTTTTGTATTGTTTTCTTTTTTTTCGTTTTGACATAGTTGACGAGAATACAGAATTATGAACTCTAGTTTTTTTTCTTTTTTCTTTTTTTTTTTAAATATTGTGGCATCGTAAAGCAACAGAACAATAGCTTTTCAACAATTATCAACAACCTAGCTACTGTTTCCTTATTTTTTTATACAGTTATGATCACATTACATCTGACAGTGTAAATTTCATAAAGCACTCTCCTCGTTCTTATCAGCTTATCAATGTGCGCATTTATTGAAGTTGATTATTTGAAACGTTTATAGCTGACATAGTGGCGTCATAACGCCTGTGATGGCTAGCGTTCGCATTTAGCATTTTCGTCTCTTGTTTTTGAGAACGAAACTGATAGATAGCGACATAGCAGTGTAGTTAGCGACCGGAAGGCAATTCTCTTTTTTTTTTCGGCTCGCGTTATTGACCCTATTTTCAAAATGGCTTTTTTTTTCAACTTTTATCCATTCTTTTCGAAGAAAGGGTTGTTTTTCCACTTTTTTCTATTTCTTGAGAAATGCTTTTGGGGTGTCCTAACTGAACAGAAAATAAAACATCTTCAAGAAAAAGTAAATTGGATTTTGCATGGAAATGAAATAGCGCCGAAATTTTTTCACCCTGAAATATTTTTATGTGAATTTTGTTGTGAAATTCTAAATTTTACGGTTCAGAGAATTTTCGGTGTAGAGATGATATGTTAGTGAAGAGTACTGTATCCAGTAAATGTAAGCATTACATAACTGCGATGGTCGGTAGCATTTTCAATAATGAAATCCACTTGACATCCAGTTTTTGGAAGTGGAAATGAGCTTGTTTCCATAGGGACTGATGTGATTTCCATACAAGGTGCGGCTTTTTCTCTTTTTTTTTTTTTAAGTGGTCGAGCGAAGTGAGCAGAAGAAGCGCGCAGAATTATAGTTCTGTTTCTGCTCGCTACTAGTACGTCGTCACTGGATCACTTCCTTGAATGCTATCGTAAATTGGGACGCATACCTGTATCGCTGGGGCGCATACCCGTATCGCTGGGGCGCATACCCGTATCGCTGGGGCGCATACCCGTATCGCTGGGACGCATACCTGTATCGCTGGGACGCATACCTGTACCGTACCTGTATCGTGTCTGCCACCGATATGTTGTTTGGTTTGGAGATATTTGTGTTGTTTGGGGAAATGTCACAACCACAAATGAGCATTTTCTTAATGCAATTTTTTAAAATGAAAACAGAATCTTACGAAATCACGAAATCGAGCGCAATTCGAGAATCGCTATTATTCGATATGACCTGCCATAGAAGAAGCATTTAGCGGACTGAAAGTGCTAACAATTCCGATAAGTGCGCTACGCTTTCTTAGAAGATATTTCGTGAAAATCGTTTCGAAAATAACAGTTTTTTTCATATGGTTATTGATCCTTCATTTACGAGTTATTCCTCAAAAATAATCCTAATTTAGCAATTATGA
>JPKZ01001414.1:0-14667 GCA_000803305.1 Toxocara canis | reverse complement strand
GAAACTTTTTGTCCATCTTTCGCTAATTCTAGTGGCGCAACCATTCGTTTGTTGTAGCCATTAAAATAGTGATACTTCGTTTGTTTAAAGGAAGTTTTCTCGTTATTTAGTTGAACTAGAGAGTGCATCAATATTTATGCGCACAAGTTTTGTGCCAAAAAGCGAATGCAATATATTCCACACCAGAAAAGCGATTGACCTTCTTCAAAAGATGAATGCAAATGGCTACGCTCAAAAGCGTAACCGGATCTAGCATTCGATTGTTAGCAAACGCAAAAAACAAAAAAAAAAGGAATAATGGATCGTCATCGAAGTGAAACTCCATCCTTAACCGATACATTGACTTAATAGCACCCCCTTCATCGAGCATTCTCAACTCGTTTCGTCACCATCCTTTTTTTGCTAATCAACAGCTTTGCATGCATAGAAGTTGCTAAGTTCAAACGATTTTAGCAAACGAGTTCAAACGATTTTAGCAAACGAGAACACTTGAAAGCGAAATGAAACAAGTTTTTGAGTGTTTCGTCATATTCGATCATTTCTTGTTCCATTATGAAACTTCAAAGACTAGAAAGAAGTGGAGTTGAAAATAATGAACAAATTTTTTTTGCTTCTCCTCCGAAAATCTTATAAGAATGCAGTGTATTTGCAAAGTGCAAATAGATTGCAATTCTGTGCAAAAAATGCAATACAAACATACTTAAGCATTTCAGGATAGCATGAGTCGAATCAGTTTTCGGCTCTTCAAATTTGCAAAATTTAATGCATATTGTCAATATGAAAATTTTCTCTCAACCTGCGTGGAATGCATGGGCTTTATGTAAAAGAAGAAACAATGAGCGTAGCGTGAACTTCTGAGGTAAAGCTGAGAGAAATGCAAAAATAAGTAAAAGAAATCCTTTCATTATCAACTGTTGTTATCAATTATCAGCTATTACCAACTATACGTACCTATAGGTATCATCCTTTTACGATAGTTGATAATTTTCATGTCTTGTAAGAAAAATTTTGAATTGGCAATTACCTCATGAATCCAACTTTAAAACAGTTCGTTGGCACCGAGAGTTAATATCGTCCTTTAAAAGGTGTAGAAAATTTGTATGAATTTCGCAACCGATCCAGCTGCATTTGCTAAAAATCGTCTTTTCAGCGGGGAATTTATACGAACGGATCGCTCAGTCGGATATAAATTTTCGTTATTCGCGGAGATTCTGAAACTGTTTGATGTGATGAGTGTAATTGCCAAAGCGCACTTCGTGCCGGCCCTTTAGTACATATTCCACCTCACTTGTTCTTGAATTGTGGTCTCCGTTATGTGACACTCTCGAACGAAGATTTGCAACGGCAATTATGAAGACCTTCATGTCTATGCATATGCGTATGAGAGTGTGCGTTTGTGTATCTGTTTCCGTTCAGCGCCACTTATGTTCAAATTCTCGTTGTTTATATTTACAGACCTATTTTGACAAGCGGAAGTTGAACGTGAATTGTCTACTGCATTCTGCACAACGCAGTTCCGCATAATCATGGCGTATTATTTAGAGCTCGATCTTAGCGCGAGAAGCTTACTTCCCTCCCCCTCCCCGTCTCCCCCACCCCCATCTGGCTGAAGGGCTTCTATCGGAGGCTGTTCGGTTCGTAAGAGTGGTCACCATACTTCTAAGCTGCAATTATTTATACCTGATCAATTAATAAAGAAGAAAACAAAAGAGACTCAACAGAGACCGAGAAAACGTTTCAGATTTGCAATAGGAATGACAAAAGCTTATGTTTGTGGACATTCAGTTTGATAACGGTTCATGTTTACCATATCGATTTGATTTATTTGAAATTACCCACCCAGGAAGGAAGGACGGCAAGATAGAGCATGAGAGTGCAATTACCCACCCAGGAAGGAAGGAGGGCAAGATAAAGCATGAGAGTGCAATTACCCACCCAGAAAGGAAGGAGGGCAAGACAGAGCATGAGAGTGCAATTACCCACCCAGAAAGGAAGGAGGGCAAGATAGAGCATGAGAGTGCAATTACCCACCCAGAAAGGAAGGAGGGCAAGGTAGAGCATGAGAGTGCAATTACCACCCAGAAAGGAAGGAGGGCAAGATAGAGCATGAGAGTGCAATTACCCACCCAGAAAGGAAGGAGGGCAAGATAGAGCATGAGAGTACAATTTTTGTTTTTAACTTTCGAACCCTACACATGTTGATTCGTAAATCACATTGACATTTTTCTTAATGATGGCCATCTACAACTGTCAAAGGGGACACACCCAACTATCTTTGCGTCCATCGATATCATTCAATATTTTTCTCGCGCAAAAGAATGCATACAAAATAAATTGACAATAAATCATTGAGGAACTCGCGAATTCCGTTCATCGTTTTTATTCTTTTCAAAACCCTCATTAAATAGTTATCGTTAACTATAATTAGAGAACGGGACAATTCATCCAGTAGTATGTGAAAAGAAAACAACTGCAACTCCGAATGAGAAAGTTAGATGGAGCAACCAACCGTTGATCATTGGTTATGACCTCAATTTCAATTGCATTAGTTTCGCGACCTCATTTTCGATTTGCTTTCAATTTTTTTTTCGTTTCCTATCCCCTCCTTGTCCTCTCTTTTCGTATCCAATTTTACCCCCAGTTGGTTATGACCTTAGCCCGAAGTCGAATTGCGACATGTGAACTATATCCATTATTTAGCTGAAAAGGGGGAGAGGGGAAAAAGAAAAAGCTGGCAATAGGGGTAGGCTTATCTATGCCGAGAGGACCGTACAAGTTTGCTTCTATCTTTTAACGCATTACTTACATTATAGGATACGAGTTTCGAGCCTCGAAATTAAAAATTCACCGAATTTTACAGAAACGTCAAAATTTTGAGTAACAAACAAATACCGATATTCAATATTCAGTACTAGCCAACGTTGTTCGATATGAACATTTTCATCGTTCAGTTCAGTGAGGACACACGCTTGTTCATAGCAACCGATACCAAATTTAATTAAGTTTAGTTGGTGTTTGATAAAAACGATGAGCAGCTTCCGTGCTAAGTGCGCATCATAGCCGTTTAGGGACTTGCGAGGTCCAAAAACCTCGACCCGATATTTTTGAGGCGTTGGAGGCTCGGGAATACTTGGTCTTTTCTTGCTTGAACCCTTAACTCGAAAGCGATAAATGTCACAAATTAACGATATGCTGGCAACAATTAGATTGTCTGCTTCCGTCGTGGCTTGTTTGTAAAACGACAAATTTCGCCTCCTTGTCGTGGTTTTTAAACCACAACAATGTGTGATGTCCGGAAGCACTAACTTCATGCAATCGTTTTACGTCTGATAACCGTATCAGTTCGAATAAAGACCCGAGGATACGAAAACCTCACCTACCTGGAGGGTGAGAGAGTGTGAAGGGGATGAAGGGCTATACTTTTAGTCTATGCTTAATGGGGTTTGTAGTATGGAGGTCCATAGTATCCCATACAATTTTTATGGGAGAATAGATGTTTCGAGGAGGACGCTATAAAATTCATGGCCTTCTAAGGGGAGGGGACTTTATTTGGAAAGCACGAAGGTGTATCTTTCAGCCTCGAAACCCTGCAGTGCGTATCTGTGTCGTTGCATAAATGATTCAGTACCTGTTACCTTCTCCTTCGAAATCCATGTAACTATCCGCTCAGTCCTCCGCTCTGTGCTCCTTCACTGGATTTGGTGGTTGTTGCCTCACCCGTCACACATTAAAGCGGACGATATGCTGCGCAATTGATGCTCACAAGCAACTCGAACATCCGCTGCTGTGCACATCCAGTAACGACCCCTCCCACCAATTAGCAGAATCCACGATGCATCACCCTCCCCCCCCCTCCCAACCCCCCGCCTTTTCATCAGTGTCAACGTTATTACGCCGAACCATGAAATACTCATGCTTACAGCCGCAGATTACTCAATTGTGCGCGCCCAGTGACACCGTAAATCGCTCGCTCATGAGGCGCAGTTGAGAACGTTTTGCAGACGGTTGGCGACCGTCACGCTTGCTGTCTGTCATCGATGATGGGGGAAGTAGTTTGATCGTTTGTTAGACGATGATGTTGGACCGAATTGTGAGGTCGGTCAAGCTTCTAATTAGGTTTCATGGATGCTGATAAACCTTTTTTAATGGCTGAAAGCAGCAAACAAAACCGTGCATTGTTTTTGCGGAAGCAACTGATCTTTGATGCACCCATCCGTATTCCCGCAAACATTCGACGGGGCAGAAGTGAGCTGGCCAAGAACAGGTACGGCATGGTGGTGACGAGTAGTAACGGTAATAAAATGGCGCTAATGGTTTAAGGGAAGCAATAACATGTTGCATTAGTGGTAGATCATATTAGCTCGAGTAAGGCTTCGGGGGTTGTAAAGTTGGCAACTTTTTAGAGAGGGATGGGAGGATTATCCAAGAAGAACGGGAGGGCGTTTTAGAGCTACTAACTGATTGTTATGGTATAGGTGTCCTCATTATTCTATAGTATCTACGATATTTTTCAGAGAATGTGGCGAAGTCAAATGGGGGCAGCTTTCCTTCATGCTTTAGGAGTGGTGTTCGAGAGGAATTTATTTAAATTTATATGGTGTAACCTCGTGCGAAAGTTTATTTAATTTATTTGAATTTTTTTAAAATTTATTAAGTTTATAAAGTTAATTAAATAAAGTTTATTAAATAGTTTATTTGGATATTTTATGCAAAAATTTATAGTTTTTTTTGAGTGATATTAGCAGTGTGTGAGTAGAAGTGTTAAAAGCACGATTTATGCAACACGTGTCATATTTGATTAAAGTTATACCTAAACATATCACGTCGACGAACCGTTCTCTAGGCGGTATTGTAAGGTTGAATCGTATACGCCACAAATTTCGCATATCGTTTTTTCGAGCTATACGATACGTGTAAAGCTTCCGCATAGGTGGGAGAAGATCGTGCCACTTATTCTCACTACTCACCACATTTCGGTGCGCGTGCTTACTGTCTGTGGTCGCCATCGATGTCAATGGCCCCAGTGTTTTGAAAAGGTGAAGGGGTGGGGTGTATTTTTTATATTCGAGATGATTAGAGCAAATTCAAAGCAAACAGTGGCAACAAAAACATAAAAGAAAGTCACAGGATGTGTATTGATCTCTGTTTTATTTTCACGAACGATTTTCTACGAAATTTTGGCAAATTTGCTTGGAAGGGTGACTTCCGATGTTTCCGCTCCCGCCAGATGTGATGCTGTGTGTTAATACGACCAAAGCTGCAGAAGATTTATTATTTTTTAGGCGATCTTGGGTACAAGAGAGGTGAGGCTTGGCTGTGCGCTGTTGGCCCGTCTACCGTCAGGCAAGTGAAGTGAGGGTGGTGACGTGGTCGCTCAGCCAAGACATACTACCATACGATCATGAAGGTACCCAGAAGACGCACTCTCTTCATCAAATTCATTTTCATTATACCTGCTGTATGGCTGTGTGTCGTCATTTTCTTCTCAGCCACGGGTAATGACAATAAGGTAAGTTTTATAATCTTCATCATAAACACTAACATTTATAAAGACATGGGCTCATTTAGCCGAAACGGCGATAGGAGTTTCTCATGAAGGTTAGCAAACTGTGCTGTACTCAATAAGGGCTGTATCGCGGTGACTCATTATGTCCCTATCGTCATTGCGTTTTGTTGTTCTGCATGATAGCCATATTAATTGTAATTCTCGTTGTTGTTTTTGTTATTTCTATTGTTATTATTGGCGTGGTTATAACAGTGTCTTTGTTGATGGCAAGATCATCGTCCTAAGTCTTTCCATTCGGCGTCAGGAAGATCTCATCGCAGGTTTTGACCGGTATCCGGAACTCCGTTCCAATTCACATCGGCGCTATTGGGTTTCAGATCAGTTAGCTAATCCTCGAGAAGCTATAGGCACAGCTATAGACGAGAACATTTCCTTGCATTCTATTGCCTCTCCGGTTGCATTAATCACAGAACCAAGGGGAATGCACGCCAGGAGCTGGCGCGACATGCGCTTTGGCGACTCCCCGATCAAACCAGCCGCAATTAAACTGCTCGTAGGCGACACAGTTAGGATTTTATTCTGGCCCGACCGCTCGCAGTGCTTTGACGGAGTGCGTAAAAAATTGAACTATTGATTTTTGCAAATTGTATGTTTATCAGAATTTTTGAGAGGGGCTGCTCAAAATACACTCTCTTTTTCAGGTGGATGCGGATAATATAGAAGTAGCACTCAAGAAACATCCAAAAGATTTGGCACCTCCGGTTATCAATCAAATTCAAGGATTTGGTCCTCCTATGAAGATGAAGGAGGACAAAGAAGTAGAGGTGGAAGTGAAGCATAAGCAAGAGGAAAAGATGAACGAAGGTCTTGAAGGAGGCGTAAGTTTTCGCGTTCTTTTTCGCTTTCGTTTGAAGTGTTAGTAAGCGCGCAACAGTTTAAGCCGAATTATAGAACGTCTATGTGAAGCTGTTTCTGAAAATTCCTCCAATAAGTATTTTTTTCTTGTCGGTTTCTCACTCTCCACCAACGACTCGTCCCAATTTGGTTTTTTGCGTTTTTTTTTTCAAAACTAATTTTTGATATGCGATATTTGTGAATCGCTAATATTGTGGAATAGTTGGAAATTGTGTGGAATTGTGCGGAATTTTAATTGTGTGTGTGTGTGTTTGTGTATGTGTGTGTGTGGAATAGTTGAAGGTGGATTGCAAAGATGCCGAACTACCAGTTGATAATTCAACATTCACCTCAAAAAACTGGAGGCAGTGAAATAGTCAAAAAGTTTTTGGAGCATATAAAGTGTGGAAATCTGAGGGCTTATAATTTTCAAAAATTTATTTTCTCGATGGTGAGTTAGTGGGTTGTTAGCCGTGTTATGTGAGCTTGAATTGCATAGATCGAGTTTAGGAAGGAGCGATGCCAAGGCCGAAAAGTTTTCATTTTGATGGGAATTCTCCGATCTATAAGAAAGGCGATCTAAGTCAAGCCGGCGAAGGTGGAAAAGCAGTAAAGATCGATAAAGAGGTTATTCTCTTCTTCTTTTCTTTTCTATTTTTGGCATATTTACATAGTTTTTTAATAATACATGTATATACATATATATATATATATATATATATATATATACATGTATATATATATATATATATATATATACATATTCCGGACCCCAGATATTCGTTTGTTGAAAGGCTTTTCTTGACGAGAACAAATTTTTAAAATGTTGAGGCTTCACACAAATATAGGGAGCGGGAGAGGGTGGAGGGAGGTTTTAAGGTATGCCCACGCATGAATGCAGTCGCTATTTCTGGCCAAGGTGCCAAAACGTTGACTGTATTTTTTTGTCGACGTGTATTAGCTGTCATCAAAAGCATCATTGCAACAGCTTTACGATCATCCATGGGAGTCCTTTGCGGCGCACTCTTCAAAGATTGAAGAACAGAAACCATGCACACACTGACTACCACTGAACGTTTTTTTGATAGTTCAGTTCCTCCTTTAATTCTACATATGAGCGGATAACGGCTGATTTACGGGTCTCTATAAAAAGAGCCGATAGTCCTGTGCAGCTATGTTTGCGTCATGCAGTTCGAGGATAAAAAAAACTTGCGACGAGAAAAAAAAAAACGGAAATTTTGCAGAAACTGAGGTCAAAATCCGATTTGGCTATGAGTCGTTTTTAGGTCTTAAGTTGAGAGCTAATTTATGTTTCGCTACAGCATGAACTGTAGCTGTAACGTATCCCTTATTTCCCAGTTCGTTAAAATTTTGTACGTTTGGAAGGGGGGGGAGGGAGAGCCGACTCAAAATTAATAGGAATTATTATAAAAATATGTAATAGTTTTCTAGGTGAAACTCTCCAATTGACTCAGTGCACTTTTTTATCGCTTTCTCCACCCCTATACACATTTTCAAGATATTTTTTGAGCCTTTGCAAGGCGTGCAGCGATTTCTGTTTTATCACCTCGATAACAGTGAAACGTTTCCCTCCCAAGTCATATCTTATTCATTTGGGAAAAGTAAAAAGTCCCACGGATCGAGACGATGTAAGAACGGTGTATGATGAACATTCGCTGGCGTGTTTTGGCCAAAGATAAATGAAATCAGCGTTCGTAGGGCGTGTATCATCACAGCTTGCATGTCATCATAAACGTGCTACAGCCCAACTGTCCACTCAGTTGACATTTTGCTGGTCGTGACGATAACACCAACACGCATCTCAGATTGCAGCTATATAAATAAACTAATATGTTGTCTGTTCCTTATTAGCAGTTACATCGAAAATCCTGCCTGAACATATCTCAATATATACGCCACAAAAACTTCATCGATCAGTCGAAAATATCGCCTCATGGCAGGCTGATTGAATACATTGTACGCTAATGATATCCGGCAACGTAACACCTCGGTGCATTCATTCACTTCTCTAGCCTCCCCAGCCTCATTTGAATTCCGCTTACCTTTAGGTTTATCGTCGTAATTCGTTGTTTATGCCACACTATCGCTTTATGACTGAGTTTTGCATATCAGCAGTGTTTTCGTTTTGTTTTCAGCAGTTATCAGTAGAAGAACGTGAGAAATACGAAACTGGATTTCGCAATAATGCATTCAATCAATATGCGTCGGATATGATATCAATCCATAGGACCCTCCCAGGCACTATCGACGAAGAGTATGCGGTTCTGGTTTTTTGCGGTGAAGGCATTACTCCATTCCACTCCACTTATTTTTCACCTTTCTTCCTTTTCCTCCTGCTGATGAGTGGAATAAATGGAAAGAAAAGATATTTTGGCGATTCGCACAAAAAAAAAACGAAAAAAAAGTACGAGAAGGGCAATTTCACAGGCTTTGGGGGAGGGTTACAAGAAAGAGCAAAAATTTGGAATTTTGAACTGTCGCATAAAATTTACGAAATTTAGGAGCATATCATTCGTTTGTGCTTAGTTGTATCTTCTGTTTATTTAAGGGCACTATCAAAATAATGTGGACTGCTTTGGCATTTTAAAGCGCTCATTAAAAAATATTTCTTTTTTGTTGCAACGCTTATAAGGACAGTTTCGACTTTCCGACATGGAAGCATTGAGTTGTTGATGGTTTCTTTCTCACTTGATAAAGCTATGTTTTTTTTTGAGAGAGAGAGAGAGGAGGGAAGGAGGAACATATTTTGGATTACACGGCTTTCATATTAATAATAATTGCCTTAATTAAATTCATATTCGAGTAGTTAGCGAGATTACTGTTGTACTACTTTTCACCAGCAACGAATGAATAGTTCACATTGGCTTTGCCTCACGCAGCCTAATATGGCAATGTCTGATAGGACTGGAACTGCCAGTTTCGGTTATGAGCGAATCGTTAGATTTTGAATTTCCACTTATGCGGTAACTGATCCCGTCAGAAATCGCTAATTATTGTGTATGTTGTTTTGTCATATTTTTAATTATTTTTATTGAAATTATTTTACGCCAATTACAAAATCGTCTGATAACTAATTAAATATCGCTAATTAATCGCCAATTATTATTTTGTGGTGTAAAGCGTTTGTGGTTGCTCTTTGCGAAAAGTATAGAGGAAGGGTCTTAAGACTGATTAGTTTCTGTAGTTGTCGCAAATGTCAACTTTAGTAGCATTAAAGGTGCGATCAGTACATGCGTTAGACATCATGCGCTTATTACACGAAATAATACCTGTCCATCCCCGTTCCTAGCCCTTCCCGTCCACGGCTGGCCAACAAAGAAAGAAGGAAACCCGCTGCTTGAAATCTAATTCTGTCGCAAAATGGTTATTCGCATTCGTTTTGATACCTCAGGTCGACTGTCAGCATTGACAATCGAAGCTTGCTATTCCTTCATTCTTAATTTTCAGTATAGTTATTTTTGCGACTTTGTTTTTGGTCGGTTTTTTTCTTTCTTGTTCCTTTTTCTTACTTTTCACGGTGTCTTTTCACGGTGTTGTTAATTTTTTTAATCTCTTTCCAGACAAAGCTTGCGACTACTGTCGGGTATAAGCTGATATTTGAAGCGGAAATAAGATAACTTCCAGTGATCGTCATGGGATTTAATTTAGATGCAAGACGGAAAAGTACTTGGACAACTTACCGACAACCTCAGTGATAATCTGCTTCCACAATGAGGCATGGTCGGTGCTACTTCGCACTGTACACAGCGTGATCGAGCGAACACCGGAACATTTGCTAACCGAAGTGATTCTTGTTGACGATTTCTCTGATATGGATCATCTAAAGGTATTGCAACTTCACTTAAGGGTTCCGTCATTGTCAGTTGTATGGAGCAATGTAGTGGATTTTATTTTTACTTTGAAAGGGTCGAACATGGCATTATCTCGCCTTCATCCTAAAAAATAAACTTGAGAGTTCTTTATTAATCAGTTTTTCCTTCTTTTTTCTTCGTTTTTCATCATTTCAAATTTTGAAGGAAAACTTATGGAGCGATGGGATTGTATGTGATTGATGAAATAGTTTAAGTGGCATGAATTTTGGAATTTAAAAATAGTCGGATTATTTAAACTTTTCTATTTCACATTAGCTGTCAAAATTACTTAGATTATTTATTTTCATCTCTTTTTTTGTTAATGTCGGTTTCGATTTGCCTCTTCACTATACAGTAGCAGTTAGCATAGGTCTATGCCACGACTTCGTACGAGTTTAAATTGTGAAGACCGTGAATTTTAGAAAAAAAAAAAGAGAGTGCTGTCTGATGGAGTGATGGAATTGTTTACAAGTGAAGCTGTAAATGGATCTAAAAACTTAAAGCTATAAATAAATTTAAAAACTTGAAGCTATAAATGGATTTAAAAACTTTCCTGAAAGCCGCCTATTGCAGACGCCATTAGAGGAATATATGACAACGCTAAAGAAGGTTCGCATTGTGCGAATGGATAAGCGTGAGGGTCTGATACGAGCTCGATTGAGGGGAGCTGCGGTCTCGAAAGGTGACGTTGTCTTGCTTGATTCGCATTGTGAATGCATGGAAGGTTAGTGCTTATCTTTTGCCTACTTTTTGGTTTTCAATTTTCAGTTTACTTTCCTATTGGTGCTCAAGTGCCCCGTTCATGTTGTGCGTAGCAATAGCTGGGGAAATTATTGAGGATTCGATTGTTGTAGATGAATCACATTTTCAGTGCTGTACATCTCGTCATCTCGGCATCCTATGGCATTATGGGTAATTCGCAGAACATGGGATGGCGAAAGTAATTGAAGGGTGTCATTGCCATAAGATGCTGAGTCGTTAATTAAACAAGGTTTGTTGCACAGCTGATGTTTGTCCGCAGCATCACTACTACATTTTCTTTTGTTGTTTTTTTTGTGTTTTTTTTTTTTGGGGGGGGGGGGGGGGTTGGTGGTGGTGGTGGTGGAGGAATTTCGGTGTAGGTAGCGGCAAGGGAATTCTATTCATTTGATCGATTAAGCACTGAACATGCGTCAGTTTTCTTCGAAAACAACATTTTGGATTTCCCTTTGAAGTGAACATTTTTGATTCTTGGTAAAACGCTGAAGTATTTTATGAAGTGAACGGTTATCTGCTTTCATTTTCCACAGAGCCTAGCCGAGGTGTGGCACGCAGAAGGAGTCAGCGTAAGCAAGTCAAAAATTTAGGGAGGGGGAGGGGGGACTGGCAACGAGTTTTTGACGTTCGCAAAACATTTGTTGGATGGAGTGGATGATCAAGCGCTGGCACAAAAAGAAGCGAAGATGTTGGATATGACTACATTTTTAGCTTAGAAAGTTTAGAAGACACATGCTTGGTTGTCCGTCCTCTTCTCACCAATCTCCATTGTTTTGCGCCCCTCCACTCCCTTCAACCTCTCTCCCCTCCCCCCACCCCTTTTCACCTCTCGCCCAACTGCGCGATGTTTTGAATTTAGGCCTATTGGTAGCATCTAAAGCTTTGTTGATATGGAATTGTTTTTACCGTTTGCTAATTCGTAATCGCACCGTAATGAATTAAATTGTGTTACCTTTCAGAGTTGCTTCATTTAAACCTTAAAAGAAGGAACACGCCGAATGTCTCTTCCTATTTGAAAAAGATTTTCGTCCAGTTACTTCATCTCGCTTTCTTTTTTCATCTCTGCTTGCCATCCATTTCTTCCTCTTCTCACCTCTCATTGTAAACTATTTTCAAGAATGGGCACTGCAGGTTGGATCGAACCACTGTTGGATCGTATAAAGCGGAATTCATCTACAGTGGTGTGCCCCGTAATTGATGTAATTGATGACGAGACATTTGAATATCACTATTCGAAGGCCTACTTCACCAACGTAGGCGGCTTCGATTGGTCGTTACAGTTCAACTGGCACGCTATTCCTGATCGCGACCGCAAGAGCAGGAAACGACATATTGACCCCGTCAGGTCTGTATCATTCATTTGCCTAAGAATCAGCACTTTTGCTTCGCTAATCACGCACGGAGATCCCTTCACTGTTCAGCTTTCGAAATTTTTGCCAGTCACGAAAATTTTTACGCTCGCTGCTTTTGTGCCGGAAAGAATCTTGAATTATGGGGATAACGCGCGAAAAAAACGACTTCTAATGGCCGTAAATGTTGGTGGCGTCAATAATATATTTTTTAGAAAAATTTTCGTAACGACTGCCAAATTTCCATTGTTTTCAGTTTTTTTTTTTGACATTTTGACTGTGGTCTACTGTTCAAAAATCCTGTGAAGATTCGGCTGTTGGGATGGGGGGGGGGGTTGCGGGTATTTGTTCTGAATATCGAATTATATCGTGGGTGTGTCTTTATACAGGCTGATATTATGCATTCGATTTGGCGTCGTCTTGGGCATATATGGGCTGCCCATTCCCTCCCTCAGTTTTCGAAAAGTTTTTCGCTAAGCGTCAATGTCATGAGTTTCTGAACTACCGTTTTTTTGCAATTTTCGCATGGAAATTCTCTGCACGAATTTTAACCCATAACGGAACAAGGTGGCCTAATTGTGCTCTAAAATGTAAAACTATTGTGCGACCACACCTCAGTACTTAGATTTGAGGGGAGAGAGGGAGCTGACGGTAGTCGGTTGTGTATGATTTTGGGAAGTGTTGACGTGACACGCTTGTTCCGACATCACGTACTTCTTTAATTCCTTAAACTGAGATTACTTCAGGTCGCCAACGATGGCAGGTGGTCTATTCTCGATCGATAAAGCCTATTTCGAGAAATTGGGTACCTATGACCCTGGCTTTGATATATGGGGAGGTGAGAACTTGGAACTATCTTTTAAGGTGAGTTGTTTCTACGATTAAGGTCATTGAACAAACATCGTTTAGCTTAAGAAGCGCACTTAAAAGCTACTACCAGAGAGGAGTGAGAGCAGATCACTGCGGTGAAAAACGAGAGGAATCGGCTTTCAGCACCCAAATGTTCACTTTCAGATCACTTAACTGTAAAATAAAAGGCTGAAACAGGCCGCACTGTATTTAATTTCGAACTACGCACCATCACTACGTTTTGCCCAGAACTTTGCTTGCAAAGAATGTTGTTTTATTGCTGCCATAATTTTTTATTTATTCACTCTTTAAAACTGGTATATTTGAACGGAAGTTAGTTTCTGCAGTGGTAGGCACATAACGGCGGGTGTAACCATGTGTGGGTTTGTTTCATTCGTATGGCAGTCGGTAATAGTCTGTTGCAACCAGTTCAGCTTCAGCTTTTGATGAGCAGTTAATGTTTATTAAACGTGCAGATTTACAACTATATAGGTGCGTTCATGAACATCGCTTTAAAATAGTATAGCAGCGAGTATTTGCCCACCGAAATGCAAAAGTGTGCCGCGTTTAATAATTTCTTTTTTTGCTGAGCTTAGCTGTAAGCCCTACAGCTTTTCTCCTTAAACGTTTAGCTTCCTCGGTGAACCTGCTGCCAATGTGTCAGGCATTCAAGGTACGATAGTCTTGGCTGGATCGTGGGTCTGTAGAAGGATCGACTGTTTTGGCTGCCATTCGATTACCATTCCCTTTACCTATCTTTATAGAAAAATTTGTAACGCGTGCACGTTGTTCAGGTTATGCATATGCACCGCGCAGTTGATATTGTTTTTCTTAGAGAGCGAAAAACGAATAAGAATTATTTTTTCGTTTCATTTTTTGCTCTCCAAGCGGTTTTTTAGAGGTAAGTTCGAAAATATTCGTGCATCTCGAAGTGCGTATCGAAATTTTTTAGCTAAGATCAGTTGAAAGAAATTTAAGATTTGGATGTGTGGCGGTACGTTGGAAATAGTGCCATGCAGTCATGTGGGCCACGTTTTCCGAAAGCGATCTCCATATAAGTGGCGGACGGGAGTGAACGTGCTGAAGAAAAACTCTGTGAGATTGGCTGAAGTGAGTTCATGAGTTCATTCGATCATGATATGCGAACATTTCGCTTATACTTTTTTCTTGAACGAGACTATTCGGATATATTAAGACCATCAAACAGCTGAAAACAAAAACGAAGGTAAAATACGTGAATGGGCTTACCCACTTCTCTACCTCCGCCTTCCCCTCCCGCCCACCCTCCAACCCCGCTCGACTTGCTTCATCTTGTTAAGAAAACTGAAAAAGTAGAGAGAAAGAAAGAGAAGGCGAAAGAGGAACGAAAAGAAAAATTTCGAAGGAGGAATGTAGGTCTCCTCAGATCGAAGTAAGCGAGGTTTGAATTTGCAGTGAAGAA
>JPKZ01001412.1:1003857-1015463 GCA_000803305.1 Toxocara canis | reverse complement strand
TTACAATATAAGGCAGATTTTCCTCCTCCGTTTGCAGAATCAAATTTTTGCGAAACATACTGCCTAAGTAGCTGTTATTTCACCTTCCCATATTCTCGGTGGGAAGTGAAGAAAAAAAGAGGTCCTCCTCGTGTGAAAAAGATGGGACTGTGTTCAATGGAAGCACGGCGTTCACAAAGAAATCTTTTTCGTGTCTATTTTACTTCTTTGAATTTCAACTTTGGAAGGCATTCACACTGAAAATAAATCTGCTCACTATCAAAATTTCCCGATGACGTTTTCCACGAGCTGCATTAAGCTTTCATGGAATTCCCATGAGCTTGCTTGGATCCTCCGTCCGCCTGCTAATGGCTCCCGAAATCTTGGCTTGCCATTCATGGTCAGTTGTCCGGTTATATGTTTGAACGATTGAAACTACTGACACTAGCTTTGTGTGTTCATAGTTGTCATTTAATCACATAGATTAAGGTTTTCCAAAGAAACATCGACAGGTCAAGTCATTTTGATTGAGGTAAAGTTGTAGCTGTACTCTTGGCTAACCTTCGCGCAAAGCATCTCCTTCTGAGAGCGCCATCGTAAAGCGATACTTACACCTCTGAAAAAAAGAAGGGTTGGAAAATATCGGTAGAGGCATGTTCATCATTGGCAACAAGCGATTCAAAGATTGCCATTTAAAGACTATGTTTTCATATTCGTATTTCCGTTTTTCTTAGAACTTGCAAATCTAAACTTGCGCTAGACATTGCAATGTTGACGTCGTAATTAACGCCTTTCATAAATCGGTCGTTTGTTGGATGTGGCACGTGAGCAGCGTATGTTTATCGCGGTGAGGCTATTATGATATCGTTTGTATTCGTAAGGGGTTAACCCTGAGTGGCGTTCTCGATGATCACATAATATTTTTTGCAAGTGTTGCACATTTTCTTGCCTTCATCGGTCACGTCTGGTCGTATATCTATTTCTGACTATTCCGTTATATAAAAAGTGTAATTTTTTCAACATTCAACCGCCCCAGAGATAGTTATTTTTATTTCTCACTTTTTTCTACATTTTTCTATGTTTTTCGTACTTTGCAGCGTTCAGAGAATATCGTCAACTAAAGAGATTGAGTAGAAAATGATTATCGCATAACAATATTGTTCGTTGTTTGACGAAAGCAATGATTCTGGTTTTTTACCGAGGGTTGGTTTATTTAAACCGTTTTTACGATTTCGAGTGGTATGAAAATGATGATTGTTGTTTGCACGAACGCATTTTTCCCATAACAATTTTAACTCTTAAGATGTAAGCCTTTGATCCCCCATAAATTTCGTATTCTCGTAATCTGGTTACATGCGCAACTGTTTTATGTATAAATCAAGTTCAAACGCTCGCCGGAGGGCTGCTTTGGTATACGCTATAGCAGCTCACTCATCAAGTGAGTACAGCTTATAAACTTCTAACGAGTGATAAATGATCCTGTTATATCTGACTTGATCGTTCGTACAACGCTAGTAGAGACCCGTCCAATTGCGATTCATTCGACCGCAAAATGCGTGCAATTTTATTTTTTTAATAATACCATAAGCGGAGTAGAGTTCCCAACATGTTCATAAATTGGTCTAAAATTGGAGACAAGGGTGATCGCAGAGCGTAGCTAATGCTTAACAAACTTCATAACTGCCGCTTGCGATGCTCCAGCGTTGAAACATCCGAACGAAGAGCCATGTGTTTGCACATGGTGTCAGTGTGGTGTGGTTCGCACATTGCAAAAGTGCAAATGCACGTGAGAACTGTATTTGATTGAACAATTGCGGCTCCATGAAGTTTAGTATTCGGACTAGATATGTTTACGTATCGCGTTTGCAAACGAGCGTTATTTGATAGCGGCGCAATGAGCATTGAATTTTGTTGTCTTACTTACTGCAATGCTCCATCATATTGATACAACATCTTCACACAACAACCGCACCCTTATTCAATATTTTTGGATTTCAAAACATTGTCATTTAACGATGTATTTATTACTTGTAGGTGGTCAGTGGAATATAAAAGTTTTTAATATTGAGCTGGTATTCAACTTTCCGAGCGTAGAAAAAAAGATTCAGGCCTTCTTAAAGGAACTAAAGCTTAATTTGTACCATTGTTTTCAATTTTCATTCCAGGCGTCGAAGCTGACAATGCGGAAGACGGGAAAGGAAGGGGGGTAAGAGCGGACCACTGTCGCTCTTCATCGTTCAGGAGTAGCAGGCAAAGTCGAAGGGGTGTGGGATGTGTGTGAGTTTAGCTAGCCACCTATTACCCTTCGTCTTACCCCCTCCCCACCTCCCTTTTCCCGTCTGCTAGTCAGCTTTGCCGGCAATTTTCATTCCAGGCGTCGAAGCTGACAATGCGGAAGACGGGAAAGGAAGGGGGGTAAGAGCGGACCACTGTCGCTCTTCATCGTTCAGGAGTAGCAGGCAAAGTCGAAGGGGTGTGGGATGTGTGTGAGTTTAGCTAGCCACCTATTACCCTTCGTCTTACCCCCTCCCCACCTCCCTTTTCCCGTCTGCTAGTCAGCTTTGCCGGCAATTTTCATTCCAGGCGTCGAAGCTGACAATGCGGAAGACGGGAAAGGAAGGGGGGTAAGAGCGGACCACTGTCGCTCTTCATCGTTCAGGAGTAGCAGGCAAAGTCGAAGGGGTGTGGGATGTGTGTGAGTTTAGCTAGCCACCTATTACCCTTCGTCTTACCCCCTCCCCACCTCCCTTTTCCCGTCTGCTAGTCAGCTTTGCCGGCAGCCGTAATTCTGACAAAAGGCAATTGTTTTTTCTTAGGGCGCCAAATCGTTTACTTTAGTAGATAAGCAAGAGACGGTAATGTTACCATTTTGAAGGGACTCTTTCGACTGCACCTTACGCGCCTTTTGTTCAACAGCGTTCCGAGCAGCATTCGCATAGCATACACTGTTTGTAATACTTTCCCTGTTTTCGGATAACAATCAAAATTATTAGTGAGCATCAATAGCAGTTATGCGTTTTTAGGAATTTGCAATAACTCATCGAATCGAATGTTTTATTTAGTCGATAGGCACAGACTACCTTTACGACAATACAAGTTTATAAGCTCATCACAGTTTATAAGGTCTCGTTTCTTCGCGACTCTTTCTAGTGTTTTTAAAACGCTTTTAAAGCTACTTACTTATTTGTTAACTCATAATGACTTTATTTTCAGGGGTATAAAAGCGAGTTTTGGGGAAGAGAATTGAGCTGCACAGACCGATTGTTTCGATCTGTTTCTATTCTATTCCCACACTATTCCACTCGCTATTAAAATGGCCTGCACATTCGAAGAATTGTTGAAATTTGTTCGCTGATTAATACGACCATTTTGGGCTTTTTGTGTGGTTAGCTCATAAGAAGAATTTCATCGAATCAGCTACATGGTTGTACTGAATTCATCCCACTACGGTCAGTTGAGAAGGATGGTAAACGATGAGGAAACTGAAATGGGCAATCGTCGAGACACAGTTCAACGTAGTGGCAGCATCGCTTCGTCGGTCGAATCCTTCGACCCGGTCGGTCAACTTAAAATGTTTACACACTTCAGAATACTGTGGTGGTATGGGGAAGGGGCGGAGAGAAGGGAGACTGACAAAAATAGGCAATAGGTTCGAATCTATGTTGTTCTGTACTTTCGTGAAATACCTTTTCAAATCGTGGAAACCTTTTCGGAATTCGTTGAGCATCAGCTTTCCCCCTCATTCAGCCAGTATCTTCTCGAATTTCATAATTTTAAATTGTGCCACGATATCGGTGTTATGCTGGGCAAAGTGATCGCTTTGACAATTTGCGACGTTTCTGTCACATACCAGGTAGCTGCTGCTTGCCAAAATAATTAAGTCTTATGCCTCGCAGCATATTGCGACTCTTTTAAAGAGATTAATACAACTTCCTAATCGAAATCCATAGAACATTGCTTCATGCAAGAACACCCCTTAACATGTCAATCGGCTCTTACGGCAGATGGCCATTATACCAATCAACCCTTCGAATGCGTTGGTGGCAAACACCGATCAGGTTAGAGATATTCGATGTGTGGTCGTTCGGCCTGTCCAGCAATGCATATACCTTGATCGTTTAACCTTTAAGCGAGAGTTTCCCATTTTTACGTTCTTTTCGGAATTCATTACTCCGTTATGGGCACCAGAAACTTGCTTTAAAATGCTCTTTTTCAAATTCTGTACTCATCATTGGGCTGAGAGAGATGATTAGGCAGGCGGATTGCCTCGCTCGCTAACTTCTGCAAAATGATTATTGCGTATTGGGCGTATAGAACATAAATTAAATTCAACCAAACTTTTGAAGTGACACAATATTTTGAAGCGAAAACATATTGCTTAAAAGCATCCTGCCTTTTCCTTCTTTAACAAAAGACTCTTCCAGAACAGAGGGAAATCGAATAAGCCGTTTAATTTCTTACCAACTTTGCTTCGTTCAGCTTACAACAACTGTATCGATTTTGGGTGAATTGTCACAACAGTTTTGTCAGTAACACGTGCAACTTCATAGAAGCACAATTTCCTTTTACTTGACACTCACCAAGATAGAGCAAAATGATTAATTACAAATTCGTCATCGAAAGTTTAACGCACACAAATGAACTTATCATCGATCAACTAAATTCGATTGCTAAACAGCCCTTTTTTATTGCGGTAAAGAAGAAAAACGCATTTCGCATATGTGGTTAGAACGGTGACTGTCCTCAAAGCGCGTTTAGATTGTTGATTTATTTTACAGACCATATTTACGCCTTTACATATCAGTTTTCATTTTAGGGAAGAATAAAGAAGAGCACATTTCTTATATACCACGATAATGATGGCAGTAATCAATGGCGCATTTTTAAGTGTTATCAGTGTGTTAGTTATATTTAATAACTGATGGAACGTTACTTTGAACTTTTTGCATAATGCTTCTCTGATGAAAGTAAGTGGGGTAAAACGGAAAAAAAAAACGAGAATTTTTGCGCTAGTTGTTTGCATCATATGCGAGCGCGATTCGTTGTTGTGCGCATATGATATGATTCGCTCAAGGAAGAGCGTTACGTGATAGTTTGATGTAAGGACCATTTTTAAAAAAAAAACTTATAAAGCTGGCGCTAAGCCATTTAAACAGTAGTCATATTCACAGATTTTCGATTATGATCTGCTAAGAGTTTACCTTATGACGAAAAGAAAATTAAAAGAAGAAAGGGCAGTATAATTTTGTGAAAATCATTCCTATAATTTTTAAAATATTTTAATATTAAATTCGATTCGAGGATACGATCATTAGAAGCGCTGATGTGAAGTGATAAAACGCAATTTTATACTTACCATCCAAAAAAAGGGTTCTTTTCTCATATCTACGTTCTATTTTTGCACGTTCGTTTAGGAAATGTTAGTCGCAGAACATTTCGGATCGGACGATTTGGACAAATTGAGCAGTTGCCTAAGTGAGGTTAGCTTTTGCGACCATTTATTTTTCTTAATTGGTCATTTATATCAGAATGGAATATTACTTCGACAAATGATCATAGAAGGTAAATAAACAGTACAATCAGCACGTTTAAAGAGACATCAGTTGACATGGCCAAAAGCATTCGGAGAGATTCATCGATAAGTATCTTCTTCATTTAATTTATGCGCAAGTAGCGATGTAATCCCTTCTCTGCACGTGCCGAGCACGTGATGTTCACACGCGCAGGGAACATGTTTGTGTAAAGGCATTATGTTGATGTTTATTAGCACGTGTGTTGTCAGCAGAATGATAATGATATTACTCACAGACAACTATTTATTTCACGGGCGCGTACATAGCGACGAAAATGGCCTAAGTAATTTGACAAGGAGAAGGAGGTTGAATTTCGTAGGGACGTGCAGAAACAATGTTGAGCAGATTGCGAATGGAGGTTAATAGGTTAAGGGAGAATGTGAAGCAGAACCGTAAGGGGGTCATAAGCATAGTAAAAAACCTGAAGCTACGAAGTGCCAGTGACCTTCGACATCTCCGATAGTAGGATAGCTGCCGACAAGAATTTTAAGGATGTGAGGAATTGGAGGAGAGTTTGTAGGAAAGTTAAAATTAAAGGTCGGAGTGGTAACAAAACTAAAGGCCGGAGTCGTAATAAAATTAAAGGCTCGGAGTCGTAACGAAAATAAAGGCCGGGCCGTAATATTTCGAGTCACGTCCTCCCATGTTTTCGATGCTTGCACTAGCTCAGTACATAGGTGAATGGAAGGTTACGAAACCGTTGAACGTGCTGTTTCTTGATTGGCATCAATGCCATTAAAGAAGCAGCACGTTCAAAAGACTTCTGCAAAGTTTTGAAAAGCGAAATGCGGAAATCGCTGAAAGTGTCATTTCAAAAAAGTGGGGTTCCCAATGTTTTGCTGTGCTATTGGTTATGTGTTGATGCGTACTGCGGTTTTCGCAATTGGATCGGCGTGTTTTGAATTTGCTAATCCTAAGCAGATTTTTGAACAAGTTTTTCTCTATGTGCCAAAATGAGTGTTCAAAGACTCATAAATATGGCATGTGACAATTGTCCCCTCCTATTTAAGTAACATATATACATAAATGCCTTTCAACTGCAATAGTAAACGAATAAAGTATTGTCAAGGTAAGTGACTATGAAAATAGTGACTATAATTGGAACACTCGCACCGTTCCTAGTCCCCTTCCATAACGCCCTGGTTTAGAGTCATTATCCAAAGAGCATAACCTTTAGTGAAGTTTGGGATATTTGAAGTGGTTTTGGCTGCAGAACTTTTTTCTTTCTTATAGCTTTGATGCAATCACTTACTATTTATTTCACGGGCGCGTACATAGCGACGAAAATGGCCTAAGTAATTTGACAAGGAGAAGGAGGTTGAATTTCGTAGGGACGTGCAGAAACAATGTTGAGCAGATTGCGAATGGAGGTTAATAGGTTAAGGGAGAATGTGAAGCAGAACCGTAAGGGGGTCATAAGCATAGTAAAAAACCTGAAGCTACGAAGTGCCAGTGACCTTCGACATCTCCGATAGTAGGATAGCTGCCGACAAGAATTTTAAGGATGTGAGGAATTGGAGGAGAGTTTGTAGGAAAGTTAAAATTAAAGGTCGGAGTGGTAACAAAACTAAAGGCCGGAGTCGTAATAAAATTAAAGGCTCGGAGTCGTAACGAAAATAAAGGCCGGGCCGTAATATTTCGAGTCACGTCCTCCCATGTTTTCGATGCTTGCACTAGCTCAGTACATAGGTGAATGGAAGGTTACGAAACCGTTGAACGTGCTGTTTCTTGATTGGCATTAATGCCATTAAAGAAGCAGCACGTCCAAAAGACTTCTGCAAAGTTTTGAAAAGCGAAATGCGGAAATCGCTGAAAGTGTCACTTCAAAAAAGTGGGGTTCCCAATGTTTTGCTGTGCTATTGGTTATGTGTTGATGCGTACTGCGGTTTTCGCAATTGGATCGGCGTGTTTTGAATTTGCTAATCCTAAGCAGATTTTTGAACAAGTTTTTCTCTATGTGCCAAAATGAGTGTTCAAAGACTCATAAATATGGCATGTGACAATTGTCCCCTCCTATTTAAGTAACATATATACATAAATGCCTTTCAACTGCAATAGTAAACGAATAAAGTATTGTCAAGGTAAGTGACTATGAAAATAGTGACTATAATTGGAACACTCGCACCGTTCCTAGTCCCCTTCCATAACGCCCTGGTTTAGAGTCATTATCCAAAGAGCATAACCTTTAGTGAAGTTTGGGATATTTGAAGTGGTTTTGGCTGCAGAACTTTTTTCTTTCTTATAGCTTTGATGCAATCACTTTTTCTTCTGATGTTGAGATTCACCGATCAGCGGAATTGCGTTTATTTTTGATAAACACTCAACGCCAGCATGACTAATGCTTAGGATATGTTTGTTGATTCAACCCTTTTTTTTTACTTATTGAAATATTTAATTTTTGGCGTCGATGTGTGGTACAGTACCAGTATTGTTGGACAATTGTAATTGGATATCTTGGATGTAATGTAGTCTAAGTCTATGATAAGTGAAGATCGGTAAAGACCAGTATACGACAGTACTCGAATTCGTACCCTTTCTTATTAATGAAGTCATTACTCCAAAATTAAGCCCTCTTTCAGCTGGCGGAAGTTCATACAAGCCTCTCTACCCCTCCTACCTGCCCCCATCCTTGAAAACACCACTTCGCAAAAACCACTTCCTCAAGCCAGTCCTCCTCCCCTGAGCTAGAATGCAAATACCGGAAAGAGGAGCAATGAGGAAATGAGGTAGTATAGAGATGCAAGATGTTTGAATCCGAAGTTATAAACTCTCATGTTTGAAGAATTTATTTACTGGGTAGCCTGATCTAAATTTGCACACGCTTGTTCATTTTCAGTGCCTGTGATTCTGGAAGCAAGGTACTTTTCTCTGGTCGCGCTTTATTTTCAGTCTCAGCGATTTATGCTTCCCCTGTGCCAGTATTTTCTAGCAGTACAATTTTTGTGCTTCCTTCCAAACAGAAAGTGGGATTCTCTTTTACTTGAAATAATATTAGTATTAATACTAATTGGTAAGTAGTATAAGAGATACGGTTTATATTGGCTGACGAAGAGGTGCGGAATACATGTATATATAATTCCGCACCTCTGTGTGTGTCTCTCTTATACACATAAATATAAACATATATTTATGTGTATAAGAGAGACACACTTCTTCGCATGCTTAAACTATAGTATTATATATTCTAAGAAATTAAGATACGTAGAAAAATTTTGGTCTAGTTTAAGTGAGGAAAACAAATGCTTAAAAGTACTTTCAGTTGATCCTAATTACGCGAACTATCCTGTGAAAGAATCATTTAATATAAACCTTACATTTAAATCATTTATAAAATAGAATAAATTTTTAAGAGATAAATTAACAGCACTTGTCCAAGTCGGCAGCGTGCGTTATTGCAGTTTGCGTTATCAAAGTTGGTTGCCTAAAGGCAGTTTTAGCCGACGGAGATAAAGTCTTACGTTTCGCCGCTCAATGCCAACAACGATCCTACGAAGTCCACAAATCAGAGTACACAGATGCTTCTTGCTTTGCCGCAACAAATGATGCGGAAAAGAACGAATGATGCTTTTTCAACTAGCATAGCTTCAGTTTATTATTATTTTTTCATCTTATCACACTTCTGTGATATTCATTTACTTTTCTGTAGTTTTGTGGTGGTAACCTAACATCGAAGGGCAATCTTCAATGTTTTATTTTGAAAAGCAGTTCTTTCTATAGAAATCATCCATAGAATTTTGTTCGGTATAAGGTTACCCCTATCAAATAGCAATTTATTTATGTATATTATCTCTTCTGCATACTTATATTCGATCATAAGACGGATCATATCCTCAAAAACGTCCATCACTTCATTAGAATCGATATAGTATGGCTATTTGCTTCCGTTCAATGCATATTTATTCGCATTATGATGTTGACGGCCTTACTATAAAGGACGTTCCGGGGTCTTGAATTTTTCGAGTGCAAAACATAGGAGAGGCAGTGTACTCGACTTTATTGAATCGTATAACATTTTTTTTGACCAGTCAGTTTCTAAATGCATAGATTTTCATGTGGGCACTTGTCCGTTTAATTTGTGAAACGAACAGACATTAGTTGTCATGGACCTGAAAAGTTGTTCACGAATAGGGTAATGAATGGTTTTTTTTCTATCTTCTCAGTCAGTAGTCTCCTTATGTTGCTCACCTCCGACTTTTACAGAGAGTAATCCATACTCTATTAATTAGTTGCTAGCGATCGGCTTACGAGTGACTGAGAACATTGTGTTATGTTATTCTGAGATATTGCATGTTACGTATAACACTGAAGAAGGGAACGTTCCATTTCGTCTGAATGATGTGCACTGAGTGTAGTATTCTTTCTTGGCACATTTCTTATCTTCGTTTTCTTTTTTTTTTGACGGGGAAAACGTCTTTCTTCGCATCTTAAGAACTTCCATTTCTCTCTTTTTTCCTCCTTCTCTTTCTGTACTTCCACCTCTGTACGTCTGTATCTCTCCTTTGCACGTCCTTAACCATGTGGGTTTCTAACTAATATTTTTTAAAGTCTCCGTGGAAAGATAAAAAGATTTTCTTGTTTACGGTGTAGCTCCTCAAAATTTTGAAAAGATATGACTATTGTTGTCCGTTTATCGGCTTCGAAAGCACAAATAAAAGAATTGCCGTCGGTATGAAGGCGTTAAGGTGGCAAACTAAAATATCATTGCGGTATGAAGCAAAAACAAAGCGGAGTATTTTTTTGCGGATGTGATAGCGAAGCATGCATTCCATCTTCACAATGCATGACACATATTTGTTATCAGAATTGTTGATTATCGATTATGATTTGCGTAGTTAATTGTCGAATGTCTTATCTGATTCGATAACGTTCTCTTTAAAAAAAAATAACCCATTTGCAATCGACGAGAAAATTGATAAATTCAATCAAAACCATTACCAACTTCCAGTTATCAATTTGAATGATTGTTTATAATGCAGCTTAGGGAGAAGTTCTGTTGAGTGTATCGCACTCGCCGGTTACTCCCACCATTCACGAAGTACTGAGATATGCTACTTTAAATAATGACTTTATGCTGATCATGCGCAAGCAAGGTGTAAAAGACGAATACACGCCCCCTCTAGCCTGTGCGGTCGAAAAAAAAAGATGGATCATTCGCATCTGATCGTAATAAATCACGAAAGAAATTCAACAGAGGCTTTAGACATGAGGTTTCCGCGACTGATCATTGATCTTTCGCATGTCAAGCCAAACGCCTAAAACTTTGAGTGCTAACGGACCAATCGAATACTTGATGATTTGTAGCCCTTCGTTGCAGAAATGTGGTGGTGACGTTTCCAATGAAGCACAGCTCACTTGTTCTATACTGTTTAATAATCTCAGTCACAGGAGTGCGAGGTGGAGGGGGGGGGGAAGGGGAGGGAATGGAGAAAGAGAGTTAAGCATCAAAAGAATAGGTCTTCCTTGATGTACGGCCTGTTTTTGTTTCGTTTGTTACTTTAGCTGTTTCTTGTTCGTTCTTGATCGTCCATGTGGGGCAAAGCTGTTATTGCGTGTGTAGATGAAGGATTGAATATTGTGTGATGTCTGTTCTAAATTCAGTGCTCCTGCCACGATAACTTTCGGGCGAGTAGAACGACGCAATGGAAAATGTTCCACTTTTCGCTGCGGGAAATAAGTGACTTCGCCAGCTTCGCGGTTTTTATCAGTTCACGCTAGTTGGGCATACATGGTGCACCCAATTACCCCGAGTAGAGCGCGGGGCCTATAGAGGTCACGATGTTTTGGGGGGTGGGGGAGGGGTATTTTTCCGGCATCTATTGAAGCGCAAGGCAATGTCTCAATGAGGGTTCATGACTCTCGTATCAGGACTATTTGCTTTCCACCCCTCCTTTCCTTTCTGCATCCAGTCCCCTCGCCCATGAAAGGATGGCTTTAGAACACGAAATTAGAAAGTGTTGCTCGCAATGTTTTTGAAGACAAAGCACTGTATAATTGCGAAAACTAATTTTCCAATTTTCAGCCCGGTCACCAGCTGAGAGGAAAAGGAGAGGGGGA
>JPKZ01001412.1:987620-1003426 GCA_000803305.1 Toxocara canis | reverse complement strand
GGGAAAGAAGGGGGGGGGGGGGGGGGGGGGGGGGGGGAGAAACGAGGAGGATTGCGCCTGTCGCCTTGGCGATATGAGAGGATGAAGGCGGGTTTCAGCATCCAATCCCTTGCCTCCTTCTCTGCGATCTCTAATTAAAAATGGCGCTGTTCGACTCACCTTATTCTCTCCCACAGATGAGCTCACTAGCTGAACCAGCATACGAAATGGGAGAAGAGGGAAGAGTCATTGGTCCGAATGGTCCCGAAAAGGCAGCAGTTTTGGAAAAAGAAAAAACAGGAAAAACGTTGGACGGATGGTGATAACTTTACTAATATTTATTAGTGTTGCAAGTCATCACTTTATTATTGAAAAATGCAAATTCTTAGTGAAACGTTTAAAAATTTCCTCTTAGACTCAGGAATGAGCTCAAAACAGGCTTTCCTGCATGTAGGGTGGAGGTGGGAAGCTTCAGTGCTTTATTCCGAAGGGGAAAGGAAATGTTGGCGAGGGAAAGAGACTATAAAATTCATGGCTGTCTATAGAGAGGAGGGAGGAGGGTTTTAGGGTTTCATTTACGATAGTGCGGTATGGTTCTCACAAAGATAAATAGAAAATTAATGATAGTGTAATTTATTCTCTGAAGCCAGCATTGAAATTTGTGCATGAATTTAGGTAGAGAGCAGAAATAAATAACAGGTCGATGAATTTCCTTGGCAATACTTTACGCACTAGCCGTACTTTCTTAGCCACACCGGCCGCACTGGATATGTAACACATGGTGGGAATGGGTGAACGAGGGATAGACAAAGTCCACGCGTATTTTGTACGTTATTAGCAGCAGTTAAGCGATCACGTCGCAAAGAGCACGTTTTTGTTGTCTGAACGCTTCTCCTTAGACTGGCTTGGCAACTATTTGTAACGAGCAAATAAACAACTTTTTTTTTTTGCGTTTCACTGATGTCGAGCCCATTGTCAACAGTATCGTTGTTGAGTGTTCTCTTCATAAGCAAGATTTTTACGCACATCACACACAGACACACATACAGACACGCACACACACATACAGACACACACACACATACAGACACACACACACACACATACAGACACACACACACACACATACAGACATACACACACTTCGCCACTTCGTAATAATTCATATATATATATGAAAAAATCTAACAGTTGGAATAACTGCTATTTTTTTTGATGATTTTTGCGCCCTCCTCGACGCATGCGCATAACTAGGGAAGCTTAACAGACGTTGATCTGAAGCCAGCATTGAAATTTGTGCATGAATTTAGGTAGAGAGCAGAAATAAATAACAGGTCGATGAATTTCCTTGGCAATACTTTACGCACTAGCCGTACTTTCTTAGCCACACCGGCCGCACTGGATATGTAACACATGGTGGGAATGGGTGAACGAGGGATAGACAAAGTCCACGCGTATTTTGTACGTTATTAGCAGCAGTTAAGCGATCACGTCGCAAAGAGCACGTTTTTGTTGTCTGAACGCTTCTCCTTAGACTGGCTTGGCAACTATTTGTAACGAGCAAATAAACAACTTTTTTTTTTTGCGTTTCACTGATGTCGAGCCCATTGTCAACAGTATCGTTGTTGAGTGTTCTCTTCATAAGCAAGATTTTTACGCACATCACACACAGACACACATACAGACACGCACACACACATACAGACACACACACACATACAGACACACACACACACACATACAGACACACACATAGAGGCATACACACACTTCGCCACTTCGTAATAATTCATATATATATGAAAAAATCTAACAGTTGGAATAACTGCTATTTTTTTTGATGATTTTTGCGCCCTCCTCGACGCATGCGCATAACTAGGGAAGCTTAACAGACGTTGATTTACACACTATATAGTATCGGACGTTTACGCGTATTCGATTTTTTATTCATAAACTTAGCGATCGTTATTTAAGGACGATGATGTTGGAGCGAGTATGCGCAATTCATTTTCAACATTTCTATCACTTTGTCTGTCGAATATTTCATTTTCGTTAGCAGTTAAAATTTTTCTTCAGTCATTTGATGTGTGATCTTTCACTCATACGAACTTTTTGTTTCATTTTTTGCTTCACGATCACTTTTCATAAAATCAATTCGGAATTCCTATATTGTAATTGTGAATCGTTTCGCTTATAATGCGTCAAAGCCAAACTGCGTTAATTAGGCCATTAGACAATGCCGTCACAGAAGCGCTTATGTATTCTGAATTAGCATGTACTTCATAGAAGATCCTCTCTCCACATCGCACAAGTGGACCGGCACGCTTTATCTCTATGTAAACTATATTTCGAACGTTTCCAAGACGAAAGTTTTTTAAGAAAAAAAGTTTGTGAAAAAAAACGAAAAAAAGATCATTTACCTGAAAAGACCGAAAGAAATTACACGATGAAAAAACGTAGTTATGATCACCGCTCTACGTTCATGCGCAATTCGTATATAGCACGTGATTGCCCTTCCATTGGTTTGCACTCGATTGTGTATGAGGAACGAGGCTGTCGCCATTCGGTGTCGATGCGGGAATCGTTCAAGAGACGCGTCGGTTTTGTGCGTGCTTTGATCGGAGCCATTTCGCAGCTCCGCCTTTCTGTTGTCCCTTCTACGTGTATCGTGCTCATCGTTGCTCATCGATCTACAACTACTCAGCTAGTGGTTGTCCACGTCCGAGCGCGTTGTTCGATCGAGTCGTAAAGTTTTGTGTGCGTCCAGTCCAAACTACCAGTTGCTTGATTGTGGTAAAGCCAGCCCGATATTATTCTGTTCTGTTCCGTAAGGTCACGAAGTCGATCAGTACAACCATGTCGACACTCTCAGTTCCAACTGTGCTAAAGTTGCTTTTGCACAATATGGATAAAATGCTCAAATTAGGAACGCTGACAATAGTAAGTTTATTTGTAACAATGGTTCCTTCTTTTTCCTCTCACAAAATTTAATTGAATTTTTTACTCTGTTGAAAATGATAAACGCTTAACAACATTTGGTACCTATTTTCCATCCTCTTTGACGTTCATATTTCTTGCTTCTTGCCATCAATCTAATCAGCCAACGTACCGTTAAGTTATTTCGGATGGTGGCACGGGGATTGGAAAACTTTACCAGTTCTGGAACCAACCAACTCATTTAGGCGCCTTACAATATGAAAACCAGGAATATTTTGCTGGGGAACTAGGAAACATACGCTTACCATCTGTCTTAAATACTGAACAGATTCGAAAATGACGATAGAACTTTTAACGTGAGCTCAAGAAAGTAAACGAAACTACGACTTATAATGCTGCGTGCTGCGCTGTTCTTTGCTCATTTCTCTGCCTCAGCGTCTTGGCTGTGGTTACTTGTATCCCGGACGCAGTAGCTTTTTCATACGTGCGATTTAAAATGGTTTTTCTTACGTGCTCGCACGTAAATCGCGGAGGTTGTTTTTTTCGTCTGATCTAATGCACTTTCATTATGGCGCATCTGCAAGGAAAGTGCATTCCGTTTTTGAAGAGAAGAATATTTTTTTGCAAAGAATACGTTTCTACATGGTCTGACTATATTTCCTTTGAATTTTTCTTGCACGTTATGTTTATTAGTAACACATTTAAATATGTAATAAAGTAGTCCGGACCCGCAGCGACAGATGTCGTTTGGGGGTGTTAAAGGTGTGCATACTCTTTGGATGAAGCAGCAGAAGGCGTCAGTATGTCCATAGGAACACGAAGTGGACGGGTCGGATCTTGAAACTTTACGACGTTTCTTTTATTGCGTTGATTTGTATCGAGATTTATTCATCCGCCTCCTTTCGCGAATTTTTTTTCTTCTTAATGGAATTTCACAGCTCATTAACAATCACGCTCGTTTTGGAAGGTTCTCTTTGCAAATGACTCTCATGTGCGCACTGTTGCGACAAATTAAATATGCACCAAAGGCAATCGTTGATTCTTTATTGTAAATGAGTCTTTTAGCTGTCATAAAATCTTTGTCACTTAATAAGCATTTAAGGGAACTTGGCGACTGTTTGGATGCTGTTCTTATTTTCATTCCTGCAAATATTGCTGAATGAAAGGGGAAAGAATTTCGGTTGATGCAAGAGTGCCGTCTTGGGGAAATTGATCTAGATAATAGCGGCTCAGCGGGAACCGTTTGCTTCACTTTTTGAATTACGGCCAACCAGTCATTGCCCATCTTTGCAACCCTAATCGAAAGTGTTCGAGTGCGCGTTTATATGGGGCTGATTTTCGTGTCAATCTTTGACACAGATCTTTTTCGTTTTTTTTGTCTTCAACAGTCGAATCGCTCGGTTAAGTGAAGTCTTCTATGGGTTGTAGTGTCGTCGATAAAGCGATGCTTGTTCCAGTTCTTCTATCCTTTAGAAAGGTAGAATTCCGCCATCTTTTACAATCTTCCATGATATTAGTTTTATTCTGTTTTTTATTTTTATTTTTGTTATTATTATTCATTTTTAAACATTAGTTTTTGATTTTTCTTTCGATTATGGAACAATAACATTCTTTATGTATATCGGTTCTTTATTTGAAAATCGAATGGATGGATTTGTAAGGGAATTTTAGTAACTTTGTCGAAATAGCGATTGAACGCAAGAGGAAAGCAATTGTATTTTGCTGAGGAAAGTATTGCAAAGGATTTTTCCTCGTTTATATTATAAAATCATTGCGCTTTTTGTAAGAAGATGTTTGGCTAGCTGAATGCATAATGTTAAGCCGTGCCAGTGGCGGACTCGAGGCGAGGGAATAACCCAATTGGACAGATTTCTGAAGCCTAAAATTCCCAAATCGTGGCAGTGATTTCGAAAGAGATCTCTTCCACCTGCGATAATTTTCGTACCTTCATCAACTCTTACTGCTCATCCAAAATTTCTTTTAGTAGGCATCTTGTCCCTCTCTTCCCCCTCCCCTCTTCCACCTCCCTTGAATTGTTTTATGCTTCCCATTGTGCCTTCTTCTTAAGGGTGAGTTGGTTTTGCCTGCCGACTAATGGAGGTGCCTGCCGCTTTGAAATATACTTCGGGAGAATAAGTTCGTGCCAAAATTCGAAAGTAGTACTTTGCCACACTCCTCTCGCCTTGAATTTTGAGATTGATTAGCCTTATGTAGGGGGAGGGACGGATCCTTTCTACTGGCCGTCCTACTGCTTCCTTGGTATAGCGACTAACTAATGAATATAGTGGTGAAGTATTAGTGGAAAGAGGCTACTCATGAAGCGTTCATGACGTCGACCGTTCACTTTGTTCGTTTCCTTAATTACAATTAGGGCATAATACAAAACTTCACTTCGGATGTCTTGACTTTTGTCGAAATGGATGAGGAAATGTAGTTTATGGATAAAGATCACTTTAAGTCATACATTGTTGATTGTCATCTTAACCTATAGTCTGAGCTAATTGCTGGAAATGTTAGACCTGAAACGAAACGTTCATATTGGACATAGCAGTTATGGTCAGAAAGAAACAGTAAATGTGAAGATTCCGTATGGAATATTCCTGTACTGTATGTCGGCATAAAAGCAGCCTTACTGACTGTCGGAATACGAATGTGGTAAGGACTTGCTGAAATTAGTGGTGTTCAAAAAAATGTGATTTTGAGCTCGCACAAGTTATGAAGCATCGTTTGTTTATTTGAGGCATCCACGGAGACGAAGGATGCAACGCGAGGAAGTCTACTCTATGATATAATACAAGCACAATTGGCACTCTGGACGTTGGTTTTTTCGATTTTATATTCCTATGCTTGGCAACAACATCGTAAGAAGTTTCTTCTATCGCTATTCTTCGTCGTTCCAACCGGTTCGTTCAATGCTTTATGGTATTGACCGATTCATTTAATGTGCACTTGTATTTGTATCATTTTTGCCGCACTTTTGAATTATCGTTGCCGAGAAATCATTAAACTCAGCAATGCTGAAGAACGTGTGAAATGGTTTCGTTGAAGTTGTAGATTAGTACAGTGCTGTTTATGTAATTTTTGATGTTGGTTGTTCCTAACAGAGATCAGAGGAACTGGAGAATATATTACGTCCCGAGCAATAAAATTAAATATTAGTCTTGGATCTCATGCAGCTTTTTTGAACGGAATGCACAAATCAGAAGGTAGTTAAGCGCAACAAATGGAAAGCAATTCTGAACCAACAGTATTTTGGGCTTGCCAAGTTTTGCGCACCTCTGATACAGGTATAACCTTAGTTTAGTGACGATGAAGTACTGATTTCGCTTGCATTTGCATATAGTCTCTCATGCATTACGATTTGCTGGTGCTTTGCATGGAATTTAGGGAACATTGAAAGGGTTCATTGCGGTGCGCCTTTATGCACGATAAATTTAATTGACATATGCACGCCATTAGCTGTGGTGACGTTTAAGAAACGCATGAGATTTGTAAACACACAAATCGATGAAGAAACGATAGGACTGTTGCTTGATATAAAAGTACTAAGTGCGAGTGCTTTTGTCTCATGTAATGAGTGTTTTTGTCTCGGCGCAACGCATGAGTGCATGATAAAGCCAAATCCTAGTTACTGTTTGTGTTTGTGATTAAAACGTATGGCCACATTTCAAACGGTACATTAGCACTGCGATTCTATTATCAAAATGGAACGGCGCTCTATTCTACAGATGGTACTGTTTGTAAGATGTTTCAGAAGAAAAATACATCGCTCAATAATTTTGATAACTTGACACCAATTTGTTCGCCAATCTACAAAAAAGTCGCGCCTCATTTTCGCTCTCTTCTACCAAACTTTGCACAATAATATGCGCATTATTTAAGTGTGGCATAGCGACCGTGGCCGTCGCAAAAAAAATGCTAGTACCGCAGTTAGCAGCTGAACAAACGACGCTTGGTAGTAGTATGTACTTAACGAGACTATGGAACGTGCAATGACGGGAAGTTATGTTGACGCTAAAAAAAACTATTGCTACTTTTGAAGAGGGTATGCAGTTATCACTGTTGTGATAGCAGATCAGGTCGTAGTCATATTCATAAGCTTTTCCTTTCCTGTTCCGGAAAAAATATGGATTGTTCAGTGAATTCATCTGCGACCGAAATGTGAAAAGATAGACTTGATTTACCAAATATGCTATTTGTTTTGCCACTGAAGGAAGAGCAACGTCACTAGTCATATATCTTCTGGACGAAACGCTTCGGCTTTTTTTAGCACTTGAAATTTTCGAGAAATCTTGATAGTCCAAAATTGTATCTTACTGGTTTTGTTTGAATCGTTACCGAATACGAAGATTTCATGCTGACCAAATGTTTATTCATTTCGCTAATGAAATGATGTCTCTGTCATGTTGCATCCACATTAGATTATGCTGAATAAAAGTTTACTTTGTAACAATCACACCTTGTTGCCCAAATACGTAATTGCGATATTTGTGTAAGGTCCATCATCGATTTTTTTTCAACCTTTCATTTAGCATTAATTCTGAATGTTTGTTTTTTTTTTTAAATTACCTCCTTAGTTTGATCGTTTTTCGTTGTTTATTATCTCTCGTTTTTATGCGCTTTCGCAAATTTACAACATGCATAATGCGAACGCATTACGGCAACGTCACATATGTATATATGTATACGTGCGTTCGATATGGTTATCCGTAAGTTTCAGTTCAGCAATCGCTGAAGCTATAGTGATAGAATCGTGTACGTATCATCTGTTCTCAGTGGTCATGGCTTTCCCCAGTTCGAACCAATTTATTGACACCGACGAGTTAAAAGTTTGTTATCGGTCATGTAACAGAGAAATGAACCTTTGGTAGAAGCTTTTCATCAGCAGCCGGTTCAGCAGGAATTTGAATATTCAACATTTGCGAGAGATTAGGAAACCCCCCATTTTGATGGGTGAGTCACCAGATCGCACGTCGTGCCAGCATCTTTGTACTTGTTCCCTCTTGTTCTTTCAGTATTTGCAATTGTACCAAATTTGTATACCGTACCAGAACATATTTGTTCCTTCGTAGATTCGCAAGCCTTCCCCGGTTTTTATCGTTTAAATGGGTGAATTCGTGTAATCGCGAGTCTGCTTCCTGATGTAAAAGAACGCAATTCTAAAAGCGCAGATTTTTAATCGATTATCAGTGTCTGCTTTCACAGCAAGGATGTTAGCATTAGGTAATCGTTGTCTCCCTACGTGGCACAGTTACCTATGGTTTGAAGGGAACGTTCTGGCAGAACTTAATAGCTGTTTTTATTTGTTTTTGTTTCAGTTTTCACGGTATGTTGTGGGATTTCTGCGCTTCTTACGGTAATCGTCATTTTGGGTCGTATCTTCAGCACGCCGATAGTATGTACTGACCTGCTGAGATACTGCGACGACCCTACAACAGGCAGGCATTTTCGCATACATCCGTTAAATAATTCTGTTTGAGCGAATATTAACTGTAATATTTTATCTATCCAGTTTTTTCAGTTTTCATAACAAAATTTCCGTTCTTGAAACACCAAAAAAGAAAATGCAAGTTTTCATTTTCGTTATGCTATCTTCATCTTGGCTAGCTTTTGAAACCATAATTTTGGCCAGTGTACTCTTGGCACTACGAGCACAGTTTACCTGAATGATGGTTATTCTACTTAATGCTACAGAGCTATCTAAAACTTTCTGCATTTTGAAATCGTTTCTGTTTGCACATTTTATTCCTAATCGTCTCACGTCCTGCTGAAATGAAGAAGATGCACCTGCCGATTGCAAGCTATTTTTTGAGAAGTGCCCTGCAGCTGACGTGTGAACAGGACCTGGACTTTTTTTCAGAAATTATAGAACTTTTCAGAAAAAGTATGCTAAAAGCGTAAAATTTTCATTGTTTTTGGCGTTTTTAGCACTGATGGGTGATTAAAAGGTTGCTTCTGCGAATTGATCTTACAGTGTAAAGCTTTTTTTTTGGCCATAAAATATTGTTGGGCAAAATTTGCCTCGAAAATTGGCATCTTGCACAATTTGGCGCCGGCAGTGGAATCAGCAAAAACTATCAAATAAGGGGAGGGGGTTGCATGGAGTAGCAAGTGTGGTTTGAATGGAAATGGGGGTTCTATGGGTTCAGCTGTCACTGTTACGATAGTCATGAAATTATTCACTGATGATAAAAGCATTGCATCCTTTGCCGCAACTGTTCGAACGAACTGTGTGTTATCTCGCTGAACCGAAAGTCAGAACAGTTTCGTTGACCCATTTTGAGTAAAACCGTCTGAATAGTAGATTGTAAATGAGTAAATGAATAATGATAATTGAATAAATGAGTGAGTGAATAAATGAATAAAGTAAATGAATAAATAGTAAATTGTAAATGAAAAAAAATGAATAATAAAAAAAAAGATATGAGTAAAAGTAGAAGGCATGAGTAAATTCGTCCCAGATTTTGTTGGATTGGATTGAGTTGTAGTTCGAAGCGATCATCTGTTTCTAAAAGAAAAAAAAATGGCTCAAAATTTCACCCGGCATTCTAAGAGCTCGAAATTTGAGTTCTTCAATATATCCGAACTTGTTCATAATATTTGTTCTAAGATTTGGTCAGCCTTCTCACATATGCTTCCCAGAGACTATCTGTACCTCCCATGTCAGCTGAATGCCGTGGAAAAGACATTAGCCTCGTGTGTTCTCAATTTAATGCGATCGCAGTCCATCTAAGTTTTCGTTCATAGGAGGGCTACTAAAAATTGCTCTAACCTTATCGATGTGTACGAAATAAATGAATGATAACCACGTTCAACGTTCATTCCAGTCATATCCGTTTAAAAGGGTTTGGTTTTCAGTGCGTGAGGAGTAATAGCTCAAAATTAAATTGTAGGCCAGACTTCCTATCCACGCCGATACCGCTCCTATTCGGGCAATTCTTGTCGTTCATCTCTGAGTATGCGGTCAGCCTCTATCGAGGACATACAACTGCCAGTACCGCTATGCAGACGGCATTCCTCGAACGGTTCCATTAATAGTTAGTTCCAGCTAATGCTTAAAGGCTTTTATTTTAAAAGGGGCAAACCAAAAGTCTGATGCAACTTTAGAGTGAATTTTATGGTAGCATGAGGTGCTAGGCCACTAACAAAGTGTCTACGGCCTTAACGCACCATTGCGCTTTTGCAAACTATGGTAAAATCAGAATGTCATTCGTAACGAGTCCTCAGCAAATCTCTTTGTTCCTTACAATTCACTGTTTCCATTAAGTACATAAAAAGTGCCACTCTTAAAATATCCGAGGGGGGGGGGGAGGGAGCGAAGGTGGGGGGAGATGGCTTTACCCTGCACTTAACCTGAAGCTAAAGCACAAAATAATCGCTCATGACATTAAAAAATCACCACAATTAAGTAATTTTTGGAAAAATAATTTTCTTACTGCTCCTGTTGGAGTAGATTTTAGGTGAAGAACACGATGGCTCATGTTTACAAAGACGCTAAGCATTGCCACTTCGATGGGATGTGTAAAGGATTTACAGAGTAGTGAATGTTTCTGAAATCCTCATGTCATTAAAGTTCTGTATCTTTTTTTTCGTGGAGCAAATCGAACGTGCGCTTATATCGCTTTAGTCGGATGGTCGAAATCTCTCATCTGATACCCTCTTGAATATGACAACAGGCGCAAATTTTTAAGGGACTGTAGATAATTTTCGATGTTAATATTCTTGGCTCAAGTTTAATGTGCGTTGATTTACGCGCCTATGTGACAGCGAAGACCGGGTGCGCCACTAAATAACCTAAATGTTTCGCTTTTTGATTCTGTTTATTCCCCCGCATACATAAAACACTTCAATTCTATATTGTTTACAGGTAGTGTCATAATCGAGCCATTACTCACGCGAAGGGTCACCCATAGGGATGACCTGAGCGACGAACAAACTGATGCTTCGCTTCGGAGCTACTCGTTACCATCGCGAGTCTGAATTCACATCTCAGAAACAAGTGTAAATGTCAGGGTTACTTTACCATCAATAGCTTTCTTCAGTACTTCAACGCATAGTAATTATCAAAGTCATCGCTAAGGTACAGGGGGGGGGGGGGGGGGAGGGAGCGAAGGTGGGGGGAGATGGCTTTACCCTGCACTTAACCTGAAGCTAAAGCACAAAATAATCGCTCATGACATTAAAAAATCACCACAATTAAGTAATTTTTGGAAAAATAATTTTCTTACTGCTCCTGTTGGAGTAGATTTTAGGTGAAGAACACGATGGCTCATGTTTACAAAGACGCTAAGCATTGCCACTTCGATGGGATGTGTAAAGGATTTACAGAGTAGTGAATGTTTCTGAAATCCTCATGTCATTAAAGTTCTGTATCTTTTTTTTTCGTGGAGCAAATCGAACGTGCGCTTATATCGCTTTAGTCGGATGGTCGAAATCTCTCATCTGATACCCTCTTGAATATGACAACAGGCGCAAATTTTTAAGGGACTGTAGATAATTTTCGATGTTAATATTCTTGGCTCAAGTTTAATGTGCGTTGATTTACGCGCCTATGTGACAGCGAAGACCGGGTGCGCCACTAAATAACCTAAATGTTTCGCTTTTTGATTCTGTTTATTCCCCCGCATACATAAAACACTTCAATTCTATATTGTTTACAGGTAGTGTCATAATCGAGCCATTACTCACGCGAAGGGTCACCCATAGGGATGACCTGAGCGACGAACAAACTGATGCTTCGCTTCGGAGCTACTCGTTACCATCGCGAGTCTGAATTCACATCTCAGAAACAAGTGTAAATGTCAGGGTTACTTTACCATCAATAGCTTTCTTCAGTACTTCAACGCATAGTAATTATCAAAGTCATCGCTAAGGTGGATCTAATGGCCTCATGCTATCATTTCTTCCGAAATAAAGTCCACCGAATATGCTGAAGGAAAAATGTCACTGGAGTGTAGGATAGTTTCGGAGTCCCTCCCTTCAAAACTCAAAAATATTTTTTGTTCAATGTTTGGTTGGTACAGTAACAACGCATCGAATATCAGAGCTGTGGTGTAGCTCTTGGGTATCTCGCCCATAAAGGCGGGGAAGAAGTGGGCAGTAAGGGCGTGAATGTCCCCCTCTCCAGAATTTTTTGGGTCCAGCTATCGAGCAGGGCATGTCATAAAATTTTATGAGAAATCCCTATAGCTCTCGTGAACAGAGAATCGCCGTTGTAAATAGCCTCTCTCACAACAGCGCTCGTATTCGAACAGCGTTCAAAACTATTCCACAGTTTTGAGAGAGTCCTCTGCTGTATTAGTACATGCAGCACTGTGAATATTATGTTGTTCAAAATGTATTTTTATATAATTGGGCATTTTATACGCGATACGATATGTATTATATTTGCTCGGAAATACCCGCCAGTAGACGGTCGTTTTCCAGTTACCTCTTGTATCAGCTGCTGTTTTACGCTTCTCTCTATGGTGTTCTCTGCTGAAGCATTAGCACAAACATTCATCAGTTTTCTTTATTGCTTTTCATTCGTAGCTAAGATAAATTTTCACTGAGATGGCAAAAACATCTAGTAACTGACGACAGCAGAGTAGTAGCGTCATGAAAAAAAGCCATATTTCACGGATTTTACAAGGGCAAATAGCTATAATAATATCCAAGGCCCAATTAGATATATCCTTTCCGGAATCTCTAAGTTTTGTTAGCCTTTTTATTTACCTAAGACATCCTAAGGTAGAATGAAAGAAGTTTTATACTTCGACTTGTTGCTTTTATTGTTCCAGAAATGCTGCTCATTCCTCATATTGATATCGTTTTGGCTTGTGAGAGTGTAGCGTTGTATCTTAATGTACAAAGTCAAAATTCGTTGCATAAATACGCAATAATTCGTTGCTTCTCGCAGTCGCATTATGAATGGACGGGAGGTTGAAGGAATTTTTGTCACACTGGGACTGGTTTTCCCTCACCAAGGCCTATCTGTGTTTCGTGCTGTAGGCAGACAAATCATCGTCTCCCCGTTGTTTTAACATTATGATGTAATCGGAGTTTCCCGCCCCTTTCCCCCCTCCCCTCTCCACACCCTCCTCCCGCACATTTTTTGTTCTCTGTCCCCTCCCTAACCTGAGAACAACTCCCCGCACGGCCAACATGGTTTCTCTCAGTTTTTTCGCGTTATTACCCCGATTTCTGTAATCGGTGGAACTGCTTGACTTTCCGACAGTAAAGCGACTCTGCTTTGTGCGAATGCACTAGATCATACGACATGAAACTTTTGCACATGGAACACACTGCAAAAATATGGAGAGGGGAAGTCAAGTATTTCAGTGGCGTTAGTAGGACATAAGAACACGCATGAGCTTCCCTTTTTAGTAGCGTTAGTAGGACATATGAACACGCATGAGCTTCCCTTTTCAGTAGCGTTAGTAGGACATATGAACATGCATGAGTTTCCCTTTTCAGTAGCGTTAGTAGGACATATGAACACGCATGAGCTTCCCTCTTTATCTGTGGGTATATTTGATAAAGTTGAAAAGAAACAACAAATGGCAATAATCACAGGTGTTTGGAAACCGAAGTACGTCGATTAGAATGTATCGAAATTTAAAGAAAACTGAATTCTTGCAATATTTCAGCCTAATCAAATTCGTACAATACAATTAAAATAGCGCGGGAGATGATCGAACTAATAGACCTCAACAAAATATGTGTGATCTTTGTATTCGAATGAACCATTTAGCAATAACACCAATAGCATGTATGCTCGCAAAACATCCAAGGCCAAAGGTCCCGCTCTGCAAGTCAACCCGCTCAAGCGATCAATAATAATTCGGAATATGAAAATGTCGCCTTCAAATTATCATATAATATGTCGACAAACAATTTCCATATAATGCCTCCGATTATCGAGACTACTGCGCGCCCATCTACTTATAATAATTAACAACCGACTCCCTATATCCCAGTCATATTCTGCACCTGAAAATCGATGGTATTAGATGAAAAGTACCATTTAATATCAGCAGTCTCGAACAAAAGATTTTAGACATCACCGATGCAGCAAGACTGTCCATCATCCTCGTTATCGGCTCATAGATCAGTCAAGGCTGTTTTCCCCTTGTCGGCCTGGGAAGCAGAAATGGGCTCACCAACAAAGCTAAACTCATGGCCACCTTGTAGAAAACCCGCCGCCACAATACAGCTCCTTTGAGTCTCCCGACGTAGTTTTCCATTAGAGCACCCAAAAGTACTTTCGGTTTTCATTAGTGAGTACTTCATGGAATTCCCTGCATATCTGCACGTACCGGCGCTGCCCACATAATGCACTAAACTCTACGCAACTATAATCGCTTCTCCCCTAGTCACCTCCTCTCTCTCTAACACCTTTTCTGCTACCGCCATCCCACACACACACACTGCCAGAACACAGCAATCTGTTTCAACACGTCAAAAAACGCAAGACAGCGCTGCCAAAAATGTCCTTGTAGTAAAACAAAAATCGTGAACGAGAAAACAAACTGTGGTCACAGGTAATCATCAAACAGCAACTGCACGAAAACAATGTATTGCACGAAGCCAACAACATAAGAATATGTACAGCGCCTAGTAATGGTAAGGCGTAATTTCAGTTCCCCCCTCCTCTCCCCAGGCAGGGTTCTTTAAATTTCAATTCCAATACGTTCACATTTCATACTATTTTACCGCAGAAACCTCCTGATATTCTATCATTATTATAAGAGATAAAATGTGAATTTACTGCATACGATTTCTTGAAATGGGCTCACCAACAAAGCTAAACTCATGGCCACCTTGTAGAAAACCCGCCGCCACAATACAGCTCCTTTGAGTCTCCCGACGTAGTTTTCCATTAGAGCACCCAAAAGTACTTTCGGTTTTCATTAGTGAGTACTTCATGGAATTCCCTGCATATCTGCACGTACCGGCGCTGCCCACATAATGCACTAAACTCTACGCAACTATAATCGCTTCTCCCCTAGTCACCTCCTCTCTCTCTAACACCTTTTCTGCTACCGCCATCCCACACACACACACTGCCAGAACACAGCAATCTGTTTCAACACGTCAAAAAACGCAAGACAGCGCTGCCAAAAATGTCCTTGTAGTAAAACAAAAATCGTGAACGAGAAAACAAACTGTGGTCACAGGTAATCATCAAACAGCAACTGCACGAAAACAATGTATTGCACGAAGCCAACAACATAAGAATATGTACAGCGCCTAGTAATGGTAAGGCGTAATTTCAGTTCCCCCCTCCTCTCCCCAGGCAGGGTTCTTTAAATTTCAATTCCAATACGTTCACATTTCATACTATTTTACCGCAGAAACCTCCTGATATTCTATCATTATTATAAGAGATAAAATGTGAATTTACTGCATACGATTTCTTAAAACGAGCAGAGGATGTAATAAAATTGGAGTTTAAAAAAGGCACAAAACAATCCTAGCTAGCCTCCTCTTGAGGAATTTCTTAGCTTCAAGATACCAACATAACTGCAATCAACCAGCCACTCCTACGACGTTAGACACTCTTATCTGATTCAATCCTTTCAATCTAAGCATGCTGACCCCTTAGCTTAGCCATCGTATGAGAATCGGCTTTTGGGCCAAACATAAGTGCTCTGAGAAAAAGAAGAAAGCATATGTATGCGAAAAATTCCCCTGACTTAACAACTCCTCCCCCCCCCCCCCCCCCAAAAAAAAAAACGAGGCAAATACAGCACAGATAAGCTTACCGTCACGCTTTCCAAACTTTCGAAATTGGCTAGCACTTAACCGATAGTTCGAATTACCTGGAGCACATTTCCGCAAAATTTTGTTTTTTACCATTATTTTTTTCAACTAGCCTTTCCCTCTCTTCTTTCATGCATTTTTTTTTT
>JPKZ01001412.1:932741-979995 GCA_000803305.1 Toxocara canis | reverse complement strand
CCCCCCCCCCCCCCACCTGCGCTTTAAACTGACGTCTTCCTCTCCTCTCAACGGCGTATCGTAACAACTGCCCACTTCACTCGAAAAACGTCCCTTTTCACCATACGGCGTACTGAAGCAAAAACGGCCCGTCCTAGCGGCGAAAATGTAAACAAAAGGTGAATGTAATAAACTTAGCAACAGAACGATAACAAACCACCGCGCTGCACACCATTTCAACAATTCTTTCGAATCGGTTGATATTTTTGCATGAAGTAATAATGAATGAACATCTCCACACCTATTCGGCTCCTTTCAGCCACTGTTTTTTGAAAGGAACATGTGGAATGCATCCAGAAACTGAGTGACAGAATTCTGTGCAAAATTCCACAGATTTCTGCGGACATTCGGAGAAACATGAACTGAGAAATTTTGCGCCGTGAGCGATTTAGCTTTCGGATTAACGTGCAATTTGTCCTTTTCCGGTAACAGACATGAGCAGATTTTCATGCACGCCAATATAATCCAGTCTAAAACGAGTTCTGAATTCCCTTCAAAAATTCGACCTACCATATCAGTGTATCCGTGAAAAACAGGTGCCCCCCGTAGAGTCTGTTCAACGGCCAACAAACGCCTTCCTTTCACAATATCTTGTTTGAGATAGGCTGTGGAAGACAACGGAGACTGGTTGAAGGTCCATAGATTCGATAACATCGATCCACTGCCCAGTACACCAAACAGAACAACAGACACCAGTAACGGACGAGTAGAGGAGACGTTACCGTCCGCTGAAAGAATTGTTACATTCGCTCATGTTTAAACAGTACACCATAACACAATTTTCATTTAATTTTTTAATGCGCGGGTGCGGGGGAGATGAAGAAGTGGGAGGAAGACAATTTACATTTGAGGAGAAATATACGTCGCTGAGTGACACATGCAAAACCAACAAAAAACTGCTATTTCGACTTATGAAGCCCATCAAAAGAGAGCAGGGTGGACTCCTACCCCTCCGCCTTTTCGAAAGATGGAATATGGTGAGAAACTGGGGAGGAAAGAGGATAGGACAGTAGACAGAAACAGTGGTTTGTAATAAAAAACCGTAAAAGTCTCACGCACCATGTTTTTCGTCAAAAAACGCTTCGCATTCAACGATAATACTCTACCATCTTTTCGGCTAGAATACTGCACTGCACTGCGTCCCAAAAAATGATATGAATACTCTATTATTGTATCTTTGAATTCCATTTCAATATGAGCACTGTTCAGTGCCACAGCTTAGTGGAACATATTATCAAAAGTACAAGTACTTTTCTGTACAGTGCTACAGATGACGCCATTACATCACTCTTTTTGTTACAGATACCGCGTTGTGCCTTCAGACGAAAACTGCTGTGGATACTGTGCTGTTCGCACCTCCCCAACTTGCTTCTCTTACACTATGTACTATACTATATACAGTATGATACGGTACAAAAAGCGGTAAAAATTTTTGGTAAAATGAGATCACTGCTTATACCATTCCCTGACTCCTGCGGCTCAATCAGATGCAAGTCCTAGATGCCGCGCCTTGCAGTAGGCGAACTTCAAAAGTTCTTGAAAGAGAAGCGTGAAGAAAAGTGAAAGAAGGGGGCACAGGGTGGAAAAAGAACCTAGATTCACCTCACCCTCACCATGTCCTTTCACGTCTACCTCGCTTCTTCGTGCCTTCTTGCAAGCTACAGGAAAGTCAAAAGAACCAGGTCACCTACACCCAGGATTTAGGATGAAAGCTTCCGCGAGAAGAGTTGTGAGACAAAAGGAGGAGACCGCCTTCCGTTCCTTTTCATAGCAGAGGATGGGGAGAAGTGGAGCGAGAATTGCTACCGCTTTCCTTGAAGCAAAGCGTTATTCCCGAAGACGTAGAGCTACAACGTGAAAAGATGAACCTATCCCCCCCTCCCCCTCCCACCCTCCTTCCTCCCTCTTCTACCCACGCAGAGCAAGATTCCAGCAGACAATCTTATGTTACAATACCAGTTCAAATTTTTTTTTGCTCCATAAAATTTTCCAAAGAAATACGGTGGAGAAATTATGGGCAAGCATGCAAACGGAGGGCGCCAACGAAAGCTAAAGCACTGTAGCTGCCCACTGCCAAGCTCAAGTCGTAGCACACAATGTGCTACGATGCCTGTTTCGCATTATGCGTTGCGTTTTCCTTAGGGAAATTGGAATTAAGTAAGTGGAACGACTGAACAGTATAAGAAAATGATTTCATACCTCGATATTACGCAGTCTACTTGTCAAAAGAATTTTGCTTTTTTTCATCGTTTTATGAAAGCTTGGATGCCATCGAAGGGCAATGTTGCTGAGTGAACTTTTTCGTCATAGTGATCCTTTCAGATGCAGTTTGAATCAAAGCGCCAGCATAAACTCTCAGTCTAATGTCAATTAAGATATTCCTAAAAATCGATTTTAGCTTCAAAAAGTGAAAAGGCTTCTTTTCGTCTATGTTGAACTCTTGCAAGAGATATCTGAAGCACTTCGCATCGAGCTCTACTTCCGTGAAACTGTAGCGCTAATGATTAACTAATCGCACTTTCTATTGCCTTGATGCTTTCGATTTCAAATCCCTCTCCCTACCCTTCACATAAAATCAGTCCAAGGTTTTTAGTTCTAATCTTTAGTTTACATAGTGTTAGTTTAACTTGACAGTTCCCCGCAAAAAGGCAGAAAAATGGTAATTTATTTCAACTCGGGAGCTACTCATAACTCTCAGTAACGAACATCCCTTTTAATATATTCACTTTTGAAAATTACCTCCTAAAGTATTTCACTTATAATTATAATTCCTTCATTTAACCACAAAAAACTCATAGTCCTTACCAAAACTTTCCGAAAACTGATCCTGGATCAGCAAGTCATTAATTAATCAATGGACGCGTTATAACCCTTGGAATCTTTGCATTAAATTTGCCAATGATCACATCTACTAATAATATTTTTAAAAAGTGCAAATCCATCTTGCCAAATTCTGCACAAGCTCACTTTGCAGAAAGGGAAGGGGGAGGGGGGGAGGGGTGAGGGATTGTAGTTTGCATCGCACCTTTCAAATGTTAAAAGTTTAACTCGATGAATTGCCAAAAAAAAAACTACGAAAAAAGGAAGACTCCCTCAGAACGCATTTCTACATTATAAGAGACGTGTGCTCTGCTTTAAAACTACTCAGTGAATTCTGAAATCCCTTCAGAAGTGTGTAGATGCACTTAAAATTCCCCTACAACTTGATCCAAATTCTCATTTTTGCGGTGCGCATGAAAAAGACAAAGTGATACGCGGAATAAAAAGTGCACTATCAAACACTATAATCCTCTGCAAACGCAACACGGATGATGGAATGCGCAGAAATACATGCGACGTTTCCGCATTCATTAAAATCACCACTGCAAGCAGCTCGAACTAATGAAAGACCTAGAAAATTGAACTGAACAGTTCATTCCAAACGAAGAAGTCATTCGGAATAAAGCAAGAATAAGCCATCCTAATTAGAACAAATATAATCTGAAGTTTAAAAAAAAGACAATCAAGAGAATGTTCACTGACGGTGTCGCTTCGGATAAATAATCGTATAATAAAAGAACTGGCTCAGCATCGTTAAATCCTGTAAAACTTTAACGCTGTGAACAGATGAAATACGGGAAAACACCACCGCAGCAATATATATATATATATATATACCTGTGTATATATATGTATATATATACCTATATATATACATATGTTCATATACGTATGTATATACATATACATATATAGTGCACATGCATATGCATACATATATCCATATATATACATATACATATAGGAACACATCACGCTTATAGGATTTTAGTATACATATGTATATGTATGTACATATATGTATACACATATATGTATATGTATATAATTTCTGCGGAGGGGTCGTGTATACAAATGTATACAAAAGTCCCTTGAAGCGTAAAATTACGCTCACTATCTAAGCTATTGCTACAATAAATGAAGACGAAACGCATTAAAGCTTCAGTATAACATGTGCACTAAGAAGTAAATTACGAATGACTATTTACTCGTTCAGGATGGTGCAAAATTACTACTTATTAGTCTGAGCAATTGTAAAGGATCTCGAAATTGTAGCCATAAGTCAGCCATTCTCGGATGCTCTTAGCGAACTGCTACTATAAACCATTCGGAACAATTTTAAAAAAAACAAGCCAATTCATCACCTCTAAATGTGAAAAGGTATCCACAAAGTTCAATTATTTTGAGAGTTACAACCGGTTGGCCGAATTTAAAGAACTAAATATATCGACTAAAATCCTATAAGCGTCATGTGTTCCTAGCATTTCTAGCATTTTCAGCCCGCTACCGCTATTTGCTGCACTTTCCATAGTTCGCGGCTTTTTTGGCCCAAAGATTACGGCCCATATAACCCGGTTTTAAAATATGTAATCTGCAACTCCCTGCCCGAAAGTGATGACCTGCAAAAAGTCAGAAAACTCAGGTGACATCCACGTGCAGCTGTTATGCTCATTAGTCGATAGGGGAGCCAGTAAGTTTCCCGTGTATTTAAAAGCAGCGTTTATTTCCATTCAAAGTTCCAAACAAAATGTTCCAAGACCAAACCTGTAGTATATAATAAACTCCAATGATCTTCTGTATGGGCTGTTGATTTGTTAGTATCGCACCCGTCATGTTACACGAGTCGCCAACTATCCTGAAAGCGGAATCTTTTAGCGGCCCGGTAAAACGGTGAATTGCTTAATCTGGCAATAGTCCGGTTTTAGAAAGGATGTCCTATATGAGGAGGATTGCTGAGGTGAACAACTTCTCCACTTTTCGATCTTCGAATGGTTTTAAGAAGCGAATGGACGCTTGCAGAACGTTGTGATCTCAGCCTCCCTCCCCCATCTCCTCTTCCTCCTCCTCACAATAACCCCTCTTTGCACCCCTTTTATTGGCAAAACCACCCAATAGTTGAAGTGTCAATCATAAACACAACTAAAAATGCCCACTAATTTGTCCAACGCTCATTCTCAAATCAGTTGCGTAACAACGAAAACGAAACGCTGGGAATCGAGTGCTGCTTTTAAGGCCAACCTTGGCAGGACAAAAAAAAGCCTTCCTCAGATTATCAGTCAGAAACAGACGATCTCTATTTTGTTGGAACCAGCATGCGGGATGTGGACGCCTGAACTTCGAAATCACTTCATACTTTGCCGATCCTTACTTTCACGGTGGCTGGCAACGGCTGCACAAACTCCACGACATGTGACTGAGCATGTATAAGGTTGGACGCTCAAAATTGTCCCTTCTAGTAGACTTTAGCTATAGATCGAAAAAGATGGTCGACTTTTTGGTGACCAATGAAAAAGCAGTCACTAAACATAACAAAAGAGTACAGCAGTACATAAGTAAGCGAGAATGTGCATCAGAAATGCTAACCAGAAGAGGAGGAAGAATATCGAAAGACCCTCACATCGTTTGGTTCGATAATTTTGCAAGAGTTGCGGGATAAGCGGCATCAACCATAGCACTAATGAAATGAAACCAATTATGAAGCCAGTTAGTTTTAAGTTTGTATCCACACAATCTGCAAACACCTGCAATGCATTGAACTGTTATTTGATGCGTAACATTTCCACAGTTTCCAAACAGCTTTTCACAGTGTCTTCGCCACGTCATCTTACAATTTACTGCGATCGATCCCAAACAATCTAAGCATACCTGAATCCCATCTACAACCTTCGCTGAACGGAATCGGTTCGTGTCGCGTTTGCAAGCGTTTCGTCAAATAAAGTCTTTAAGTTGGAAGACGTTAAGTGAAATAAATATGATCACTGATATATGGAAGGAAGGGTGGAATTTCATCAGTGGATATTTCCAACTTTCTTGCCCCATCGGAGCGCACAAGTAGTCGTACTATATTCATAAAAATATAAACAAAGCCAAATGAATACGAAAGCTGACGTCAAGTATCCACTTAATTCCCTGCGTGCAGTTATCATCTGAGACATCACTCAGATAGATACCATATCGGAGTTGCATGTCACTCGAAACACGACGCAGTGGCATCGAACGAAACACTGGGCACATGGGCTCGTTGGCAGACATCCTTGTTGAGGCAACGCGGTTTTGGAAGGGCTACGATTGAGGAGGTAATTCTGCCGCGCTGTACCTGTAACGCTCGAACTGAAACTGCATCGGGTTGCTTGACGCTGCTTCATGTGAACGATGGTGTTCATCTAGTTTAATGGATCCAACTTTTAAAGACGTCTTCTTCCCCCTTCCCCTCCCTTCTTGTGTCCTCACCCTCCCTTAATAAACAAGACTAGTCCCTTCACACAACCTCTCAATGGAAAGTATGATTAATTAAACCTTCAAATCATAATCCTTTTATATGCAGCAGAACAAATTCACAAATATATGAAGTGATGAACCGCCATGGCTTTGCGAGGACTAAAAATAAGGTAGCAGATCAAATAGCAAGCAACACCAATCGGTATACATGATCGACGATCACGACTGCTCAATATAAGGACGACCATTTTTTAAATACTTTAGTGACTTTGTTTAGTACCATATATTACCGTCCATTCACATACCGACAGCACAATACTGTGAGCTGGTTATCGAGAAAACGTCGTCAACTCTTCTATTCTTCATGACGCTGTGAACTGTGCTCATTCTGGGTCCCAAAAGTGCCCTTATATCTGTTCTTGAACTTGCTATAACTCACTTAGATCATTTCCAGTAAACCCCTTCCTCCCACTCCCCCCTCCTCCCCCCTCTCTACGCACATAAAATGAATGCGGTGATTTTTGCTTTTCACCGATTGTACCACAGACCTTGGTATTACGACTGATTCGAAATTGGCATTTTATTCTCACAAAAACGCTTACCTATCACGCGTCACGGCAGCTTCGTTCTCTAAAATTCACAACAGTATCTCAGCATACATATCTGCTTTCAAAAATTACCTACGACCGTTCTGCAATAATCACCTGTTTGAAAAAAACAGTTGACAGCAAAAGTAGAGACGACACGGCAATGACTGACTAGAATTGCCTGCAAAAGGTATAGGCTTCCCATCTTTCCTCCCCTCCCCCTCCCGCCCCAACCTGTCATGCCGTTTTTTTCCTTTCCTGTCTTGATTGCTCTCACTCCTTTTCTTTCAACACCCTTAAATTTGCAGTGTTAAATTCGTCTTTGGTTTGTTGTATAAATTCTATATGGCCTTACCCACCCATATCGTTCACAACACCGTCATCCTAAAGGCAAAGACCGCTTTGGCGCCCTCATGCAAAACTCGTTCACCAACACCGCACATTATACAATAAACGACTTCAAGTAATTAACCAATCATTACGCGTCTGGCTAGTATGTGTCTGGCTAGCGGACCTAGACAAGGATTTCGCTTGCACTCATTCCAAGCGGCAGAGATGACGAAAAAGGCACCACGGCTGATAGTTGACACATTGAAGCTCTTAAGTAATTAATAAAAAGATAAACACGAGCCAAGTCGCAGCTAATCTCGAGAATGAATCCATTTTGAGGAATACCGTTTACCAATCCCTACAGAACATCGACTTCCACACATTTAAGGGGGCCATTAATGTTCATGGCAAAAATGTCTGGTGGTGGTAGAAGTGAACAAACACGGATCATTGGCATCGCCGTCTGCGTTCCTGCCAAGCAGTGGCCAGAGGAGATCCGAGCACAACAAAATGTATGAGTTTCCTGCCGTGCTGCTCAGTGGCGTGATGAGCGACGTTCGAACAAGAAACACCATAAAGTGCATCACCCACAGCGATAACACGATGCTAAATTATAAACACAACTCTGGCTGAGAATTGCAGTCGCCACCCGATTAGGCCTGAACTTCCGGCGAATTAAATTCCCATTACGTAGCTATTCATTTCCCATTAAAGTGCTGTTAATTTCCCATTAAATCTCTCTCTCAATTTTCAATTAATTCTGATGTTTCTTGTTTTTGTCTCGTTGCCATAGCCGATCTTTCATGTCTTGGTATATTTCAAACACACATTCGGCTGCCGTTAATCTTCTAAGGCTTCACTTGTGCATTTGAGTTAAGTTTCTAAACGTCACGCTGTTCTGACGGGTGTCACCTCGACAAACGAACGCGTCATGTGTCTGCAAGATATTTATTTTCTAAAGATTTTCGTTTAAAAAAAGTGATATCCTTCGTTTGAGGAATTTTTGTTGCAGAAACTTAGAGATAGTTGTGAAAACTTCATTAGTAGTTTGGCTACAATCGGAGCGTTCTGAGGAGGCAAATTGTTTACCCGGTGGGCACCCTCGAAAGCTCAGCATTTCTAAAAACGTTGTTATTGATATACTGAGAAGTCCCCATTGGCTAATTTTCGCAACGATTCAGGCACTCCGAAAGAATAAAAACCCCAACCTTGACGGCGAGGTTAAAATTTTTAAAGAAATTACTTTTGAGCATCTGCATGCCTGGAACGTCAGATACATCGAACTCGCCGGCGGAATTACATTTTTAAAGGGAGAGACTTGTTGTGGAGAAGAGTGCCTTATGCGAGGTGATGACTGTAAAGGGAAGATTGAGTGATTAGTAGGATTAATCACTTTTGTCCAAATGTCCAAAGCGTACGGGGTGACATGTCCATAAGGGGATTTCAGGGGAATCCTGGATTCAACGGGTTTCTGCGATTAAAAAAAAATAATCTGCTGATTTAGTGATAATCTTCTGCAAACAAAAAAAATCTGCGAAAAAGGTCATTTTCTTCAAACCGAAATAGCAACCCATACCTTTGGATCAACTTTCCGTCACATTTGTACACATTTTACGGGGTTCGTTGCAAGGCTGCCGCTGGTTGATTGCCTCGCTTTATAGCTCTTATTTTAATGCGCTTTGGCGACTCCATTCGTCAGACCAGCCGGTTGCACGAAGTGTTAACGAACGGCGAAAATTAATTTCGCAAAAGCATTCATTCAAGATTGTTTTCTGAACGATCCAATCGATTGCGAAACATGCAAATTTTTAAACCTCTTGAAGAGGTTGCAACTTCACTCGGAGTCGGAGAAGCGATTTAAAGTCGGAGATGAGGATTTAAAATACATCTATCATATTTCGTGATTCTCTAGCTTCAGCGATTCTCGCGCTGGAACTACCAGAATGATACAGACCGACCACACACAAACATACACACACACACACACACACAAACACACATACACACACATAGGCAATGGCAGCATGTCGCCATTTTGCTTTGCAAATTTTAAAGCAGAATGACAGTAAAAATTCTAATTTGTGTACAAAAGCTTGTTCACAGTTCATTTCGAGCGAAGACCTTATGCTTGAAATTCGAATGTGCATTGTGTTTGTTGCCGAGCGCAATCCAGTTCACTTAAAGCATACTACTTGTTCAGCTCTTCAGTTTCGTCTTCGGTGCCCGACATCACTACAGCTGGTTCTAGACCATCATCATTTCGTGATTGTCTTTGTTCGCCCGTTGCCTTCCATTTCGACCATCGTCTTCGTATATCCTTTTTTCTTTCTTTTTAGGTAAACTTTAGCTTCACCTTCAGCTCTATTAATCCTTAATAGCCACTCATTGGTCTTCCGGTCCAGCATTTTTGATTGATTGATTGATTGGAGTCGTTTATGTGCATAACGCGGAACAAACGAACACTTTTGTGAACGCTTAAGAGTGAAACGCTGACACTTGCATGGCAAATAAAACGTAGAAACATTGGAGAAGTTGATGGAGCGAATAGTGTTGATGATGAGATGAAAACATGAAAAGAGAAACGTGGCAAGAATTACTGCACAGACGAAACGGTCATATGCACCTACCTCTTAGGAGGAGGGCGGAGGATAGGTAATTTAGTGAGTGTACATTTGAGAGTGGAAACATTCCTAGCAATCGTGATAATGATAATTATATAATAAACACGTCTTCGCATGAAATAAACGAGGAAAAGAAAAATGAACGGGAAAAAGAAAAAAGTAAGGGGGAAAAAGAAAAAATAAATAGGAAAAAAATGAAGGGGAAAAAGAAAGAATATACGAGGAAAAGACAAAAAAAATTAACGAGAAAAGAAAAAAATAAGTGGGGAAAAATAGACGGGAAAAAGAAAAAAGATAAAGAGGAAAAAGAAAAAACAAAGGGGAAAAGGAAAAGATAAACAGGAAAAAGAAGAAAATGAGGGGAAAAAGAAAAAATACACGGGAAAAAGACAAGAAGGTGGACAGGAAAAGAAAAAAATAAAGGAGAAAAAGAAAAATAAACAGAAAAAAGAAGAAAGACAAACGGGAAAAAAAGACGGTAAAAAGAAAAAAACATGCGGGAGAAAGAAAAAAGCAAACGGGAAGAAGAAAAAAAGATAAACGGAAAAAATAAAAAAGGTTTCAAAAGAAAAAATATGCACTGAGTGACATGTGTGTCAAAATAGAAAACGTACAAAGAAAAGAAAAACGGAAGAAGGTGAAAGAAAAGAAAGTAAACCCAACAAGGCAAACAAAAGATTACAAAATTGCTTATTTTCTTCATCACCAAATGGTCGTGAAGGGAATTCCAAAGACTGACAACTCTGTCATCACACCACTATTGTCTTACCCATTCTTTGCTGTGCTACTCACATTTCGTTTTGTTTTTTTTAAAGTAACCGTCTGCTTTTTCGAGCCAAGCAGCACACTGATAGAGCATTAAGCAGAGCTTTCTCTTCTTTTTCATCCGAATACCCCTTGCGAAGAAGAGTAATTTGTGCTTGTGGAATGCCATCCAGACATCCTTCGTACTTCTCTCCAACCTGTCTTCATAATTGTTCTCGTTGACAGTTGTCTACACAACTAGGTGAGTCAGCTTCCATCCTCATTCTATTTCGCGCTTCGATCATCTTCGTTTCACCGATCACATCATGCTGATGTCGGACGAATTCATTGAACTGAAAGATTGCTCAGCGAACCGCTAGGAGAACGAGCAAAATTTAGAGTGAGCATTCGCATAGCAAATATATGTTGATGGCGGCGAATCGTCAACGAGGTGATTGATATTCGCCGTTGATATTGATGCCGTTATGCTCCCGTTGAGGAGTGTTGCATATAAATTGCAAGCAATCTGTGATCAGCTTCGGCGCAAGTTGTCCCCCTCTCTTTTTCTCCCTTTTTTGTCGAAAACTGAACGCATCTTTTGCCAATTTTTATACTCAATTTCCATTCTTTACGCATTCGTCATAACACTTGAATTATTGCTGTATGCACTTTCGAAATTTATAACGAGTGCTACGTTGTGCTATTTTCAACAGAATCGAACACTCTCGCTTAGTCGACAAAGAGTGGGAAAGTGGAAGATCATATTCGAAGATTCGTTTGGTGGGCTGTTGAGTGTTTAGATTGGAACTGAGCTTGCTTTTTATTCTGTAGGTCGCTGAATGCACGCTGAATTTCACTGTGGATAGATGGCTCTCGAGAGTGTCTTGTTAGATGACTGACAGAAGTGAGACTGGACAACAGTTTCTGATGCTCGTGCGATCTGGACGATAGTTTCTGATGCTCATGCCGTTTCCTCGAGCGACTTGTCGGATTTGCGATTTTAACAGCGCAGTATTGCGAAATTGTTCCTATTCATATGCATATTTAGGCGCATGGGTATTCTGTCCGACTATTTCAATCAGGAAACGTTGAAGCTGTAATTACGAAATTTGTTGGGTGTAATGTATACGTTAGGGTCACTTCCTATACTCACTTTCAAACCAGTTCATCGAATCGTGGAACATGTTTCCCTTAAGCTTGGATGTTTTTTAAGCAATTTGTAGTGAGTCTTACTTCGCGCTTCGTTAGCTGTTATAAACTACCGCTGAGAAACGAATTTTCACCAGATTTATATGAGTTATGGGGTCTAACTTCTGGTTGTCGAAGCGTTTATGGGGAGGGAATTAAATGCGATAGAAAAGTAAATTTTGGCGAGGAAAGTAAAAAACGAAAGTGAACGCGATAGAGTCAGATTTTGGTCATGATCCAACTATGTAGATGTGGAGGATTGTGCTAGTGTGTGACACGAGCAGCGCTTCTTGGAAGCTTTTTCTTTTTCTAAAACGATATTCTTTGTCATGTTGCGCATATGTTGCCATCCATTTCTTCGAAAAGAGGGCAACAAAATTCGTTAGCAGCAGTGACATTAGGGCGTTTGGCAGTTTTATAAACGGCTCCTAAGGACCAATTTGGAAAACTGCACGCCCACTTGATATTATTCACGATCTGTGGGCTAGGCTTTGCGTGGTTACATATGGAAAATAGCAGCGCCATCGATCCGTGTGTGGCGCGAGCCTAGAACGCTAAGGCAATTGGTGTGCTGTGTGTTCCATCAAGAAAGGCAGCCTAGTCTCGATATACGTCATCTTTTCATGCTATTCGCTGCCATTGCCTTGCTAGGCCATCCATAGTCATTCCGTTCGTTTCTGGAATTCCATCTGCTCGCATTTCATTTGGGGCTAGTTGCTCACTCGCCCCTTCACTCCTCTGAACCGTCGAACATCGACCATACCGAAAGGTTGTTTCAGGCAGTTATTTCATATTTATGGTTGCTTGCTCGATGAAAGAGCAACTTGTTACGATTTTTTTTTTTGGAAGTGAATCTGCATTTGCCATTGCCGGGCGATGCGACAAAAAAGCACGATAAAAATAGCTGATAAGGAAACCTTGGGGTAGTGGACGAGCGAAATAGCCAGTCAAGAACTATTAAATCAGAGACGTAGTGCACGTTTTCGACCTGCTACATCTCTACGTTGGTCAGAAATCAACCGAATGCGTCAGAAATTGGCTGTCTTGGCATCTCTCACTTCACTGCTGCAGCCTCTCCGGTCAACTAGGAGTTCTCCGGTTAGCTGAGAGTGGCGGTTCCGCTGTCCGTGTTATTCCAAAATGATCTTGTGGAGTACCACAAAGGTGACCGGATGACAACGTCTTTGGGTTTGGTCGGGGGGGGAGGATGAGAAGCGAAATTGCTAGTTGCTGAATCGCTCTGGCGGAGAACATTACGTAATTCTACTGATTTTTTCACACGTAACATAGTCGACTGTTTTTCGCGTACGTCGCATAGGCCTACGGATGCGTGTAATCATAAATGCGGTTTGTCAGTCATTGCAAAGGACTTACGGATTAGTGCTCATTGAAGTTATTCGTCTCTTTTTAGTCTCATTAGAATTTTCACTACGATTCTCATACCAACATCCATACTCTTTACTTTTGAACCGTCTTTCGTAAAGGAAGAACAAAAACAGTTTCCGTTCTTTGAGCAAGACATTTATTTGATGTTCTCATCTGTTATCTTGCCTCGTTTCAAACTCCAATTGCCGACTCTGAAAATGATAATAATGTTTATTATCTTTCATTTTCAACTTATTTTCCTACGAGATTCGTGTCTGACTGTTTATTTCAGATTCTTCTGTTTGTGCCGAGCTTACGTGTAGATGTCGTACAACGAAATGGATATGAAATTCGGCATCTTTAGATAATTTATGATGGCGTTTTGATATTTAGATAACGCATCTTTAGATAATAATTTATGAGAATTTGACTGAAATTAGATAATTTCAGTCAAATTCTAAATTGGTCTTAATTGCGTAAATGTTCTATGCATAGTTGCATAATATGGGCATTATTACGTTGCCATTTTTGTATTACTTCCAGATATCTGAACAAAGAATTGAGTAAAATATTTGCATAAATTTCCAAGCGTTTATCACTTTAGCGATTTGGCACATTTGTTTACTTGTTTCGTTTTCATATACGATTTCGCTTAATTGGCATCAAAAAACAGTACACGCTTTGAGGAACGCAAAGGATGAATGAAAGTTTATTGTTCGTGCAATAAACACACCTGTATTCACATGAAATCATTTACATCCCTTATTCCCTTCCATCTCTTATTCCCGACTGAAAGGTGACAGTCGCTAATCGCCACTCGATTTCGAATTGAGGTTGAAACCAGCTCGCAAGAAATGAAAAGAACTGTTGTTAAAAAACAAGTGAAAAAGACTAGAAATGAAAAAAGAAAGTCTTGAGGAGAAATAAAAAGAAAGTGAAGTTGCAAAATCGATGCAAATGGATTTTTAGCCCTCAACCATAAATCGTAGGTTTGGAACGTGATAAGTTCGTATAAGCACCTGTGCAATCAGTAAGCCTTTGTTTATACCGTCTTTGTGATATGTACTAACTTGTGCCGACGTAATGAACGGAAGTTTCGTTTAGGTACTTTTTGAAAGTTTGCAAAAGAACAGGAGCTCTTCTCCAGTCTCTGAATTCACTAACCATAAAACAGGAGCTCTAGTCAACAATTCAATGTTCTTTCAGACGAAGCCAGCAAAATTATTATGAATTTTTAGGTCAGTTGTGACTTATACAGATGACGTCGAGTATAAGGTTCATCGTGACACCAGTGAGGGCGATAAAATGTTCCGTGAAAAGGCATACAGTTCAACTGGTTCGCAGGGGGCAGCAGCTGAGGTGAGGATGTTGAATTATGTTGAAAATCTGGAAGCGTAATTGTATGGAAACGAGTCACGCGAACAGCTAATTTGGCATATACGCATCTTTTCGATGGCATCTCCCAAAAATCGTTCAAAATACTTAATCGTCTTTTATTTTTTACCATGCTAGAACACGTTGCTTCCGGGGGGGGGGGTGAAGGTGTTAGACGGATAGAAGAGCTTGAATTCATGCACCTTTGTAAACTGTATCGTTTGGCCCTTTGACATACTGAAGTAACAATTAGAGGTAAGGGGGAAAAGAATTCATATTCTGTGGAGACATGACTAATATCTCTGACTTGTGCATGTGCAGCTATGCATGAAACCATGCGGTCAAGTACGGCAGTGAAGAGTGCATGTAAAAGTGGCGAGTATCAATAGTTGTTCGTTTAGCTGACCTTTAAAATAAAGCCATTTTAAATGGCCTTACATTGCTACGAGTGCGGGCGGTTTGGAGGTGAATAACGCTGAAAGCAGCTACCATAGAAATGCGCTTTTGCAAGTCCGTTTGCATATCATTTCGTAAAATGCTTAGAAGTAATGAAAATTACCTGTTGATGCATTCTTTTTTTTTCCAGTGAACTGAACGTTCGTACAAATCTCCTAATAGTAATTTGTTTTCTGTCGTTTCTTCGCACGTTCGGTGACCAGAGTAATTGTAAAATATCCCACAAATCTCTTAGGCACTGCCTTACAGTTATAACTGATTCGATTGGTGATGGATCAGCCTAAAAATCGATGAGCGATCATCGAATGTTTTGGATCAAAATATCAAATTCGTTGTTAAACTGTTATTCGCATGCACACACGTCGATACTACCAACTCACGGGCACACCATCACATCAGCATTACGCAAGCGCTAGTTGCGAAATCACATGGCAAAGCTAGCCAATTGCATGCAATTCGCCAAAACTCATCGCGATGATTCAGTTCACATGCACACTTGCCATGGCAGATTCATGGTTAAGTACTATAAGCGGAACTTGAGAAACTTTCCATTTCCAACTTATGCCTGAAAGGCTCATCATTTTCGCGGGGCCGCATTATTTTTGACTAGAATTAAATACTTAGAACCTTAGAATACTTCAGCACTTAGTGGCACATCGAACCTTGGACCTAGAGTAATTTAGCAAACAGAATTTGGAGCTGTAGTACTTTTAATACAGCAGATAACCTAGAATCATCTGGTACTCAAAATTTTGGGCTTCACTATTTTAAATTTCTCATTTCAGTGCTTGTAGTATGGTAGTTGATAATAACTAACTATTAGAACTCATTACATACTTAGAATTTAATTAGAGTGGAGATTGCTATCTCCGAGTTTGCCTGCTTTTCTTTTGTGGAGCTCGCCTCGCTATTGTTGGAGTGGATGCTAAATCCAGTGTTTTATTTTTCCACATCAAAAACCGTTTGGTTAACCTAGGAAGAAGCAACATGTTTTAATGGACCTTACTTGGAGCACATGCATTTTCCATTTCCAGTATTTATTGGTCACTGTGGAATCGTGCTTAACAATAAAGCACGGTTGTGTGAACTGAGAGGATTTCTCGGCAGATCATTTAACAGTCTTTGGCGGTTTCACTTTTCAGAGCAAAATTTGTTGTTCTGTAATTCCTCATCGCATCAGTTCTGTAGTTTATTTGCACTCGCAACGGTGTCCGTTTGAATCAGCCGGAGTTAAGTGCCGTCCAAAGATCCTAACTTCAAGATTTCTGGTGGCGGTATCGGACAGTAGAGAAAAATTTCCAAAATAAATTTATAAATTCAATGCTTTCTGAGCACAAACGAAAACACTGATGTGCTTAATTTTCTTGCTGTTTTGATATCAAAAAGTGCCTTTAATGTTTTGAGGATGTATAAGATATTATTAACCAGTGTCGCTATATAAGATATGCAAGCTCTATGCAGTTTTATTGTATGGCTTAACGTGAATCGCGTAAAGAGTGATAATGAGTAGTTCAGTGTGTTTATGTTTGCAACAATCTATATTCATCCCAATCTTCCTTATCTTTACTTACTAATAAAGTTATATATATATATTATGCAAACGTGTTACCCACCCTTACTCTCTACACCTCCTCTGTCCTTCCCCCCTCAGCTCATCTTCATAATGTATTCACCTATATGGCATTGTAATGTGAAATGAGCGGATCATTTAGCTTGCGTGAAGCCTGGAAGCACTGGGCATCCGTCCGCCAATAGCGAATTCCGTTGCCTGACTTTTTTCAGTAGCTTTAATGGATGCTCGAATGCTTTCTAGCACTGACTCGCTGTTAGCGCGCGGATTTTTTCTTCAGCATTGTTTGATTTGAACTTTTTTCAAGGAATAAGATGGAAAATGGGATGAAAAAATATTGATGTTCCACCTCCCTTCCCCCTTGTTTTTGAAGCTTTGACTAGAAGTTGGTTCCTTAAAGAGACACCTGAACTATCCTGATTGTTTTTGAGGGGTTCGGGACTCCGTGCGGTAAATAGCTGTTGCAGTGGGACGGCTCATTGAACACATGTAATGTTTATGCAAGTGACTAATGTGGCGACGGTAGTTGTTTGGGTTGATTGCGCTGGTGGTGAGGATTATATCTTCTAGCCGAGCAAGAGTAAGTACTGTTTGTCAAAGTTTTATCTAGATGGATCTAAATAGTGCAGGTGAGCTACTAAGTAATTTCAGGTTTATTTGTCTTTCTTATCCCAATGACACTTGCCGTGCCGGCCAAAATACAAATGAAATCTTCTAGGAAAATCTTGATTCTTAAACCTTATGAATAAAACAACTATGCACTTTTTGTAAACAGAAAAAACTGCGTCCTAGGTACTGTTTGACTCTTCCAATTAGGTGCACCGAAGTCTTTTAGTTGGGATTGCATCGATAATTGATAGGTTCTGTAGATATATGAGCATCGAAATCCTGTGCGCTGTTAACGTTTCGGCTCGTTACGCTTTTTGAAGAGCCAAAAAAACAAACAAACGACTCCCGAAAAATTTTTCTTGATTGATTCCATTTTAAAGACCGTGACGCTTCTGAATTGGATTTTTGAATGCTTTAAAATTTATTACTGGAAAGGTGTAAAAGGTATTACATGGACGTTGTAATTGGCTTGTGAATATTTCATATAAAGTTTTCGGCAAAAAAAATGAAGAAATATTCCCAAAATCTTTCGATTGTGGCGTGTGGCCATATCTGGATCAGTGTCATCAAAATATTAACAGAACAGTGCCGTATATGAAATTTGATGGTACAAATTCGAGACTGGTTCGCCTATTCTTTGTTTGGACAGTGACCGTTTGATTTTGCTTCGATCAGTTCTTTTGGCGATCATTTCTTGTCATCATATTGCATCATGAAGCCTAGCAACTCGGAAACGTGGAGCTTGCGGCTATGATTCATTTCACTTTCAGATCGGCGCCTGGTCTTCGCTTAACGTTTTCGACCTTCTGTTTTCTTTGTCACTAGTCGATACAATCTCAGCAATTATTCTTGCTGTCAGAGAATCGTTTTCATTCTAGGGAGGACTTCAAAGAACGATGTGATCGACTTCCATACGCACGATTCGTTGATGAAGCGGATGACGGATCATCGGAGGCGGTGAGGCTGAGTAGGAGACAGCAGATGCACGCTGTATTCATAAAGTGTAGTTGTGCGGGCAGAAGAATTCTGAAGTCGATTTTTACGCGTCATTTCAGCATATAACTAATCGATATTCTGTACCATTACTCGCAAAATGTGCATTCCATTAGGTAATTTCATGCGAACTTCTGTAACGGGTTATTCGCGTGATATAACTCGCAAGTAAAAGCAATTGTTTGGCTGTTTGCCTTTCGTTCTTCGGTGCAGCTGCCCTTTTTTAAATTACTGTGTTCTCCCTTAATATTCTATCATCTCCCTCACATCTGCATGCATTGCTGCACTGCTAACGTTTTTGGTGATCTTTTAACTTGTCTTACCAGTGGGCATACTCTCACGACGTTGTACATTGCTGTTAGTTGAGTACTGAAGAAGTATGGTTCAGGACAGCGCAGAAAACTCGTTCTTGTATGCCGCTATGAACGACATACAGGAATGAGGATGCTTTGTACAGGCTCGTTTACAGTCGTAGGTCGGGAAAAATTGAAGGTGATGATCTTGTTATGATCCCGTGAGGTCGAACTTGAGGGGAGGGAAGGGGAGGGGGGCATTGATTTAAGCTATTATCCGAAGCACTGGATTGGTAAGGAAATTGGAGCTGATATTGCTGAGAAGTGCGACCGCAGCGGCAAATACTTGTAATTTTCTAAATGACTTTAGCTCAGCTGAAAGACTAGCGCTCAGCGACGATAATTGTATGTCCGTGTTTTTCAACTGGATTCTAAAGTATATCTTGCCAGGCGAATACTCTTCCAAATCTGTGTGATCATCCAGTAAGAATAGAAGTGAATTTCTTTTTTAAATCCTTAGTCGTATAGTATTTTTCTTATGAAGAACTGGTAAGGTGTTCTCAAATTTTCCAATCCTTCCTATGTAATTTAATTCTGACGTTCACAATTTCAAATTGTTTTTCAAGTTGTGAAAGAGTGAATAAAGCGCTGACTAAAGCAAACAATGTTTCCCATTTGGATTTTACTGGTGTTCTTTGCAATACGGCTGATATTCGAACCATTTTTTCGAGTCTCTGCGGACAGTGAGAAACAATACATTTTATTTGAATATTGTATCTGTCCTTTTTATTTTGACCAATACCTCAATAAGCAGTATTATCTACCATCAAGCAACAATTGAGTTCCAGAAACGTATAGGCTATTCCACAGAACAACTTGTCATATTGTCAGTACGGTGGAAATACTGGCGATAGCAATGATCCGCGACCGTCGACGTGCAATGTTAACCTTAAAGCGTATGGAGTTCCACCTTTAAACGCAAGAAACACATGAGACAGCAAATGGCAACAGTTAAACAATAAAGTGCCGAGTGGGTTGTAGAAAAATATTATATATTTGTAGAAAAATATGTATATGTGTATATATTATACATGTGTATATACATTTATTATATTTAAGGCATTCGAAGAGAGTGTTCAAATGTTGTTAATGATTTATTTATGCTACTTTAATTGGCGTCGACTAATTTAAGTTTCCAGTTGGCGTCGAAAGCAAGTGAAAAATGTGAATATTAGGAACTCAGTCGTGATGCAAAGTAGTGCTGTCTTCTGCTGCGCTACTTTTCGTACTGTTTTCCTTATTTCATTAGAGCTCTTATGAAAGTCGTTTAGAATTCCAGCCTTTTGCAAGTTTATCTCCCCATTCAAGTTGTTTCAATTTCTCCTTTCAGTTCCATAAGGTGGTCATTAAACCGGTTGAGACTCATGTGCTTGGTGGCTATTATGGTAAAGTGCGAGTACAGTGCATTTGCGATTTGCTCACTTTTGTTGCCAATGATTCAAACATAGAGTCCAGTTAGTTGTTAATCGAGTAAACATGACGTGTCACCGAACGATCTACAGCAGCAGACAAGAGATCAACGTTGGCAAACGATGGGCAACCTGTTTGGAGTAATGTAAATTGGGCAAGTCAACAACGATGTGACATTTCCCTATGTGCCAAACCAACAAAACAACAGCGCAAACGATGAAGCAAGAAATCATACGTAACTGCGCATAAGTAAGGAAAGGAAAAGTGGCCATCGACCTGATTGAATCTCACTAAAGGCTTTGGCTTTTTATGCGAGTAATGGATTCCTTCTAACCGATCAAATTACCGCATGAAGAAGCGTAGAAAAGCCGAGTTGAAGTCATAATTGCATGACGTTTCATCTCCCTCAGCGAACGCTCATGCATTCCTTTTTGTTCCACTCTGAATTAACATTCACATTTTCTCTACTATGAGGATGTATTCGATTTTATCAACTTCAAAATTAAGAACTCATTATGCATATGAAAGCTGGATACTTGTTGTATTCAGCAAGAAACAGAATAAGACTGTTCCTTCCTTGATAATATGAAAAATCCTCAAAACAAAGTTGTCATATTGGAGAAAGCAATTGCTGAAAAGATGAAATTTTTGAGACTTAAGTTGTTGCGCTTCACATCATCTTATGATATTCAGCATTCAATGAAAGGATTTACAATATGAATAGGAGAGTATCGCGAACGCGAATCAAATCTTGAATCATCTTCGATAGCTTGCATACGCGATGAAAATCAAAACATCGCATGGTCGATGCTTTTTGGCGTTATTGTGGCTGCATATATATATACAACGGGAGCATGAATGAGTGCTAATGCGCCTGAACGCCCGAAAGATTCTTTTAAAAAATGTTGCTATTTCGTATGTACCAAAACCCCGATGGTGTTTCTCTTCAAACCCATTATTATGACTGTGTTCCATATTTGATGTCAATTAAAGTACAGATGTTATTTCAATTCTGATAAAAACGTGCGTCACTGTCATTAAATAAGAAGCGGTTCCATTTCAACAAACATTCTTTCTCAGTTCAACGTTTCCGTCCTACGTCTCCAACATCGCCACAAAGAGCTCTTAACAGTCGATTATTCTCAGCCGACATATCTTATCTGCGACACTCATAAATGGTCTAGTGCTGACTCGGAATATCTCCTTCTTAGAACACTGCCATTCTGTATGAAGAAAGCAGTCAAATAGTTGAACGGCGTCATATTTTCGCTTCCGTGCGAAAAAATACGTGTCGATATCATGATAAATCCTAAAGATTTCGAGCAGTTTGCTTCAAAGGTGAACCGAGCTTTAAATGAGGCTATTTGATTCATTAAAACTTCATGTTAAAACATAGTGGTGATGGAACAATGTGCTGCCCATTTCCCAAATTTTTTTTTCTGAGGTGCCGCTTTTCCACTCCTCACCCTTCCCCTTCCCCTCCTCTAGCCCCAACAAAGTATGGAGTGATTATTAGGAGATGGAGGGGGAGGGGGAAGGGGAGCACAACATCGGACATGATGGTTTATGGAACTTCTGTAGAATCTCTTTCACAAACACCCAAACGTTGTATTGACAGAACTAAAGGCCAACTATGAGTTTAAGCGCAAGTGTTTGCTTAAGCTGCTCTTTCATGATGAAAAAAATAAATAAATGTTGAGCTCATTCGGTAAACAGGACCCGTTCCTTAAGTTTACTTAAAGAGGAAGTCGTGGCGCCAAGAATAGGTGAACGAGAGCTGCGATGAAAGAAAAGTGTGACGTCAGGATGAATTCGACAATGCTTGTATAAAAGGAGCTTTTGGAGTAGGAATACGCCGCAACTCGGTCTGCTTAAGAGCAGTTACTTTGTATTTGATGATAGTCTATCCTAGCGCACTTGATTCGACTTATAGATAACACGTTATCATGATCTGTTCATCCTAAGACATAGAGATGTATAAGGCAATCGTTAGCACTGTCTTGAGATTTTTTTTCTCTCGTATGCAGCTTTTAAAATAGCCAGTATACTGATCGTCTCGAAATGATTTTTAGATTATAAAGATTCTGAACTCTCGTTTGTACCCTTATGCCGTTTTTTGGTGGACAACTGAAATCGCACTGTATGCAAGTTCTTATGCTTCAAAATAAGTAGAACTTCGGTTCTGAATGATACGTGAAGAAGACTCGGAGCAATTCAAAGTTGGTACCTGAAAGAAATGTTGTATGCAAAGCAGTGCTAATTTCCAATAATAACTACCGCGTATTCCTATTGAAGAGTATTCTAGAACCTAAAAAAAATGGTTACTGCTAACATGCAAGACCAGATGAAGGGGTGCTATCCTTGGAAAAATACGAATAGTAACGACCATGTGATATTGTGAATGTTGGCACTATTTGCGCGCTCTATTTGCCATTCCGCTGATCTCAGTAGCGGTCGGATCACCACAATAATCTAAATATGATGATTTTGTAAACGATTGATTTGGCACTAATGGATCGATATTCTCTTACGTTTGAAATTAGCAAACCATTTCTCAACGTTCTAACTATTGGACGTAGGAATCGGCTGGTATGAAAAGCTTGGTGCAGTTTTCCGACGCTGTAATCGGAGATGATTAACATTTTGCCTTTCTTGCCAGGTGTACAATAAACCAAATGTTCATGGAGGGGAAGGGGGGAGGGCGGAATGAATAGGACGAGAAATTGTACAAACATCAGTGTAACTATTGTCATGCCAAGAGCCCTTTAAAAAACTTCTCTAAAGAGGGGAGAGGGGAAGATCAGCTTCAGAATCATTCTCTTTCTCCCTCTCCCTCCCAAAAAATTGGAGCGGAGGTCGTTTCCGAACGTCGTTTATCTCCGCGCAATAAGAAGTTATCTGATTGAGCAGTGGATTAAAGCAATGATAGCTTTCAATTTTCGCCTCTTTTAGTTTTCACCTATCATGAAGTTCCTTCTATTCCCTGCCATCTGCGCTATCTGCATCACAGTATCGTCAGCATTGTTCGAGATTGACGATCTACAACGAATGATTACGAATCCAGCAGACATAAGGACGCTGGAAATGCTAGATGACGATAAGATCACTCCCAGATCGCAAATACAGCAGCAGGTCAATGAGATCGTCGCCAGGCAACCACAGTCTGTACAGGTATGTTTCGAAAATGCATTCTTATACATCTTTTAATATGTGACAACTGTCATCTTCAGGCCGAGGCTTAGTGGCATCGTTATTACGAAGCGATCTGAAGGGAAAAGCATTGAAATATTTTATTATGGCTCTATCGGAGGCGTTTGACGTTATGTTTCTGATGAGTGTAAACTATAAAATTGGGTTATCAGGAGTTCGCCTTCAAAGAAATTGCTGTGAACCAACTGTGCTTAAGTGAACACTCGATTTAATTAAAGAGATTGTTTAGCGCATCAATTTCTCTTCTTTGAGATCTAGCAGAGGGGGTTACGTTCATTGCTTTTGGTTTGATGCTAAACCATTTGTCTCATTCGGTAACGTTGTTAGGGATTATTAACTGTTGCCTGGTTAATAGTTAGTTTGAAGTTGTGAGAATCTGTGTTAATGTTAGTTTGAAACAGAATCTGTGTTAATAGTTTGAAGTTGTGAGCCCGCTCTGTATCGCTTCAGTGTCACTTTTCTTCAGCGTACTAAAGCTGTTTCAGAACGCTTACAATATGATTGTTCAAAATGATAGAGCAAAGGAAGAAGCCGAACTGCGCATGGAATTGCAAGAGTTGAGAATGAGAGGTCAGTTCGATACACATACTTCCACTATAATATCTCGTCCCATGAAGAATGCACATCTACGCATCACAGACCCACTGAAAGGGATAGTTGACAAAACGATAATTAAGCGTAATGAAGAACGATAGACAAATTAACGAAGCAGTTTGGGCTCCGTTAATGTATTGATTGGCATTGTTTTAGGACCTTAAAGATGCATCGATTGGAGCCGTGTGGAATAAGTAATCGAATCGAATTTATTATTATTTGCAATTGGTTTCATAAACGTTTTGCCCGAAAGATAACATTATAAGATGTTAACAGAAAATATTTTATATTAGCGGATCAGAAATATGGTATCGCAAATTATTTGCATCATAGAATATCGAATCTCATTGAACACTTCGGATATGGTTGAACCTCGCTGAAGTGCGATGCTGAAAGGTTATTTCGAAATGGTCGAGTCTGAAAATTTCATCTCGTAGAATGCGCCTTTTTCGCTCAGTTACGATTTTCTTTGTAAGTGAGGAATGTGCTAAGAAACATGCATGACTTTCACCTCCTGTATTTTGAAGGAAGAGTATTGAAATGTAAAATGAGTGCTTCTGTTACATCAGTGATCCTTCATGGGCTTTTTTTTATTGAAATCTTCAGCTGTTCAGACTAGTGAATTGTGACTTGACACATACGTATCAGCTCAGTAAACGAAACGAAATAACAGCTATGTCAACAAAACTTATGCGGATGCTCTCTGAGAGTCCTGTTGTTGTATTGACTAGCAACCTTTTTCTTTGACTAAACGGCTGAACTATACAGTTTTAGCAGGAGTAAAACTAAACTAAATCTCGAAAAATTTACCTCATGGCTTACAGAATAGACACTTGCTCTATGACAACTAATGCCTTGGCATGCATTCCACAGTTTCTTTGCATCTCTATGCCTACGACCCCTGTTCTATTTGCTGGCAAGTCATAGCTGTCGAATGGATTCGATTTTTGAAGGCTAGCAAATTTTGAGATGCCTACCTCAAAACAAGACTTCTTTTGCTTACTATCTGCCTGGAAAGCTGGGAGCCAGTCTTTTGGAAGAAAAAGAAGACCGGCATTACCATATAACGTATTTCAAAGAGGAATATTCAAAAATCAACTCGAAGTTTTATGCCATTTTCAAAGATCCCATAATTGCATATTCTGACCGAAATATTTCTGATGTACGAACTCGATTTCAGGCGCATCGACAGCTGTACTAAATGCGAAACAAAAGTTGTATGATATTGAAAACGACCTTTCGCTATCTGAGATGCAAGCCGATCAACAAAAGATGCAAGTCAAATCAAGCCTTAGCGTAACGGATTACATGATGCTCGAAAGCGACTAAAAATTCTCTTCAGCAACAAGCACGCATTCAGTCGCTGAATAAATTTTTTATTTCTCGCCTATTATTACACCATACAATAGCCATTGGGGCCTTTCTTGTCGTTTTACTCCAAAAACCAATAAACAGAGCTATATTACCGGCCTTACTTTACAAGTAGATATCATGTTTTGATTATACATATTCTTCTGGTTACAGGTGTTTTTCATATCGTCCATGAATTCGAGCACTTGGATTAGTCTATTAGCCATCCGATGGCGTTGGTCGCATAGTCGGATTATTACTCTGGTGCGCCAATAGGCACATAACCTGAGTACCGTCAGTGTAAAAGTACCGTTCACACGCCATTCTGGCGCCGTAGATGTTGAAATTCCTACTGGTGGCATTTGGCCAGTAGCTAAAGAGGGGAGCTTAAATCCTACCGTTCACCACCATCTGAGGTGAGATAAAATACCGTTAATATGTTACGCATCGTCATGTTATGTGGTTAGCATAAAAGCAACCCTGCTGCTATGTTACTGTCAAGAAGCATGAATCAAGTGGAGCATGAATCAAGTGGAGCATGAATCAAATGGAGCATGAATCAAGTGGAGCATGAATCAAATGGAGCATGAATCAAGTGGAGCATGAATCAAATGGAGCATGAATCAAGTGGAGCATGAATCAAATGGAGCATGAATCAAGTGGAGCATGAATCAAATGGAGCATGAATCAAGTGGAGCATGAATCAAATGGAGCATGAATCAAGTGGAGCATGAATCAAATGGAGCATGAATCAAGTGGAGCATGAATCAAATGGAGCATGAATCAAGTGGAGCATGAATCAAATGGAGCATGAATCAAGTGGAGCATGAATCAAATGGAGCATGAATCAAGTGGAGCATGAATCAAATGGAGCATGAATCAAGTGGAGCATGAATCAAATGGAGCATGAATCAAGTGGAGCATGAATCAAATGGAGCATGAATCAAGTGGAGCATGAATCAAATGGAGCATGAATCAAGTGGAGCATGAATCAAATGGAGCATGAATCAAGTGGAGCATGAATCAAATGGAGCATGAATCAAGTGGAGCATGAATCAAATGGAGCATGAATCAAGTGGAGCATGAATCAAATGGAGCATGAATCAAGTGGAGCATGAATCAAATGGAGCATGAATCAAGTGGAGCATGAATCAAATGGAGCATGAATCAAGTGGAGCATGAATCAAATGGAGCATGAATCAAGTGGAGCATGAATCAAATGGAGCATGAATCAAGTGGAGCATGAATCAAATGGAGCATGAATCAAGTGGAGCATGAATCAAATGGAGCATGAATCAAGTGGAGCATGAATCAAATGGAGCATGAATCAAGTGGAGCATGAATCAAATGGAGCATGAATCAAGTGGAGCATGAATCAAATGGAGCATGAATCAAGTGGAGCATGAATCAAATGGAGCATGAATCAAGTGGAGCATGAATCAAATGGAGCATGAATCAAGTGGAGCATGAATCAAATGGAGCATGAATCAAGTGGAGCATGAATCAAATGGAGCATGAATCAAGTGGAGCATGAATCAAATGGAGCATGAATCAAGTGGAGCATGAATCAAATGGAGCATGAATCAAGTGGAGCATGAATCAAATGGAGCATGAATCAAGTGGAGCATGAATCAAATGGAGCATGAATCAAGTGGAGCATGAATCAAATGGAGCATGAATCAAGTGGAGCATGAATCAAATGGAGCATGAATCAAGTGGAGCATGAATCAAATGGAGCATGAATCAAGTGGAGCATGAATCAAATGGAGCATGAATCAAGTGGAGCATGAATCAAATGGAGCATGAATCAAGTGGAGCATGAATCAAATGGAGCATGAATCAAGTGGAGCATGAATCAAATGGAGCATGAATCAAGTGGAGCATGAATCAAATGGAGCATGAATCAAGTGGAGCATGAATCAAATGGAGCATGAATCAAGTGGAGCATGAATCAAATGGAGCATGAATCAAGTGGAGCATGAATCAAATGGAGCATGAATCAAGTGGAGCATGAATCAAATGGAGCATGAATCAAGTGGAGCATGAATCAAATGGAGCATGAATCAAGTGGAGCATGAATCAAATGGAGCATGAATCAAGTGGAGCATGAATCAAATGGAGCATGAATCAAGTGGAGCATGAATCAAATGGAGCATGAATCAAGTGGAGCATGAATCAAATGGAGCATGAATCAAGTGGAGCATGAATCAAATGGAGCATGAATCAAGTGGAGCATGAATCAAATGGAGCATGAATCAAGTGGAGCATGAATCAAATGGAGCATGAATCAAGTGGAGCATGAATCAAATGGAGCATGAATCAAGTGGAGCATGAATCAAATGGAGCATGAATCAAGTGGAGCATGAATCAAATGGAGCATGAATCAAGTGGAGCATGAATCAAATGGAGCATGAATCAAGTGGAGCATGAATCAAATGGAGCATGAATCAAGTGGAGCATGAATCAAATGGAGCATGAATCAAGTGGAGCATGAATCAAATGGAGCATGAATCAAGTGGAGCATGAATCAAATGGAGCATGAATCAAGTGGAGCATGAATCAAATGGAGCATGAATCAAGTGGAGCATGAATCAAATGGAGCATGAATCAAGTGGAGCATGAATCAAATGGAGCATGAATCAAGTGGAGCATGAATCAAATGGAGCATGAATCAAGTGGAGCATGAATCAAATGGAGCATGAATCAAGTGGAGCATGAATCAAATGGAGCATGAATCAAGTGGAGCATGAATCAAATGGAGCATGAATCAAGTGGAGCATGAATCAAATGGAGCATGAATCAAGTGGAGCATGAATCAAATGGAGCATGAATCAAGTGGAGCATGAATCAAATGGAGCATGAATCAAGTGGAGCATGAATCAAATGGAGCATGAATCAAGTGGAGCATGAATCAAATGGAGCATGAATCAAGTGGAGCATGAATCAAATGGAGCATGAATCAAGTGGAGCATGAATCAAATGGAGCATGAATCAAGTGGAGCATGAATCAAATGGAGCATGAATCAAGTGGAGCATGAATCAAATGGAGCATGAATCAAGTGGAGCATGAATCAAATGGAGCATGAATCAAGTGGAGCATGAATCAAGTGGAGCATGAATGCAATAAAGATTGAAAGTACTGTCAAGGAAAAAAGTGTAAAATTTTATAATATTTATAACAAAGTTCCATGCAGTTTAGAAGATAGAAGTAATGATGAGAATTAGTTTGCTGCCGCAACGCCCCATCGTTGATTTTGTTCGAGCATGTTTCTTTCGAGTGTGCAAAGTTGGCATTTTTGCTTTTTGGTATACCTTCATCCGCTCTCTTCGTTACACGAGAGTGACTCATCGCATATAGGCGAGAGTGACTCATCACGTATAGGCGAGAGTGACTCATCGCATATGACGTCATGCATGTGCTTCGGCAGCTAAACACACCGTGCAGCGCACATGCGATAATACTGCTCATTCTCCGCTGGATATCTGACCAGTGTTGACTCCGTTACTTGAAAATACATTAGGGAATACAAAATCTGATTTTAATATTAATGCTGGGGGTCGTTAAACGAGTAAGTCGACGGCGCGCTCGTTCATTCATTCGCCATCTCTCTCCTGTGGTATCTTTTGAACCGAATGCAATCCAACTAATTTCAATCGTGGTAAGCGCATAGAACGCTTAACGCGACTGAGGCATTTCACAAACAAGTTTTAAGAGCTGACAATATTTTGCAGCATGAAATAGCCAAACTAACAGTCATAGTCAACAACACGACTACTTAAGAGAAATTAAGGCAATTCTTTGGCAGTTACAACCTGCTGGAAGACATTTGCAACGAAATATTAGGGGCAGTAATTATATAATTATTACACATCTACGAGAGGGGGGAGGAGTGAGAAGATTAATGATCGATACTTTGTGCTCTATCATTAAGATGTGGTCAAGAGAGATTAATTATGAAGTAATAAACTTGAAGTTGTTAGCAAAAGGAGAAGGAATAAGTGGAACTGCATGGAAGCGAACTACCGCAATGTATGCTTTAGTTAGCAACCGATCGTGCGATTACCCACAAACATTCATGCATGCGTAAAAACGAGCTACTGCTCTGAAACGAACGACACACTAAAAGACGATGTGATCGACCATTGTGCGTATGTGACGCACCAAGTACTGGTGAACAAAATGAACCTATCGAAGCCGCTAATGAGCCGATTTAATCCACTGTGGTTGGGTGATTAGAGTAGGAGGGTTCCGTTCATTTAAAAGGAAAAAAAAGTTAAACAAAACCATACAGCCCCAAAAATAACCATCAGCGCACTTCGTAAATGATGCGCCATTGACAGGCGAACTATAATGTATTATTGAAAACGAATCAAATCGTTGAATCACTTTGGTCGACGAGCTCTCTGCTGCGGAAATTTCAACACAGCTGCAACGATTATTATTACTGTTGTTATATGTTGTATATACACCGGTGAGGCTGGCATCTCTCTCGTAATCAGCATTATGGTCATCGCAACAACGACAATCGTATCGTTGTTGCTGTGTGCTCTTTCACAATCATAAAGCTTTTGAGATTTTGGGCACATTGCATTCATTACATGGGTTTCTTCACTGGCTTTTGTTGCTGTATCCATCTGCTCTTCCCCTCCCCCCTCCCCTCCCTCACCTCCTTCCCCCATTTTCCATTGTTCATCGCGTTGTTTAACAAAGTTTTATTGCTTCAACCCGCTTAGTTCAGATTGAAAACACAATTATTATGAATCAATTACGCAAAATAAATCAATCTTCCTCGGATGAGCTGAGTGTTTCACGGTCCTCTCTGCTCAACGAACGTTTGATCGCTTTGATTTGCTTTTTCTCTTCGCGACGAGAAAGCGACATATCCAAAGTAATGTTGTGGATTTGCTCCATTGCTTGTATCAAATCTTTTGACGCGCCTGAAACACAAATACGCGAGGCTTCCAGCGCAGAACTGTACTTGTCGTTCACTGTTATTTAAATATTCAAATCATTCAAATTCTGATTAGCCATAGATAATAAGTATTAATAAATAATAATTATTCGAATAGTTAATTAATTAAGTGCTTAATTAATTAATTAATCAAATAATTAATTAATTAAGATTGGATAATTAAGTGCTCATATAATCATAATTAGTAGTGTCCTTTTGCAGTGTAGCACCTTTCAAATAGGCAAAGTGCACTTGTAAGAAAATATAAAACTTAAAGATTTGTGATCTGCACATAACATTATCAGATTCAATAAATGAAGCGATAGAAATATGCCTGCATATAGGCACTCTTTAGTAATACATGTTCTTTGTTTCTTGGATGCCTGAGAAGCTCATGAGCTGCTATCATGGATCCCTAATTCGACGAAAATTGCAAACGCATGTTTTCTCTCCGTCGTAAGCCTATAAAAGCACAAGTGGTCTACTTGAATGGTGGTACATATATGTCAACTTATTAAGTTTATTATTTTTGTAGCATTTAAAATTTAAAAAAAAAATACAGGCGCACGCGAAGCAACCATCAAGGATCGTTTAAGTGTATCTTCGTAGGGATCATTTCAGTATTTTGATGACTACAAGGTTATCAACAATAGTTGTTATGTGTACCATATTTTCCTGCGCCCGTTATCAGAAAATAAGCCACTCTGGTGCATTTGGATGGGTGTATTTAGAGAGGGATGTGAACAGATGAGTTTGAAGGGGTTACTTAAAACAAATAAAGAAATAGGAGAGTTAAAGCGCTCTTCGCAACGCTATTTTTTTTGGGCAGACTAACTTGCCAAGGGAAAATCCTGCAGTCATTTCCTGCATCCAGCTCATGCAAACTAACAGGAAAGTGCACGTCACAAGGTGCTTCCCAATCACGGGTAAATTACCTCATTTGGGGATAATTCGGCAAATGTCTTTTAGGATAATCATCCTACTGTTGGCTTAAAAAAGTAAGCATCTTCAGTGTGCAAGTACAAACTTTCAACACAAATCTCAACGGGAAAAAAATCGCCATGTAGGCCAAAAAAATCAAAACTGCTAAGCTTTGCTCCAGTGGTCTAAGATATTTGTTAGCTTCTTGGTTCGCTCACCAAAAGTTTATCAAATATGACTTTCGAGGACCCACCATCAAATCAGCTTGCAATCAAAAAATGCTAGCAACAATATTAACTTATTTACTCTCCAGACGTATTTTGAACGACATCAATAAAGTTTTTTATAAACACTGATTTAGATCGTTGTCACTGTTGGCAAATGTAGAGGGTTCGTCGACCGTCAGGGCGCTAACTGATGCCCTCTTGAGTAGACGTTTGAGACAACATGCACCGTGCTTGTGCGGCAAATTGAGATACACCTGGGATGGATTCAGACTTGAAGTCTCTCTCCTTATATGTTCCAAATACTCACTCCAGGTTTGAGGCTTTAAGCGGTTGGTTAAGCTTTCTCTGGCTTAAGAAGACTGTCGAAAATCAAAAAAAAAGAGACTAAATTAGGTCAAAAGTCAAAAAAAAGACTGACCTCGTCCTCGGAGAACGATCATGTCGATCTCGTATTCGGCCTCATCTTTTGCATTGTGACTTAACAAAAGCTTCTTATATGCTTCCTGCAATTAATCTCTTCAGCGGTAGCTCGTGAAAGCAATCGTTGACTGCATTCACTCAAAATTCAGATCATCTCACGCAAATGCCGAATTTCATCTGACAAACAATAAATTCCATTTTGGTAAAAAAACTGCCTTGTAAATAACGACCGAAACTAATCAATCACAGACATGTCGTTCACCAGATGATAGATTCTTCAAGGTTAGCAAGTGGAGGAATGTAGATGTGGAATATGGTTACCGTATCACATGGAATAAACACCCCCCCCACACAGCTGCAGCTTTATCCTAAACATGATGAAAAAAGTTTATCTTCGACGCAGCCCTCGCCCCCCTCCCCCATAAAAAAGCTGTTATCAATGGCCGAATAAGATATGCTGCAAAGACAATGACTCCAACCCCTCCCCTTCCTCCCTCCCCCCAAAAAGAGAAAAGAAAAATTTCATCAGTGGGCACGTTATTTCCCCAAAATTAAACTGCAGCTTTTTTTGAGATTTTTGTGGGTGCGCATTTTCCTGGACTCCTTTCACTCGCCAGAAATTGATTTGAAAAGATATTCTCATTAAAATTCCCTCGTTTCGCTTACGTAAATCTTGGAATAATGATTCGTAATTGCGCGTAGATTACCCCAATAGTTATAACGACCACAAACTTTGTCAGCAAATTTAAACTCAATAGCGGCTGTTTTAATGGATGGCTCGCCCAAGCTTATATCGTGCCAGCCCTCTGGCGTGCGTTCCCAGCCATTCTACGATTCGACCAGAAAAAAAAATGTGACCAAGGTATTCGCAAAATGCATGTAAATGTCTTTCCTTCATTAAAGGAATTATGAGTTCCCCAGGCGGAGGGGTTAAATGGCTTGAAATTGGGTGGAAGAAATGACCCTAGATGTAGGTTATACTTGCCAAATTTATTTACCTACGATTCCTGCTGAAAATACCCTGTAATCAGACAAGCAAACACGGCACACATACGTACTTGTGCATAGCCATGGTGTCGCTACAGTGCGCCTTGCATGCGCAAGTTTGCCGTCTGCCAAAACACATAAACTCATTTCTGCTTACTTTTTTTGCCGCTCCCTCTTCCTATAATTTCTGTGAAAATTGCAAATCAACGGTCTATCCTTCTCCTTCTCCCCCCTTGCTCCCTAAGCAAAATATTTTCCTTGTATCTAGTTACCCTTTAGAACGCTAAGGACTTCCTGGTTAGAAATGCCACTCAGCAGACTCTGAAAAATTAACCTATAGTTTCGCTTGAGGAAGCATGTTATATTAATATCTCTTCTCAATGTATGAGTGTGCACCGTGCATCCTACATCAGCGGGATGGGTTTGAAAATTTCATCGCCAGTGAACGAAGTTGAAAAGCGGATACAATTTCTTGATGGGACCAGTGAAAATTATTGTGTAATTATAGTGCTGCACAGTTCGAATGGACTAACTGCGACATTCATATGGATCGTTTTTGGGCAATATGAATTTTAGGATCTAATTTTCAGCTCCTTTTTTTGTGTCACGTTATAAATATTTTCCTTCGCAAGTAATTCAAAGTAGAATCGTCTCGCTAAATATGTATCTGACCTTACCTGAACTTCTTTTGGTTGTTTTTCAACAATTGCACCCACTTTCTGTTGAATTTGTTCGCGAGGCGTATCCCTTTCTCTGTCAAGCAACTTTAATTGCCAATTTTCGTCCGTGCTGCTGACCATTCTGCGAAGCTCGTTAATTTCAAATATGCAATACGCGATATTGAATGTCACCAAAAACAGCAGTACATTTTTGACGAGAGTCATCGCCTACAAAAGCATTACCTCAAGACACCCTTCAGTATAGCATCGATGCAATAAAATGAACAAAGCAATGATTACTCAGATTACTTGAAAGTATTCGTTGTATGACATACAACCTACTTTCACCTGTCATATCCTGATATCTCTAATAGGTTCATCGAGCTCGATGAAGTATAGGCGCTTATGTAGGCAAAAATTTGCATCCATTTGCGAAAATTTCCATGCATTTTTGCAATAGATCGGCTTGCAGTTTCCACTGAGCTGGTCGCAAGAAAACAAGTAATAAAAGGAATCTTAGAAAAACGAGCATGGAGATAAGATTATTTAAAAAAAAAAAAAAAACTAATTTTTCATAATTCTCATCTAGTGTACGAAATGGGATGATCCTATGTAAAGAAATCGGATGAGTTTTATATCGCAAAGCGCATATGCTGCGAGCAATTGGCACATATTTCCACCTGATCTAGTGTAGAACAGGACCGAATATTCGACGGAACGATTCAGTGGCCATTGTTAGGAAATGCAAAGCAAATAGAAGTGATTGAACAGGTGTGACTTATAATAGATTGTTGCATAATTTCTCTTGATATTCGCGCTTAACTATCTATGCAGTGATCATAGAATTATGATGGCTAACACAACACAAACAAATCTATGCTTTCTGAAAAGCATTGACGGAGGACAGAAACGGAAAGCTTCGGATGCCAGCCTTAACTAGCTTAAAAGTATGGAATGTTGAAAATGTTGATCGGATCCTGAATATCCCACTAGAGGATGTGACCGAATAATCGTAAGGCTTCTTTAGAAAATGGTTGATGGATTAAAATGGAAACGTTCCATTTATTTTCGCTACTGAGATCACTAAAACTAAAAGCAGGAGGAGAAAGATTCTGAAGGTGAATGCTATCCCTGGAAAACTGATCCCCTCTTCTTATAATAGTAGATAATGTAACATAGGCAGCAGCGACGTATTACATGCACAAATATTGCGTCTAAGCAACAACAACGTGCGCGGAGGTATGTGATCGAAATGGGCTGGAAAGTGGCGTAGCAGGCTGTGGAAGAGCTCAATTGGAGTGGTATATGTCAGCAGCTGTCACAATTTTGGTGACTATACAGCCCATCAAAGAGATCACTTCATTGCCGAGGCCGTCAACGAAATTCATGAGCCTCCCATTACTCTTTCGCTCTGCTATTTAAAGAGGCAATGAGGGATTGTAGTTATTTCAGTGACACATAGTTAGAGGAGGGCTGTACGCTGTATAGGCGGTCAGTGTAAATGGTCGTTCGTACAGTTTCGCTTGGTACAGACCATCCTATTTTGAAAAATGACTAATAAGAAGGACCGTCTGTTGTATAAGTGGTAGGCTGTGGCTAAATTTCAAAAAAAATAGACATCGAAGCTTCCACAAATTTTTTTTTCGGCGACTCATATCATATTGAGAAACGGCTTTTAAAACATCATATACGCTAGAGATTTATTTGGCCAAAGAGTTTCGTCCGAAATCACCGGATGCATTTTTATGTGCAATAAGTTAGGCCCATAATAGATTCTGCTGGAATAGCGCATAACATAAATCTATATTCATTACGTAATACAAGTTAAGTGTAAATGATCTACATATTAGACGAGTCGGTTTCCATTTCTCGTTGCAAATGGAATTGTTAAAGAAAATGTGCGTTTTGATCCAGCTCGTTTCAATGCACTTTGAGAAGCACAGTGGTTTCAAGTTGGCTACCACTGACAAATATGAACATGGCTAACGTACGGCTTAGGAAAAATGCAATCCTTCATGCAGTTTCAGCACAACTCATCTTCTATATTGGAAGATATGACCCTTCAAAAGTTGAAACATTCCATGCAGCTTTGACCGGTCGAGTTGTGCACTCTTTGAAACGAGGCACAATAGAGCGAACGTTCGTATTCGTACAAGCAATCAGGTCAGATGAAAATTGAGTACAGGCGATATAGAAGTAGCTTACGAAACCAGCTAGGTGGCTGAAATGGTCAGTCAAAACGCTCATTGTTGAAACCATCTGGCGCTATTTCCAACACGTTCGGCGTTTATCTATACAAAAAGTGTTGCGGATTCTACGCATAGTACAAGTGCAAATCGCACGGGTGATGACTGTATATAAGTGTGGTACAAATGGGCTGTGATCGTATATTGTCCGGTGTTTGATTAGTGGTGGTAATTTGTGCTGAGCGACAAGAAGCGAGTAAAATGGATAGCTGCATCAGAACATTTGTGGTTCTTCATTTCAAAAATATATTGAAAAAAAATAGTTGGACTTCACTGCAGCTTGCAAACAGAACGTGACGATTTTAAAAAAAAAAAGTGCAATAAGTGATCGAGATGCGTGAATTTTTAATACGCGTACGTTCTAAATTGCTCGGCATGGAAACAGGTTCTAGAAAGAGTGAGTTTTTGTATTGTCGGATAGCAACCGAAATATCAACTTATCGAATTATGCGCCTCAACGCATTGATTTATATCGCTCTTGAGAGGACGTTTATTGCACTTCAATCCAAATCATTTTTTTTTTTCGGAGCGCCTAACACATTTTGGCGTATAAATAAAATATTTCAGTTCGCGAATAATACATTTTATTGTTCACAGTGAATGTTTTTAGTGAATATCTTTGGTTGTTCAATGACAGCATCAGAATATGCATGCACGAAAAGAAATACGTTTTTCATAAAATTATCTTCAACAAAAAAAGGAATGATTTATAATCCCTGTTTACGCAGGACTCGTCATTTGTTATGGAAGGTTGCATGAGAGGACGATTGCGCAGAAGTGTTAAATAACTTCTTTTCATAGTACGGAATGGTGTCACATTGGATTTGCACACCTCGCAGATTAAACTAGCCATAACCCATTAGTGTTACCCTTCAGCTCGACCTTGAGGAGCTAATTATATTATGCGATCTAGCATCTTTGGCGACTGCTTTCCCGGATCTTTAACTGCGAAAAGGTTGTTCTTGTTTCCTTCATTATGATTTGATTGCAAACGAATTCAATGCACTAAATAAAATATTTCAGTTCGCGAATAATACATTTTATTGTTCACAGTGAATGTTTTTAGTGAATATCTTTGGTTGTTCAATGACAGCATCAGAATATGCATGCACGAAAAGAAATACGTTTTTCATAAAATTATCTTCAACAAAAAAAGGAATGATTTATAATCCCTGTTTACGCAGGACTCGTCATTTGTTATGGAAGGTTGCATGAGAGGACGATTGCGCAGAAGTGTTAAATAACTTCTTTTCATAGTACGGAATGGTGTCACATTGGATTTGCACACCTCGCAGATTAAACTAGCCATAATCCATTAGTGTTACCCTTCAGCTCGACCTTGAGGAGCTAATTATATTATGCGATCTAGCATCTTTGGCGACTGCTTTCCCGGATCTTTAACTGCGAAAAGGTTGTTCTTGTTTCCTTCATTATGATTTGATTGCAAACGAATTCAATGCACACTGTTTATGTCCACTTTGCAGCGCAATTTCTACATTAAGCGAAATGATGATTCTTCAGCAATTTGATTATCTCATGGAGGAAGACCCTAAGAAGTGATAGGTCACTACAGGTTCTTTGCGGGCGTTAGTCGCATATTCGGAACAAAAGTCAAACGAGCCCGCAAAAAAATGCGCCGAAGGAATCAATTTGATGATTATTTCCATAAATCTAACAAGTAAGACGTTCGCGCGGTAAGGTTTCCTTAAGGGCCGTAATGAAGTTACACAAAGGCAAAATAAGAGATAAATGAAGAAAAAAAGAAAATAATAAAAAGCTGTTCATAAGAGCGTTTCGTTTTTATTCACATGTTGTTGCCCACAATTTTCTGCGCTCATTTGGTGCTCGACAATTAATAATTCATCGTTTTCTCTTGGATGTTAGGATTCATCGGTTAAGTAAAATACCGCTGAAAAATTTCGAAAAAAAATGAAAGAAAATCTTGGAAATTCACTGCATAAAATGTTCATTCTTTTTGCTTTACAATGAGATGAGATTTCTTGGAATAATTTTCTTTATTTTTGCTTATCGGATCCAAAATTTTCACATCTCCATTCTATTCTGAAAATTTGAAGAAAAAACGATTGTTCTCGTTTCCGGAATTAAGTTCACCTTATGGTGTACTACTTAAGTTTTTCGAATAGTTCACACATCGAATCGTTCGTTGTCCATTTTCAGGCTAAATTACCCGCCCAACCGAGGTGGGATAGCGGTTTTTGATGTGCTCATATTTGATATGACTGAAAATGGCTGTTATCGATTCTAGTTGAAGTGAAAAAGTACGAAAACTTGCAGCCTCTTAAATGCCGTACACCTCCTAGTACTTCTTATCAGTTCTTATCATTTATCATGTAAAAAATTGCTCTACAGAAAGCATGTACATCAAGCTGCTCAGACCGTCACTGCTTTCGCTATGGTTGGTTTAGTTCCTTCCTCACGCATTAGCGCGTCATGTATCTTAGGACCAAATCTCCGTAGAGATTTTTCAGCTTGTTTCCTGCATTGAGCGCGCAGTTTGACCGTTTTGCAACTTGCAGGTGGTCGGGATGGGCTCGTTACTAAGGAGCGAGTCGATGAGCCTTGCGCAACTATTCCTTCAAACGGATGCTGCTTATGCGTGTGTTGCCGAACTCGGAGAGATAGGACTCGTCCAGTTTCGGGATGTAGGTTGAATTGACGTATGGCATTTATGTCGTAGACGCTTTGATATGTTTTTATGTTTGGTTGGTGTTTCTTTATTCCTGACTCTGATACCACAGAACAGTTTTGCATGCTATTTTTGCTGTCCATTTTTGCATGCTATTTACGCATCGTTACCACTTCTCGAGTTAGCGTCAGTCGTACCGCTGCGCGATGAAATGTCGGCGATGAATGCTGTCGCGCAAAGAATTACGGTAATGCCGCCTATTCTTGTGCGAGCTTGAACGCAGCTGAGTTTGGTGTTTGCAATGGAGGCGTATAGCTATTGCTCCCATTTTTCGACTACTGTAGGCCCATTTAAAAAATCAAAATTAAACTACCATCAACGGTCTTATATTTTGTTGCTTATCATTGCGTGTGTCGTCTGTTTCTGTCCTTTCATGTGAACATGCATAGTGCATATATACATATATTTGTACTTATGCATTCGTCCGGCATCGTTTAAGTATATGTATCATCCAGGTTGGGATGCACAATCTTGTTTGTTTGTAGGGCTTCAAAGTGCTCTGAGCAGAAATTGGTTGACTTAGTTTTCAAAAGCGAAGATTTTCCACTTAGTTTTGAATCCAGTTGCGACAATCCCGAATCTGAACCGTGCATTCCCCTCAGACCCCATGCGTTCCCACTTCTCACTTAACTACAGCGTTCGTGCCAAGACGGAGAACAATATCGGCGTATTCACATAACATATTTCAATACAAAACCACGAAATGCAATTTATGACATTCTACAGTTCAAATTCTCAACATTTGCGACATTGTTCGTTTCAGTAAAGACTGTTCACTTAATTGGGAACGAGAACGGCGGTCTTTTTTTAGGAGTCTGTGATTACAGTGAGATAATACGTTTTAACAAATGAAAGCTGTGCTTGTTCAGGCCTTTTTCATTTTTTCAAAAGTATATTTGATACGCTGTACCTACTGCAAGTGCCGTGGCTCTACAAGAATGTGTTTCGGCCCCTACCCAGACCACATTGCGTATCGATCGCAGTGTTCAAATTCCCGATAAGATGTAGCCACAGTGCTGCCTTGTAATTAAAAAAAAAAATCCACAGTTTTATATTTGCATCCCCTAGAATACCTAATACTACCTATGTTCCCTCCCAAACACATTTTTTCTCCATGGATGCTGGAATTGATGGTTTGCAAGCCCTGAGACTGATATGGAGCCCATATGAGCGCTTACTAATATCAGAGGTATGCAGACGTTCTATAAATAGTTACTTCAGCTGAATCCGAATGTGAATGCTTATCAGCGGAAGTTCGTAAACGAAGTGCGTCGTTGCGATGAAATGGAGAGAAAGCTTCGTAAGTTATCATCCGGAAACATTTACTTTTAACATTTTTTTCACCACATGAGCGTTCGGAACTACTTGTTTAGTTTTGTTGAGCTCTTTGCATCAAAGCAACTTGCGCGATGCAGTTAGCGCAGCGTTCTGGCTTATTACGCGCACTGTGGACCTCGTTGTTTAGCGTGAATATCTCCGGAGAACCATTCGCTGACTTCTTCATAGACTCGGGTCCTTCCCAATGGATTGTCGTCTATGGTCTCGTCCAGCCAAACCACACTCCCAGCCAATAGCTTTCTTGTGTTCTCCAGTTGCAAAATAGCAGCATATGTAATCATGGGTCAGCGTCTTTTTTAATGCACGTAGATAACTTTTCGTTTCGTGTATACTGGTTTCGATCGGTGTTTATGTGAGAAAAAGGCGGCGCATTGGCGAGTTATTCATTCTGATAGCTGTAATGAACGTTTTGAAGGGTTCATCGAAGGCGAGCTGCAGAAGGACTCGATTGAAATACCCGATGTGTCAGACCATATACCAGCGCCTCTACCCAAGGACATGGTCGAGCTGGAAGTATGCTTCTTTTAGTATTGATTATTTTGTTTCTGTAGCGTCCTTGAAACATTTATTTCTGTATAAATTGAAGGCCGGCCAATGTTTGGGAGATATGCTGTGCTGGTCGGATGTGAAAAAAATAAGGTAAGATACAACTTTCGACTTGTTCCAGAAGCGGCTGACCTTTTCCGCATTTCGGCACAGTTATTGTGGCACAGACGCAATACACTCAATGGAGGTGCTTGAAGCGGTTTTCACTATAGAATTGCTTCCCATCCATCGATATTGCAGCAGCACACCGGAAATGTTGTTTGGAGAGGAAGAAGGTTGGTTGAACAGGTGAAAAAAAAATCGCAGTGGAATCACTGGACACGGGCTGAAACACCCGTCTTTTTGTTCGCTTGTTTAATATGCTATCCTTATTGTGATTCACATACTTATTTTACTTATGGCATTCTCTTACTTATGGCATTATTTTACTTATGGCATTACATTCACTTACTTATGGCATTCGTAAAGCATTTAAATGTGTCGAGCAGAGCAGCTTCATTTTTATAGAATAATAGATAATGCATTCGTTTCAGGCGAAATTCGAAAGACTCGAGGAGGAGTTACTCGAAATCAACGGCAGCATGGAGTCGCTCCGAAAGAACTACATAGAGCTGAACGAGATGCTTGAAGTGCTTGATCGTGTGCAACAGTTTTTTGATGAGGTTCATTGTTTTCAACATTAACCTAGAAGCTCTCGCTAAATAGTATGCTATGACATTTGGCACAAGAATCATGACCAAAACAGTATGACGGAATCCGCATGCACGACAGCACCGGAATCGCTCTTGTTCTGTCGGAACAGCAACTGCTTCATCGCTTCTTCTGAACTGCACTTTGCAGCATGTATCAAAATGTATGTATATCTGATGCTATATATGCGTGGTAAAAGTGAGAAGATGGGCGTGCATGTATGCGTTTTTGCCAATAAGATGGCATGTAGTACCCTCCAGACGATAACCTCATCCAGCTCCAGGATCCTCCTCTCCTGTGTTCACACTGCTACCACTGCAATTTTCTCTATCACTTGATCATGGTATTGGCTTATTAACTGACTATTACTCTCCTTTTGCGCGCATTGATCGATCGGGAAGTAAAACAATAAAGTCGGAGCCGCTACGCCAACTATGGAGTGAAAAGTGTTTAAAGTTTTAGTAAAATTTCCTCATGTTTATGTTCTGTTCTCGAGAAAATGGAAAAAGGATCCTACTAGAGCTACAGGAAACTGTTCAAAGGCTTGGCGTATTATTATTGTCTCTCGGAAATCAGCGCTTTCCACCACTAGTTAATTATGCTAGCAAGAATAATCAGTCGTTCAATATACGTGATCATTTTGAGAAACGTTAGGAATGGATGCTGCATTTGCTGTTATTTTCTCTTTTCTTCCATCTAAACATTTCATTTAACATTTTCATTGGATTCCGCCAAGTTTTCATCGAGATTCTTTCAGTCGCTCTTATCCCAACTTGGTCATTGTTTCTAATACTGACTGGCGAAAGAATGATATATTTGCTAGCTACCACACAGCTGGTGTCGCATCACGTTTATATACTTGTCTGTGTCGTAAAACCGAACTTTACTTTTCGCTACCTTATTTTAGTGAATTCTAATATGTAGTCTAGAAATCGCATTATGCGCGACCGCATAAAAAATTATCGCTTAGCGTGCCGGTCACATCAGGTATCGTAGGTAAACAGATCTATCGTCGTGCATTGTGCTTAAGAAATACTAAAATAAGTAACATAGAATAACATAAAATTACGCAAAAAAAGAAGTTTAGCTAACGCAGATTTGCGACGACATCGGTCTAAATTTAATCTTCATAGCATAGGATATTTTAAGGGACATCCGGATCATGCTAGAGAAACTCTTCTCGATGTTCAACAGGGCATTGCTGGGCCAATTTCGGATACCGACGTGGGCGGATTTCCACTTGAGCCAATTCGCCCAATAGACAGAGATGAGAAAAAGGAAGACAGTGAAATGCAGTGAGTTCATGATTGCTTTTGCGAATGTTTCGATAGCTGATATTGTTTTAATCAGAGAGAAGCTCATTTCGTTGGCGAGTTTTCTCGATCGTATCATGCGCTGAAGAGGAAAAAGATTGCCTTTTTTTTCAGAATGAAAAGATCAACGTTAATTCTTGACTGACAGAATTGTTGTGAAGAAGCCAGAAAGCTATAAGGAGTCTAGGTTTTTGATGGGATTCTGGGTGTAGAAGGTGTAGAAATGAATGCATGAAGTGTTTATAGAAGTTAGCAATACAGGAATCGTCTGAGTGAAATGCTCTTCACTGCCTCATCCGCACTAAGGGAGTAAGAGATGGCCCCAGAACCTGGTATCCGCTACTATATACTTTACTCACTGTTAGCAACGACAGCATGGGAACCCAGTGGTTTAAAAGTGCCTCTTTGATAATTCGCAGCCTGGTGCGGAAACTTCTGGTGATAAAGTACTGCCGCCCGCCTTGGTACATATATGTTGCTATGACTGTTTTCTTAGACATGCAATGTAAAATAATAATAGCGGAAAAAATTTTTTAAATATTCTTTTTGGAACGGTAGTTTAAGTGGCAGGTATAAAGATTTTCGCTATTTTTTGTCCAAGGCAGGAACATACTGAATCCTCTTCTATGACTCCGTTTGCGCAGATTTTTTATGCTCATCCTGAATTATCACAACGAATTCGAGAGAGTTCGCTACCATTCACAAGTGTACGAGTTTAAGAATCGCAAACTTTTAAAACTCTTATCTCACCTTCGTCCGGAACTGCCTAGTCTTCATCGTCTTCATCAGTGGACAAAGAGCTAAACGTGCAACGATCGGTCATGATTGCTTGTGCTCAGCCTTGACTGAACAATGATAGTGTGGCAATGTGTTAGATTTATTATTGCGTCCTTTGCAGATTTATCGCTGGAGTTTTGCAACGAAGCCGAGCACGCTCATTCGAAAGAATGTTGTGGAGATGGTGTCGTGGAAATGTGTTCGTACGTACGTCGGATATCTCGAAAACGAGCGACCCTTTGATGGTTGGTGAACTAAGCCACAAAAGCTTCTGGGATCATAGTAATTCGACCAATTAAGACACCCGTTGTACGTTTGTGGAAATGGCTTGCATCAACGGCACGACTCATGCGTAGATAAACGCTTGCATAAGGCGCGTGCCGTATGCGTAAGAGATCAATAATGAGAACCTCCATGTCATCGACAGTCTATTTTCAAAGTACAGTTGTCTTGAACTTCGCGATTAGCGAAGTCGGGCTTCAATTCGAAAACCCTCTGATGTTGAGCGTTTTGAGTTTTACCTTCATAAATGTATTTCGTTGGCTAGCCTAAAGTCATCTGAGCGCCTTGCTGGTCCTTGTCTTTAATGAAGTGAATGTCATATTGTTATTAGTTGTTAATACTTTGCCATTAGTTTCGAGTAAGAGTATTACTTCTTAATAATAATATTACTTGTTTGGAGTAACTGCGATCCGTGAGCGTTGATCGTTTAGAAGGGATTTTTATTGAAGACATATTTCGGTCCATTCAATCTTGGCCGTTAATGGTATCAACGCATCCCCCTTTTTTTTTGGGGGGGGGGAGTGTTGCAGTATACTTTACCAATAACTGTGACTACAGTGTACCACGTGGCATTCTTTCGACATTTAATTGTCCTCTACATGCTTTCATTAAAATTCACTACAACAATAACGTGTACCTTTTGTGCATAAAGCATATTTGTTTCTCGCACGATAAGATGTCATCAGTTAGCTATGGCCCTTTTGCCAATGCAGTTTCACTTAATGATGCAATCTCACTGCCTTTCGTTTTCAGTACAATATCGGAAATAGTTGCGTTTGAAGTTATGTGTATATTCCCGATATTGCAAGTTACTAGGAACGCTTCACACAGACAATTCCAAATGTTTAGGGCGATCCATCCGAAAAGTCGGTATTCATTATTTTCTTCTACGGTGAGGCGTTGAGAGCACGCGCCAAAAAGGTTTGCGACGGGTGAGTTTCACATTTTACAGCTATGAATCCTGTTCGGGTGAGGAAAGTTTTCAGTTGCAAAATAAGCGAAAGAGGCTGATCAAGCCGAAGGTGCTGAAGAATCAAGAACAGGGGTAGGGGGATCCGAAGTTTTACACGTCAGAAGAATGTGTTAACAGCATAGCCACCAGTGTGTTTAGGATTGCCGCAGTGGAGAAATTGCTCGAATTGCGCAAAGATGAAGACGACTTGATCGATAGAACTCTGAGTTTTGATAGAAACGGGAAAAATTTACTCATAAAATTAAATCTAGCTCGTATGTCGTTGCCCTTGTGAGCTTTAAATACTTCCTTGTTGCAGAAATAGGGATTTCGGAGAAAAACGTAGAACAGTGGTTTCTTGATCAAGCCTAGTCGGTGTTACAGTCCCCAATCTCGTACGCTTCGTTGTGCGAAGTAGTGCGAATCAAAACAACTGCTGCGATTATTATTTGACCACAAATTATTCATGAGGGCACTCACTGAAAAGCATCGAATTGAAAAGTAAAATTTATGTAAAATAGTTCTTGTCGTTGTTGTCGGTCTAATCACATTGCAACGAGTCTTATCCGATTTCAGATTCTCCGCCTCGGTCTACAACTGTCCAGAATCCAGCGAGGGGCGTGCTATGATAAAGGAGGGTATCGCCGTGAGAATCGCCGAAATGAAAACAGTTCTCAATCAGACCATCGAGCACCGTCAAAAAGTATTGCGAGCGACAGCACAAAACCACAAAGTGTGGTGCATCAAGGTGAAACTACTGCTTCCAGTGCTTTATTGCTTTAGCGGCTCTCTGATATCAGAAGAGATATTGGCTTGTATTTAGTGAACAACCTTTATTGCTAATAAGTTTGTTTTAATGCCATGAAATCATTATAACGAATTAATAGAGACTAACAGTTGACCTCCATATAGCTGTGGGATTCACATAAAAGGTGTAAGACGTTTAATTCTCAACGTTGAAATATGGACCGTTCGGAGCGGATAAATATAGTTCCTTAGAACGGATAATTATAGTTCTTATAGATTTTGAATCACGATAACAAATTGTCCGAATTTACGTTTGCTGTGATAGCTGAGATTATGTGAACATAATTACATCGAACTTTTGCGTAGGGATTCAGGAATTTTGGCATATGAAAAATCAAGTTCCCGTCGCATGAGCGTGCGGTGTTAAACTGCAGTCGTTATATGTCTGCGCTTATATCGTTCGTGTCGAACAGTATTAACTTTCTGAGCCGAGTTTTCTCGATTACCATGCATTAAGCAGCGTTCTTTTTTTCTTGAGGTGAGGCAATCTTAATCGTTGTTTTTGCCTCAGCTCATGAACTCAAATGGCACTCTTTTGATCGTCAACTGATATTTGTTGAGTGGAGAATTATTTACACGCAGTTCCAACGCGATTTCGCTTCGTTTACTGAGAAGTCTTGAAATGAAGATTTTTCTCGTGCATTTCACTGTTGTTCTCGTTGAAAACTAGCACTAACGATTTGTTATGAAATGAATGGCGTATGATGTTTAAAATATTGTCGGCTTTCAGGTACTGAAGATCAAATCCATATTCCATACGTTGAACATGTTCAGTTTGGATATCACGCAGAAATGTTTGATTGCAGAATGTTGGATACCGAAGGCTGATATGCCGGCTGTGCAAAATGCACTCAAACTTGGAACGGTTCGTTATTCGCTCGACTCTGGCATGCGGATCTGCTAGATTCCAAACATGACATACCGAGGGGGGGGAGGGTTCCGGGAATTTTTTCGACACCGTATCGAGTATAGAGAGGAATTATGGCAGTTAGGCTAGAAAAAGTATAATTTCACAACAAGAGAGTGTAAGCAACTTGCCCCTGCTAGTAGATTACAGTAAATCGTTTATGGGGTTTCCCACCGATTACTCAAAGGGCCTAATTTTTTCTAAGCTTACTTCCCACCATTTACCCGTTAATGTACACTGCTAAGCACTTTATCATTGTCCGTGGAGGTCATCCCTATCGCTATAAATATATAGCTTCAACGTCTTCAGTCTGAACCTTAAAGCTGCTTATCCCTGTCCCTCCTTCTTGAATTCCCATTTACGCTGCTCTCTGTTAACGCTCCTCTACCTCTTCCACTGTCCTTCTGTAGAATGTTTTCATCGTTGAGAACTTCCCATCTAATCCACAAACATGGAGCACTTTAAACAATACAAGGTGCAGACGGAGGTTGAAAATTTCGAGGTTGGGAATTGAAAAAAAAAGGAATTATTTATTGTTGGTATATACTGTTCAGCAAAAAAAATACCGTAATTCACGTTGTCTTCCACGACATTATTGGATGCAGAGTGGATACGTGATTGTCGACCTCTGCGTTGGCCCGCTAATCATGTTCGTTGCGAATCTGCTAATAGCGTCTTTCTTTCTCTTTTCTGCAATCATCGTACAGCAGTGGCTGCGAACAACGATTTGTTTGAATAATTTGTTTTTGAATAATGAATGAACAAGTATACATGAGTAATGAATGCATGAATGAGAAACATTATGTTTTGAGGAGGTGAGCGGTACCGATATTCCGTGTATTCTGAATGAAATGGAAACAAACACAGTACCGCCAACGTTCCATAAAGTAAATAAATTCACTCGTGGTTTTCAAAACATAGTCGATTCGTATGGAATTGCAACCTACAGAGAAATCAATCCCGGTCAGTGTTTTTTTGGTATATCCATTACTCACATAATATTAAAGAAATTTTTGGTGCACTCGGTTATTCGAAAAAGTCCTTGAGTGTGGCATTGTATGGCCAAAAATGTAATACGGCTCTTCTTTGTGTACCACTGTTGGAATGAGGTTTAACGTTTTGCAAAAACCGTCATTGAGTCTCTCAGGAAAGAAACTAGACAGTTTTTTCATAAGGAATTGATGTTTCGTTTAAGGAGGAAATACCGGAAACTCAGACTTATTAATGATTACTAGCATGGATTAGGTTTCCACATCTCAAGAAATTGAAAAAAGGCATCGTAAGCGAGAGGAGGATAAGAAAAAGAAAAAGTCGAACGCGAAAAGAAAATGACCCCATAAACCCCGTTCATTTAAGAAATTGAGTCATCATCAAGCTAAGTTATTGAGGAGTAAAAAGCTTCCTGCCGTTGCTTACAATTTGAAATAAAATATTCTGTTTATTGTTTTTTAAAGCGTCTTCACCACCATTTG
>JPKZ01001412.1:884891-928024 GCA_000803305.1 Toxocara canis | reverse complement strand
GCATTGCATTGTTACTGGTCCGTACAGTCGTATATTGTTGTGGTTGACTTAGGAGTCTATGTACGTTGAGCAGGGTATATTACAGCGCCTTGGACAATCATTACATTTCCGTTCATATTTGCGGTGATGTTCGGTGACGCAGGGCATGGCTTCATCATGTTCCTTGCTGCACTCGCGTTCGTTATCTTCGAACAAAAGCTCGCAGATATGAAAATAAGGGATGAGGTTAGTTTTTTTGTTTTATTTATTCAAAACCTTCTCTCGTTTGTTTTCGCGATAGCAAACTCAAAAAGGAGAGAGAATGGAACAGAGGAGAGGGGGGAGATAGAGTGCAGAGGTGAACGGGCTTCATCTTCTTCTGCTGCATTCTCTCAAACGACAGCTATATTGGAAATAAATTACCGGAATTTTGCAACATTCTATCTTCCTTCTTTTTACTTGAAAAGTTCACAAGGAAAAAGCATGGGCACTTATGCAAAAGCTATCGGAATAAATCCAGCTAATGAATTTTAGGTTTATGTTGATGCAGTAGGCGGTCGGCGTTCAAAATTTTTGCGATATAAAAGTTTTAAAAAAAATTTCATTCGCTTGTTTTTCATAAAATTTATTTATCTTGTTTGAAAAGCTTGCAGCAGCTTTTTTAGATTTTCAACACGTTCTTCGGTGGTCGTTACGTGATTCTTCTGATGGGCTTATTCTCTATTTACACCGGGTTGATATACAACGACATTTACTCGAAGGCGATCAACATCTTCGGAAGCAGTTGGAAGAATCCTTACAAGTAATGTATAATGCCGCTGTACAAAACTTTTTGTGCATCTCGTTCCATCATATAATGTATCTGTTGTAGCAATATCTTTTGATTAGTTACGGACATTGTCCAGTGCATAAAGTGCACAACGTCGAGACCGTTATTCACGATGTTTCCATATATGGCATTCCCCTTCAGTCGTCCATCCCCTCATACTGGTGTGGAGTTGGCCAAGTATTATAGCAGTGCGAGGGCACTACTTGCGATGAAACTTCCAGACCAGCTTACTGACTCGTTATCAGAAAGTAACGCTTGCCGTTCCCATTCGTAAGTGTTGTTCCTGACAAAGCGGTTTTGTGGTAAACACTTTAAGGAAGATTTCATTCTCTGTCCTGAGGACGTTAAATGCTCTACAGATCTATGAACATAATTGCAGTGGTTTGAATAAGTTAAGTTTATATATGAGATATCCACCGATAAGATGATACTTCCAAAATTGGATTAGGCTTTTGCGCCGATCTCTGGAACTTCAAATTTTTTTACCCCATCTAACCAAAACAGAAGCATCATCCATCATCTAGCATTACGACATGTTGGTGTCGTTAATCGAAATTTTTTGCTGTTTTTGTACTCTAACCTCTCATCGTGCAGCGTCGAGTTTTTTTTCCTCAGCTGTGTTTTTTGTATTTTCGACCACTTTTCGAAATCTCTGGGTGGATCTTTGAGGGATCTGCATGAATCCCTGTCTAAGTTGTCCGGTCTGAAAGGAATGGGGAGGAAAATGCTAATGTATGAAGTGAATGGAGAAGGCAAAAAGTAAGCAGGCATTCACGCGTCAAAATAATAACTGTATCCCCGATAAGAGTAACACAATACACTTTGCATAGAGTAGAACATAATTTCGGTCACGAAGCGCTGCAACGACATTTTGCCTTCGTTATGAAAGCGGATGGAGAAAAGATGCAACGAGGATGAAGTGATCTCTCCATCTGGTAAAGTTTTTTTAGTCATTCACTTATTGACAAGTATCTTGAAGTCGAGGAAGATAATGAACCAATGTTCACGCTTCCACCCGAATACGCATTCGACAACGACTACGTGAGTTTCTGCAGATTTCTGTGCCATTTTGCGACAGCAGTGAATTGTTAGAGGCGAATTTATCTCATCATCCTTCCCACTGAGTTGAAAAGGGGATACTTGCTTGTGTATGAGGGCAGGCTTGTATTCCACCCAGGAGTGGGAGGGGGGCCCTGCATGATAAGCTTGAAGAAAAGAGGAGGGGTGGAGGTCATAATGTCCCAGATCGTTAAGAGTGGTGGCGGAATACACCTAGTATCTTCTTCCACGATGGATGGATGCGGAATTCACCAAACAAGAGTGGCTGAGTTAATTTTTTTTGTTTTTCTTTCATCCTGGTAACATCGAGAAATGTAGCAGATATGGGCTTTGTGTCCCTCTACTGTCCCTAAAACGCACAAATATCCGTGGTTCTCAGGGTCAGGGAAAATTTTTGCGCAAAAACGCATAAGAAAACGTTATTTTTTGATCACTTTTTGAAATGTGTTGCCCATTTTTGCATAGACCTAAATTCTGCAGGGACCATATCCGTTCGGTGTTGACCCGGTATGGAATCTAGCCGAGAATCGACTGAACTATCTGAATCCGTTGAAGATGAAACTTTCAGTCATAATTGGTGTATCGCAAATGTTATTCGGACTCATACTCAGCTTTTTCAACCACGTGTTAGTTATCAATCAATATTTCAAGTATTCATCTATATCTGCTTTGAAAAATTGTAAACAACGGAACGGATATGCGATCTGTGTCAGTAGAAAAAAGCGACAATTTTGCGATTGCCTTCTTTATTATTTACGGTAACCAGAGATGATGTAGTGAGCGAGGATGAATGACTGAAAACTCGCTCATTAAAGATCGTTCATTCATTGCCATAACTTGTAAACAACTTGAAAATTGATCGTTGTGCGCAACATTGATAAGGGACGTCTCACAGGGACGATTGTTTCGATATTAGCGCGCTTTTGTGTGCGAAACGTGGTAGAGCATTGAACCATGAAAAAGGCTTCTTATAAACGATGTGATCGTCCGCCAAATTGTTTTTTTAAAGCACTCAGGGCGTGATCCCCTTATTCATATAGTTGTTCTCTCTGAATTTGTTGATGGGTCGTTTTTTGGAATTCGAATAAAACGGCTTAGGAGAAAGACCGTTATAATTATTGTATTATACGATGCAGTTTTTATCATTTCATATTTTTTATTATTTTGCTTTTGCTATCTTGAGCAACTGGTTCACAATTTATGCATCAGTGCGTATTTTCATTGGTAAGGTAGATGAAGAGTTAAGAAGCTTAAAGACATACGCTTGGAGACTGTCGGCAAACGGGTAATGTTTCGTAAAGCCTGGAACATTACTGGTGCATAAGGAAGCTTTTCCGACCAAGAAAATGGGGGAGGGGAGAGGGAAGGACAGGGTCAATGAGATGGATTAGGGACATTTAAGGATGCATTCCGGGAAAATTTAGTAGCATTTAATAGGGAAATTTAACATCTTGCCTGTGCACAAATTGGCCGCGGATTCCTAACTAATAAGATAGACGTGAATCATTGAGCATCAAGACGTGAATCATTGAGCATCACATTAAGAGTACAATGCTCTTCACTGGTCGATTCGACTCTGAACTGCTACGTTGTAATCATATGCAGATTCTCGAGAGTGTTGATGGAGCGCAGCTGCGCCTCACAAGAATCTACTCCAAGTAAGAAAAATCCTTAAGGAAATGATACATCATAAAAGTATGGTGGGCTGCTCAAAGTACAACAACATCGGAGAAGTGATACAGTCATCGTGAAGCTTCACATTTGTTGCCTGTTCAACTTTTGAAACTGTGATTCAAAGCGCCATAGCTGCTTTTTTTGGATGTCATGTAGGAGACCTTTTATGCATCGCTGTGGCAAAAATCCTGGTAATCCGCGAAATTTGTACTGTTTTCGTCATCTAGTGGACGATCATAAGAAAATGGCTATTTGTAAACTTCTGCGTTTTATACGCCTACGGATCCATATAGGTTAGTATGCAAAAGTGTTATTCGAAAGAGAGGTCGCTTTCCCAAAGTAACACCAACAATAGTCATTTTATGTTTTTCAGACACTTTAAAGCGGTCGTTGACATATTGTTTATGTTTATTCCGCAGCTGGTGTTCCTGAGTTGCATCTTCATCTATCTTTGTTGCCAGGTGTGCATAATGTGAATTTTCATTTTGAGTGTTCTGCGATTCCTTTTCCCAAAACGTGCAAAAACTCACAATCGAATGTAACTCAGCTTAGAAAAGTAAGGGTTTCTCTCGAACTTGTTGCGCTCATAGACTTCTTCAAATGCTTCTACAAGATCCCACCGACTCCTGTGCTTCTCACTGAGTTAACATTTAGCTGCATCGAGATGCGCCCAGTAGGTAGTTGGTTGAGGAAGCTCTAAATGGTGTTTGCGAGAGTGAGCAATAGGCGGTATCATCTGCATGGGATCTGAATTATGTTATGAATCGTAGTGTTAGTTAAGTTTTAACTAAGTTCCCATTCGGGTGGATGTTACTAAATGCGATCGACTGATGTGAATTTCTTTTAGATATTAATAAAATGGATTTGTTTCTCTGCCCATCCCGGTTATGTGTTCGGGTTCTACTATCCGTCAACGCATTGTGCTCCTTCACTCCTGATTGGCCTTATCAATATGTTTATGATGAAATCAAGATTAGAGGGATTCGTCGAAAACAACAAGCCGGATGAATTCAACAAAACAGTAGAGCTTGATCAATGCTATTTGCAACAATGGTACCCGAACCAGGTAGATCATTCTTTACTTTCGCATTTTTACACGATCCGGAAAGTTTGCATTTGCAAAACGCATTCTGACGATTTCGAGCCTCTACTACTTACATCAGTGTGTATGTATGTATAGGACACGTATTTTTAAATTAGTTGTCCTAGCTCGATTTGTAAAATATGTTAGGTAGAAACTACGTGACCTTTTTACTAGTTTTCAAGCTGCCAGCCCCGTAAAGAAACTTTAATCGTTTGGAAGTGTGCAGCTTTTGCACAACCAAGAAGAAGAAGAAGGAGAAGAATAGTCTTTATCTACATGAATAAGGAAAATTGCACGCAGCAGTAAGATATATAACAAAACGGTAACGACATAAATGCACATGTTCGTTTAAATGAGTTGCACATACGTACGTGAAAGAAGCGAACGTAATGAGCAAGGAATGGCAAGAAGGTGAGTTGCACATGTGTACATTGAAGAATCAGAACCATTCAGCATAAGACAGTAAATAAATCGTACGAATAGATGAAGTGACTTAATAAATTAAATGAGAAATTATTCTGAGGTCAAATGAGTCGAGGCGCTTCATGAACAAGGGTGCTTCACCATCGACAAAATGGCACAAAAAATGAAAAATCGAGGAACAAACTTGTTTTCAGCCAAAGAAGTTCCTGCTATCCGTCTGTCGCATCACCTGAAATTCGTCGATTGTATATGTAACCGACTGGTTGGAGGGTGGAGTCACCAGTGCATGTTTTGACACCCTTCCCCCCCCTCCCCACCCTCCTGGTCGGCATTCCAACTTTTTTTCTCCAGTAGATTTTGCTTTTAACATTTGTGGCGGTTGGGAAATATCCCATTACCACTCAAGCCGTTTGCTGATATCTTTGGAATAAATTTTGCGCCATTATGTAATCGCAGTGGCGAACTTTTGTATTATGGTCACATGTTTAAACCCTTCCACCAAGAAACGATTTTATTTTGAGCAGCTTCTTTCCCCAAAGCGCCGTCAGCTTCACTTTTTTTGAATTGTTTTGTCAACCGCATTTTTTTTGATTTTTTGATTTCCGTACCCAAAAATCAGATAAGAAAATGTAATTAACATGTAGTCAAAGTTTTTAGAGATTGGTAATGCAGATATCAATCTTGAAACCCCGTGCACAATGCATATATCAGTTCGCATAAATGTTACATCATTTTATATTTTGAGAAAAAGGCAAGGGAGAATCGAATATGGGACAAAAGATGTAAGATGAAAAAACGGCAAATGAGAGAACAGTAATAGAAACAAAGTAACAATAAGAAATTGATTGTTTGTTTGGCGATTTAAGCAATCATCTTCATTTCATCTTACAGGCGTTAATCGAACAAATTTTCCTAATACTGGCCGTCGTTTCTGTTCCAGTAATGCTACTCGTAAAGCCGATTATACTTTGCGTCCAGTCATCACGCGGCAAGCACATACCTTCAGCTGGTCATGGTGGCGATGAGGGCGAAGAGGTGCATATTCAGTTTGCTGTCTAATTACTCGAACAAATTTTGCTTGTGATGCTAATATGTGTGCCATTTTCATGAAGAACGAGGCAAGCGCGGCGATCGAAAGAATCGCATGGTCGTTCGTCGCGATTCTTGAGGATTTTTCTAAAAATACTTTCTCCTTTCACTGTTAAGATTTCTTAATTTTACCAGCTTTAGTTGAGTGCTTTTTTCTCTTGAGGTGCATTTTATGCTATTTCACGTTTTTGCCATTGCTCGGTTGGTGTAATTCTCCATCTTACGAACAATTTGCCCGCATTTTTAGGCAGAAGTTTTGTTTTTTGACCAAAATTGGCGACTTATAGTACTGAATACGTTAGTTGAGTAATCGATATATTGGTACTTAGCATTCAAACGTTATTAAACGTTCAAACGCATGGAAGCACACATGAGTGGAATGAGAGTCACACGTCCAGTCGTCTGAAGAGGTGCATATTCAGTTTGCTGTCTAATTACTCGAACAAATTTTGCTTGTGATGCTAATATGTGTGCCATTTTCATGAAGAACGAGGCAAGCGCGGCGATTGAAAGAATTCGCATGGTCGTTCGTCGCGATTCTTGAGGATTTTTCTAAAAATACTTTCTCCTTTCACTGTTAAGATTTCTTAATTTTACCAGCTTTAGTTGAGTGCTTTTTTCTCTTGAGGTGCATTTTATGCTATTTCACGTTTTTGCCATTGCTCGGTTGGTGTAATTCTCCATCTTACGAACAATTTGCCCGCATTTTTAGGCAGAAGTTTTGTTTTTGACCAAAATTGGCCACTTATAGTACTGAATACGTTAGTTGAGTAATCGATATATTGGTACTTAGCATTCAAACGTTATTAAACGTTCAAACGCATGGAAGCACACATGAGTGGAATGAGAGTCACACGTAGCCAGTCGTCTTCTCAGCACTCCCCCTCACCCCCAACTTGGCCACATTCTGTGAAGCTTAAGAGATCCCTTGTAGCCGATCGCCCCGGAAAAGGCAACAGGAAAAGTTCCAAGTCCCCATAGCACTTCATTCGCTGTCTGCACTTTGCAAAAAAAATTTTTTTTCCATTTCAATTTTCGTGCGTCTAATAGCCCCTCTCTTATACAGCCCCGTTTATTGACGCCTCATCCTTTTCGGTTTCCAAGGATGGGATATTTTTTCCGGCAACACGCAAGGCCTGTAAATTTTTCAAACCTATTAGTTTTTTTCTTTTTTACGCAGGTTACTTTTTTTTTGAAAAAGTTTTGCCGATTATTTGGGGGTCTCTAAAGGTTTTGCTTTGGAGTCCTTTCCTCCACATGATTGGGAGGAGGAGGGAGAAGAGGGGAGGGAGCAGAGAGAGAGAGAATTGCGATGAGCTTCCATAAAAAATGATATTTCAGTTTAGCTTCGGCGATACAATGGTTTACCAAGCGATTCACACTATTGAATATTGTCTTGGTTGTATTTCACACACTGCATCGTACCTACGACTTTGGGCTCTTTCGCTTGCCCACGCACGTTAGTTTTCGAATTCTTTTGAAAAGCAAAGCATTTCAAAATGGAACAGTTCAGCGGCTGGGGCGTTTCCTCAAAAATAAAGGGAGGAAAAAATTAATTTTTCGAGCTTGAGTGAATTTTTTGCTAAAGAAATGCGCAATTGATTCGGTGGGAGAATTGCTTTTGTTGACTTGGAGTTGTTTTGCAATTTTGAATTTGACGGTTGGCGCATTCAGAGGCCATACGGACGCATGCTTTCGCTGTCGGGTGCTTTGTCCACATTGGATGCGATCAGGAGAGTGATTTATATTTTTGGAGAACGTGTGAGATTTTGTGAAAAACAGGGAAATTTTAAATGTTCAAATATAAGCACCTTGAGAGGTGAGCGTGGTGCTTTTCAGGTTCATCTGAACTTTGCCTTGCCATACACTGCTGAATGATAAATGATAGATAAGCGGGTTTTTATCTAAGGAAGACAATCTGTGAAATAAAACTACAAAGTACTATGAGTTCAGAAGCCACTAGGGCTACCTAACACCGTTAGATATATGGAAAATTTATTTCTTTTTCGTTTAGATTTGATTCTAGCTGCCTAAATGTTACTAATTTCGCTAAACTAGTATTGTCGGAGTGACACGCTTGATCATCCCAAGAAGAAAAATACATAGGTACTTTCTAACGTTTGATAGAAGGGGTGTGAAGAGCGCTGGAATGTGAAGCGTATTTTTCGAAAACGTGAAGTTACCGTCGCTTTGACATCAGTTTTCAAATTGATATCATATGCGGGCAACTTCACATTTTCCCACTAGTATTGTTAACTGTCGGGATAAGCGTGGGTCTGCAAAATTGACAGAACGTTTCAGTCCTTGCTGACAACTTGAAACAAATGTTTAAAGGTAGGCCATTCCGCGGTAGAAATGTTTAAGGAGCGCAAAATTTGCTGAAAAGTCGTTTCACGAAAGTGTTTAGTTTTTTCTGCATGAAATATGCCTAGCTGCCCCCAAAATCCGTTCGGATTTTTGCTCATGATCGAAGAATATACACTCATCTCCTACCTGTATATAGCTTTTCGGAAACATTGTTGCCTATTGAGTTACTTCATGTTTTTTGCTTTTCACTTGATTTTTTCTTCACTTGGTAGGCCACTTGATTTTGGCAGGTCAAAATGGTAAAATTTACCTTTTTTGCGTATGACTACAGAAATTTTTGCATGATTCGTGCTTATCGTTTTTAATAATGACTTAGTTGCAGCGTCGACCGTTACCATATTTAAGCAGAACATTAAATTCATTTTAAACGCGCATGCATGAAACGGGGCACGGGCGCGTCGCATCACATTGCTGTCCCCGTGGTCTATAAGGGCAGCTCTGACCCTCTAGGCTATGACTTATTTGCCCTCACATTTTTTCCAAATTGTTTTGCGTATTCTTTGTTGCAGTGCAGCCCTGCATGCCTGTTTGTTGTCCGCGCTATACGGTCAATTCTGAAGCAAGCGAGCGTAGCATATATGTAAATGTAAATGTAAATATAAATACAAACAAATACAAATAAAAAAAATAAATATAAACATAAATATAAATATAAATATAAATATAAATATAAATATAAATATAAATATATATATATATATACCCTTCCATACTAACGAAAGAAATATTTTCGCTTTATAATTCGCACCACTGTTATACTCCGCATAAAGTCGAATAACGTTGTTCCAAAAGATGCTTGAAATTTATAACGTTGGAGAGGTTGTGCGGTTATGCGGTTGTGATCTGAGGTTTAGTGAAAATTGGCGTTGCAGAATTGTCTGAAGTGTTGTGGTCGATGGTATTCAACATCGCGTTCACGTTATCTGGATATGTGGGCATCGTCGGCCAGTTCTTTATATTCTGGGCGTTTGCGGTGCTCACTGTGTCCATTTTGATCCTCATGGAAGGACTATCAGCTTTTTTACATGCACTTCGTCTTCATTGGTAACGTTTCTCTAGTAAATTTGAGATTTTGTTACTGTATGACTTTACTTGCTCACGGAAACTAGCGACGAACGACAAAGACCTTGCATTCGCGACATAAATCTGTGCACTGATAAAACCACAATTTGCAAAATGCATTGTGGCGAAGTTGCCTCTGTAAATATGTTTGCATTTCTGTCCATTTATTCACCCGGTAGGTTCAGCCCAGGCAGTACGGAACCTCGGAACCTAGAGTTATAAAATTAGTAGATATGGCCATCCCCCAGGACCATCTCCTGTACTTGGTTTGAAATGAACCCGCTGACTTCTTTGGAAGTAACATCTGGTTAATGCGGTAAAAAGTTTTGCGTGCGCTTTTGATTGGTCTGGTTGCGTATTCGACCAATTGGATCTCTTTAAAAGAAACTAATTTTAATACCAAATTTACACAAGCAGTGGGGTCGGATAAAATCTGAATTTTATTCGATCTGATTGCAAGAAAAGAAAGACACTTTCAAATAGAAATCTTAGTCAAAGGAGGCGCAAGTTGCACTGAGGAGAACACTAAGTGTTGCCAAATGGGTAGTGAAATCTTGTTGGTATTTGAACTTCAAGTTCAAGCTCAAACTTTCGCGTACTGAGTGCCTTCTGAAAAAGAAGACTTATTTACTTGCGAACAGCTAGCCGGTTCAGATAAACAACGCCTAGAAATGATTTTCTTCATCAGATTTCAATCGTTCTGCTTTTAGGGTCGAGTTCCAGAGCAAATTCTACGGTGGTCTTGGTTATCAGTTTGAACCGTTGCGTGCGCTTTTGATTGGTCTGGTTGCGTATTCGACCAATTGGATCTCTTTAAAAGAAACTAATTTTAATACCAAATTTACACAAGCAGTGGGGTCGGATAAAATCTGAATTTTATTCGATCTGATTGCAAGAGAAGAAAGACACTTTCAAATAGAAATCTTAGTCAAAGGAGGCGCAAGTTGCACTGAGGAGAACACTAAGTGTTGCCAAATGGGTAGTGAAATCTTGTTGGTATTTGAACTTCAAGTTCAAGCTCAAACTTTCGCGTACTGAGTGCCTTCTGAAAAAGAAGACTTATTTACTTGCGAACAGCTAGCCGGTTCAGATAAACAACGCCTAGAAATGATTTTCTTCATCAGATTTCAATCGTTCTGCTTTTAGGGTCGAGTTCCAGAGCAAATTCTACGGTGGTCTTGGTTATCAGTTTGAACCATTTTCGTTTGAGCTCATCATTCGACAAGCAGAGGGCTTTGATTCGTAACTGTTAATCATGAAATCGTCCTTGGAACAAATCAGTCTGCTTAAGTTTTTAACTAATGAAGTATTCGAGTAAACATTGAACACGTCCTTCGCTTTCTTTTGCTCAATTTATTTCAATTTACAATCCTGTATGGTCTCGGATCTAGTGCACTTCCCTCTTCCTCGCTATAGTCTCTCCTTTGAATTCATTTCTCGGTTCTGGAAATGGTGTTCTCCACCATGAAGTTCGCTTCCTGCTTCAAATCTTTTTCCCACTTGTGCAGATACCTCTTTTCAGTCCTTATTAAATTGGCCCTTAAATTGAACCATACTTTTGGAGACGCGAACGAACCAAAGGGCCAAAGCCTTTTTTCAGTTCAACATCGAATCCTCCCCCCCCCCCTCTCCCTCTCCCTCCCTTCCACCGCTTTTTCGAACTAATTTTCGTTCTGATCAGCAGAAATACAGCGGTATGGTGGCCTAGAGCCGAAGGTTTGCGATAGATTTGCAGAGTCTGCGTTGTCTGTTGAATGTTAGAAGCGATGGGCATTTGGAGTAGGCATCTGGTCCTATAGGCACTTTTATTATTGTTATTTTCGCTTATGCTGTTTTTTCAATAGAACATTATGTTACAGAGCCAATAAAAATTTCGACATCCGCAAGATCGCGCTTCTGCTTTCCTTTAGGAATTTTTTGTGACTCTTCCCATTTTGTTCGCAAGTTATGATGACTTCATTTCTACTCTTATTTCTACACAAATAGAACTGATAAAAATTGCTCGGTTTCTAGTTTCCACGCCGTTCTCCGACTGTATAAGGCGAGTGGGGCTAGACCAGTGAAGGTTTTTCTTCTTGTACCGCTCACCTCCTCAACTTCTTAATGGTTCATATCCGGCTTCACATCTCTCATCCCTACCGATCGTTAAAATAGGTGATTATCCCTTATACAATACATCTGCAACACGAAACGCAACATAGCACAAAAAGGTACAAGCATATATTATATACACAGCTTCAACAATTTAATCACACATTAGTGGAAGGGACAATCTGACGCTCTATTGTGTCACATCCAGTAAAATTTTGATTTTCTTTATTTGGGAATGGCTTATGGGATCGGCTGATTGTATGTATAGGTGGAGTTGCCAAAGCGCTGTTCTTTACATCTCGTTGGCGCATATTTCCGCTTGTTTTCTTCTTTGTTTCATCTTAAAATTGTCTTATAAAATGGCTGCGAAAGATCGAAAAAGTCCGCTAGTTTGCGATCATGGAATGGTTTCATGAAAAAATTGTTTCAGCGATAAACATTTCCCATACTTGCTTTCGAATATTTTCGGCAGCTGTAATTTCATCGATTCGCTTTCCATCGACACAACTAGCAACCCGTCTTCCACCCATCTCGATCGTGCTGTTGGCGCATCCCTGTGACTCTATGAAGGTTTTAGCCGTTAAAATTGGAAAAACTCCATTTTTAAAACTTTTTCATCGAACTATAGTCCATATCAAAGTTTTCGAAAGCCAAAAAAATTTCACAAATCAGCCTTATTTTCACAAAAGAGCAGCTTTGCCAATTTACTGTTACAATTTGTTAAGATAAAATTCTGTTAGAGACCACTGCTAGGTCAGTAAATTTCAGTCAGTTATAACGGTCCCGTCATCTCATTTTCGACTCCTAATCGCAACTTCTGTCCACGACCATTCATCTGTCAACGAGCACTTCGAAGAGCGGCGAGGTTGTCCGTGCACCTCAGCGGCAATGTCGCTCGTTTACAGGTTGCAAGATTTCTGCGCCGGAACACCGCAATTCCAATACTATCTGAACGCCATGCAATATTCCGGAAACCGCCAAAATTCTCGTACAACTGGCGATCCCATACCTACCATAGATAACAGGTTCGAAAGCTGTCAAAAAAATGGCACGACATGCGCTTTCCGCAATCGTAGTGAAAACGGGCTAATAAATTTTCGGAAATAGTACGAAGAACTCTTAGCTAGTCAGAGAATATCTAACGCATAGTATAGTTTGAAACGCTGCGTAGAAGCCCAAGTTCGATCTCAGGAACTGAAATTCGACAATAACTTTTGCGCAGACCAACCTTTTCCGTCAACGCATTTCCCATGCGCCAAAACTTTTCCAGAAATGCATGCGTTGTATGCTTTTTTAATCATGAGCTAGATGTATCGGAGAGATGGACGTAACAAACTTTAGCGTTGGCAAAAAGCACAGAAATGGGCAGTAAACTAGTGTTTGCGGCTGTCGCAGCGTATAACTCTTAAAACGAAGTAATTGGAAGAGATAAATTTAGAGGTTTTATTTGAACGAAAATAAATGTGTTCCCATATATGCCACCAACAAAGTCATTTCAAGAGTTGAATGACTCTCTAACCAGGCCAAAATCTGGAAGCAATCGATATGGCTGCATAGGCAATTAAACGTCATTTAAGGGAACGATAGCGAACGCGACAAATGAGCGCAACAAAAAGCATTACAGCAAGAGGGGCAAAGGCTGAGTGCCGATCGTAAAAAGGCCATGAATTGTCGCACAAAACTTTATGGCCCATCGGGCATGACGCTCGCTCAACAAACATCACACCGAGGTCGTTGTGCGTTTTACTGCTCGACTCGTTGTTCGCTGACGATCGTCGCTTGTGAACGAACGTCTGAGAACGCAAATTACACAGGCGTATTTTTCTTTTGCATAAGACGTCGTTCGACTTTTCAAAAAGCGGAAATTTTTTGTAGTGGATAATAATAAATATATTTCTTTTAGTGAGTATTTCTTTTAGTTTGTTCATAGAACGAATTCAGGCATAGAGTGACTTTAAAAATTCTCCCATTCTGGAAGAGTCGCCCAATACAGAACGCTTCCTAGAATCAGCAAATTTATCACTCTGGGTCACTTCTACTACTCGGGTTTCACGAGCGACTTTGAATAACTTCTACTGTCAGGTATTACCGATGCATTTGTAGTTTTAATTGCTGAAACAGCCTCAGCATTAATGAGCCCATGGTCCCATTCATAATTTTGTCCGAATATCACTATCAGAAAATTGTTCAACTATAGTGGATATATTTGAGCATGTTCCGAACCATTGGGAACACAGGGTGAATTGTTATCGTTGGGCATGCAGCGAGCGCTTTGTAGCGGTTGTCTTCCATCTGTTGCGGAGGGTTCTTTGTCATATTCGATGCGTTTTGTTTTTAGTTCGCTCGCTCCACAATAGTGCAATGCGGCAGGTGAGCGCACTAAAGCACAGCTATGCGCTTTCACAATTCTAATCAACTGATTGCAAGCGGAATGCGGCAACCGAATATTGCATCAGAGCTATAGGATTTATGACAATCGATTTCAGTTCTTCCTGTTACTTTTTTTTGCTTTGGAGGAAGTGTTCTTCTGAGATAGAGCATTAACGATACTTACGAAAACAAGGGGGAATGTGCGCGAGATGGCTGCCCTTCCCGGATGTAGGCCTTGGCAATTCCGCCGATCTGGTTCCAGAATCCGCTAACAAACAACCAAACCTTATTATTTTTGTATGTGCCTCATACTGGTGCATATCAGTATGTAGTTCATATCTGTACATGCACATTGGTTTCACTGCGAATATAGTGATCAAGCGATCTGCGAAGGCAGATTCGGTCTAACCAACCTCTAATGCACTTTTGCAGCAGAAAAGTTGCGTCGTGTCTGCCGGTATATCTGTGAGTGTTTGTCTGGTTGTGTAATATTTTCGGGTCAGCAGCAATTGAAATTATTTCGATGAAGTGTATCTGGTATAATCGTCACTCGCAATTTAATTATGGCGCTCAATTTCTAACCGACCCATCGACCACAGAAAAAACGACAGGCGCAAGCGCTAAAGAGTACTCAAAAAATTTGCATGATTTTTGAAGCTCACTAGTTATACTCTCGCTGTTCAAGCTGCAGAAAAGGAGTCTCTAGATGGGAATTTGTGCAAGCGGTCGGATCCGTAGGAACATGAAGTTTCGTTATTTGCGGGGGCATATGAAACAGGCTGATGGTGGTCTCTCGAAAGCGCGCTATGCCAGCCTCCTGGTTGGCATTTGCACTTGTTCCTCTCCTATATCCACGTTACCTTCAATCCGAAATACTGCAGTATGCCTCGTACCGCTGTGAAAACTGAAGCGATTCCGAACGTCTGTAGCTCGGCTGGAAGCTGACTGTTCAGTCGGGGAACATCCTATGGTTTGGACCATGCCTACCAAATTACGGAACATTAGTTTTGACGGTTTCCGAATTGAAAATATCGGATAGGCAGAGGAACGGATATGTACGGACTTGTGCATGAAACTTCTCAATAAAACTCTTTCGAATATAAATTTGTTGAAATGACACAACAGAGCAAATGATAAAAAGGAGCTTCAGGGAGGGGAGAAGGCGCGCCTAAATCGTTTCTGCGAAGTGATCGGTGAATGCAAACGATACCATGCATGATGCCGCCTAACGGTTGGTGGATTAGGGTGTCCATTCAATCGGCCTCATGGTCCCTGCTCAGCTCGGTGCCTGATGTGCCTGTGCTGGCTTGGGCCAATCGCTTTAATTGCGGTGCTGTTGTGTCTTGTGTGTGCGTGTCAGAGGCGTGCCTGTTTGCAAACATTTGGGTGGCGTTCCTCATCTCTTAGCTACCCATTGCTTGCCATTTGCCTGCTATTGCATCGTTCTTGTGTGTTAACCGTTTGATGCTTAGCTCACCTTCAATGATTTTTTAAAGTGGTCGTTTACCTTGAATTTTGATTGTTTTGACAATGCGCATATTGCTTACCATGTGAACATATCGCCAAAGACACCAGTATCTCGGCTAGCATACAGTTCGGCATTTGGCGGTCTAATTTCCTTCATACGGTAGTGCTCTATACAACATTATAGTACATGCTAGCACTGTAAACTGCTATCGTTCAAATGTGAGCGTCATTTTGTTCGCGTAGATATATATGCTCATAGCACCAGATTTTTTCGCCGGAAGAGGAGGCTCTAAATGCACATATCGGCGATTCGGTACGCACAATGACAGCGTTTGCAATAAACATTTATGCTTATAGATCGACCGAAATTTTTCTAGGAGGACGTTGGATAGTGTGAGATTATATTTGTTTTAAATTGCACATTAATTTGCGCTCTGTAGAAGAATTGCTACATATTGATAATTCCAGCTTGCTACGTATTGATAACTGATAACGCAAACAATTTTGAAAATTTTTATCCCCCAGCACAGGCCGTTATGTCGAACAAGTCATTTGCCTGATACGCGCGAGCCTGAGATCCAGCCAGACATTCGCATCGCGTAAAAATGATTGATTGTGTCTTATGGGTAGGTGGGATTGGTTTTAGTGTACATATGGCAAAATGTAATCCCTTTAAGCGCTCATCGATCATTTTCGAACACAACTCGACTGCGCCTTTTTATTGGCTCTATTACGATGCGTTTTATGAGACGCATTTTCCGATTCCATTCTTCCTGCAGATTTTTTTACATTAAATGTTGAGTTGAAAACTTTTAAACTGAAATCGTATAGTCTAAATTTGTTTGTTTGTGTATGAAATAGGCATAGATCAACTACATAAAGCCGACGGAGCTTAATGTTCAAAAGGCTTGAGCTTGTCTTTAATTAGCACATATAGGAGATATAACGCTTTTGTGTCCATCAAAAGAATTTTTAAAGTCAAATCATTTTTTGACCACTCAACAAGACAACATTAATTCACTGGGGAGATCATCGTTGATACCTTGAAAATGAATGGTGCGGTGATGAGAAGTCCTATAGCACAGATGTGCTATAGGACTTCAGGAGTTGAAAAATATGAGTGTAAACTTTTCATGGCGACCACAATAAAGTGCACAGCTTGTTCTTGTTCATAAAATGTGCGATGTTGTGATTTAATTAAAAAAAAAAACTAAATTGAGCGAAATCATTCGAGACACTAAAATGAGTGAACGCAGCGATAAAATTGACGTCGACAAACCTAAATCGATGCGATAGCCAAATACTAAGGCAGTTATTAGGGTTGCTTACAAGGGTGATATGAGCTGGTTTATGGGAAGTTGAGCATGGAGCGTGTTTGGCGACATCGTCCCCCCATAAATCACCGCACTACTGCATTGCCATCGAACGCATTCTCCTATCGATTTAAACGCATCGTTTCGCGTCTGTTCACATTTATGAGAACGCCAAGAAGTTGCACTCCTTTTTTGCATCCTCTTCCTATAAAGCTTTAAACCTCGTTCGAATCTCTTTGGGTAGATTTCTCTGAGTACGATACGGTTAACATTTTCATGAGTTTTGCTTGTTTTTTATGCTAAACTCTACGCATCTCTGTCATTCTTCCTGCAGATTTTTTTACATTAAATGTTGAGTTGAAAACTTTTAAACTGAAATCGTATAGTCTAAATTTGTTTGTTTGTGTATGAAATAGGCATAGATCAACTACATAAAGCCGACGGAGCTTAATGTTCAAAAGGCTTGAGCTTGTCTTTAATTAGCACATATAGGAGATATAACGCTTTTGTGTCCATCAAAAGAATTTTTAAAGTCAAATCATTTTTTGACCACTCAACAAGACAACATTAATTCACTGGGGAGATCATCGTTGATACCTTGAAAATGAATGGTGCGGTGATGAGAAGTCCTATAGCACAGATGTGCTATAGGACTTCAGGAGTTGAAAAATATGAGTGTAAACTTTTCATGGCGACCACAATAAAGTGCACAGCTTGTTCTTGTTCATAAAATGTGCGATGTTGTGATTTAATTAAAAAAAAAAACTAAATTGAGCGAAATCATTCGAGACACTAAAATGAGTGAACGCAGCGATAAAATTGACGTCGACAAACCTAAATCGATGCGATAGCCAAATACTAAGGCAGTTATTAGGGTTGCTTACAAGGGTGATATGAGCTGGTTTATGGGAAGTTGAGCATGGAGCGTGTTTGGCGACATCGTCCCCCCATAAATCACCGCACTACTGCATTGCCATCGAACGCATTCTCCTATCGATTTAAACGCATCGTTTCGCGTCTGTTCACATTTATGAGAACGCCAAGAAGTTGCACTCCTTTTTTGCATCCTCTTCCTATAAAGCTTTAAACCTCGTTCGAATCTCTTTGGGTAGATTTCTCTGAGTACGATACGGTTAACATTTTCATGAGTTTTGCTTGTTTTTTATGCTAAACTCTACGCATCTCTGTACTTACCGAAAAATGCTTCTTCAGAAAATCATGCTAATGGGGAGGGGGAACGAGAAAAAAGAGCGGAAGCGAAAAATGCTATTGGGCTAATATTTCACCTTGTCATTTTTAAATTTTTTTTGTAGTTTTTTCATATAAAGTAATAGTCCGCTTCCCTGAATATGTTTCTCGTTTATAAAATGGAATTTTGAATATTAGTAGGAAATTTTAATTTCTTTCGAAAAATTTCACATTTATTCTCCTTGCTTTTTTTTGCAAGTTAGCTGAATCATCTGCCTTCTCATGCGCATTAATTAATCTTGGAGTGGAATTTTGAACATTTTTGGGAAACAGTTATATGATTTTCTCCCCTTTCGAGATGTTCTGCATCTCAGAAAGAAAAGCTATATTGAAGCCGTTAGGCCTTACTTATATAGGTTTACAAATGCGGAAAATTGTCATTCACTTTCGTTGCTTTCAGATTTTTGTTGATTTTCACAACAAAAAAAAGTGAAAATAAATCATTTACATTTGGTGCACATTTTCTCATGACTACTGAAGAGCAAAGAAAATTGAGAAAAAAAAAGCATTTATTTATGAGAAGAACTTATAATGGTCAAGAGAGCACCAAAGGTGTTAGGTTGGTGGTTGAGTATAGCTGACATGTGTTGGTCCTAAGGCCATCAGCAGTGCTTGAAAGAATGAGTTTAGGCTGTTTATTATTAAGTTTACTACACTTGTCGTAAAATGCACGCCCATCTTGTCGTGATCACGACTGATTATTCGGGGTGAGGGGGTGGGATGAGGGGTTGCTAATCGCCAAGTGGGGCATGTATCGCCCGGTTTAGGAGGGCTCATTGAATTTTCTGAGTTCAGTTGAATAGCCTTTATTCACAAGCATAAAGCAAAGTGCGCGTAGCAGTGAGGATATATACTCACACGACACCGATAATAATAGATACGTATAAACGCATGTATACATGCATCACACACATTCAAATGGAAAAGAAAGGAACCTGCAGAATAATGAAGAGATGAAGGTCTGCAGAACTCAGGAAATGAAATATCGTATTATTTTATAGTATTGTGTAGAGAAAACGATAAGCAAAAGAACAACATATAAATTTTTGGGAACAAGAGACGAGGAAAAAGAGTAGTTAGTATGTGGTTGTGCACATATGGTGTAAAAAAGGAAAGAAAGATGCTCATGCTGCTTACTAAGCGGAATTAGAAAGGGCCTTTAAATAGAATGAACCAAAGCGGCTTTCAAGTGTCGAAATGTTTGTGCTTCAACTAGATTTCGTGGAAAACTGCTGCAAATACGGATAGCTCAGAACTGGCAGCTGTGAAAAGGGATGTTGATGAAGCACATTTTGCGCGTTAGTTGTAGACTATCAGTTTTACGCTGATTCCTTCAACGAAAGAAAAATATTTCCCGAAAACCATTTTACGATTTTATAACAAATGGCCAAACCAAATTTCATCCTGTGGTACACTAAAGTTTCAAATTTGAAAACCTTTAGTCGAATGTGATTGTCGGGTGAGGACGATCCGAGAGACAATTAGCGAAATACCATAGAGGTATAATATCCTTGAGCCTTTTCAACGTCCCCATAACTGCAAGAAGATGAGGGGACGCGAACTGCGTGCACTGTTCCATGATAGGTCAAATGTACACTGTTGAAGCCTTGTGGCAATGCTCAAAGCGCTTATGTCATTTAGTTCGCAGTATGCAATTTGCGACGTTAACGGACTGAAACCGTGGCAAGCTTTCACACCAAAATCATGGATTCCTTCATCAGCAGATAGTGAAATCAAACCATATAAACCTAAGAAACACTAATGCTTAAAATCCGTAAGGAATACACAGCTTTTTTTCATGAGATACGCTTCACTGCTCCATTACTGACCGCTCACTACACACTGTAAGCCTGATTTTTATTATTGAATGTACTTGTTCAGCCACTTGTAAACTAACGCCAATTGCATCAGTGCAGACCGATCAGGTGAAAATGTTCTGCACATGGCTAATAAGTGAACAGGGAAAAAGGTGGTCATTTCCACTACCTTGCGCACTAAAATGAAATGTATGAAGATGATTTTCTACTGAAGTAGATGGAGACCTTTTCCAAGATGATGATGACCGTTTACTAAGCAGAAGGCAGTGAAGAACAGAAGACAGTTCTTTGAAGGATAATACGTAGAGGGTGTTCCCAGAACAAATCATGCGTTTTTCTTAATTCGTCTCGAAACACTTGATCGAGCAATGGTAAGACCGACGTATAGTCACTAAGTCGTATGACAAGCCCCAACAGGGAGCCCAGAATGGTTCCCACAGAGTTAGTTACTGCATTGACGATTACAAACAGCGTTTCGCTCATCTGCGTGCGAATCAATCAACCAGTCTAAGCGTCAGCTTCCTCAGGTATTATCATCTGATCAAATAATATTGTTTTTGTAGGAGTTCATCATCTATTTAACCTCTGTATGAAGGACGTCCCGTGCCATAATAGTCTCAAGCTTCGCAGTTCTTCCGAAGAGGCTTGTGTTGAAGAGTGCACTGTTTGTTGATGAATGTTTTTTGCGGAAGGCATGCAAATGTATGATGAGAAATGAAGCGGCGAGTCATTTGCAGCTGACTGAGGGCCAACGATGGGAGGTACTGTGATCGAGAACGTTAGCAACCGTAAGATGTTCGCTATTCTGGTGTCTCTTCTCCTTGCGCTCATCGTTTTCTTTTTACTTGGAGCAATATGTTGTAAGTTATTTTCCTCGTTTTCGTTTAAGGCCTTCCGTTGAAGATTTTTCGATGGAACCCAAACCGGCGATCGCCTTGATGGCCCACCTAAGTGCACTTCGAACGATGCAGCTGAAAATTGTCAACAAAACTCAAAAGAGTTTTTTCTCAAAATATTTGCGTAGAAACAAAAAAAAAGAAAAGAAACCGCAGCTGGCAGAGCTATGGCTGCCCTGTGGTTCCTCGAAAGGCGTTGTCATCCTTTTCTTTGTGTTTTTACGCTACAGTTGGCGTCAGCTTCCTCAGGTATTATCATCTGATCAAATAATATTGTTTTTGTAGGAGTTCATCATCTATTTAGCCTCTGTATGAAGGACGTCCCGTGCCATAATAGTCTCAAGCTTCGCAGTTCTTCCGAAGAGGCTTGTGTTGAAGAGTGCACTGTTTGTTGATGAATGTTTTTTGCGGAAGGCATGCAAATGTATGATGAGAAATGAAGCGGCGAGTCATTTGCAGCTGACTGAGGGCCAACGATGGGAGGTACTGTGATCGAGAACGTTAGCAACCGTAAGATGTTCGCTATTCTGGTGTCTCTTCTCCTTGCGCTCATCGTTTTCTTTTTACTTGGAGCAATATGTTGTAAGTTATTTTCCTCGTTTTCGTTTAAGGCCTTCCGTTGAAGATTTTTCGATGGAACCCAAACCGGCGATCGCCTTGATGGCCCACCTAAGTGCACTTCGAACGATGCAGCTAAAAATTGTCAACAAAACTCAAAAGAGTTTTTTCTCAAAATATTTGCATAGAAACAAAAAAAAGAAAAGAAACCGCAGCTGGCAGAGGGCTGCCCTGTGGTTCCTCGAAAGGCGTTGTCATCCTTTTCTTTGTGTTTTTACGCTACAGTTGTGAAATATGCAGATATGGTTCATGCAATACAAAACGTTTCTATTATGAATTTCGACATATAATGTGCTAGAGAAATACTGCGCTCAAAAGCCTGACTGTAGAGTGTTAAACATTGCCAAATGAAGAAGAGTTGGAGAGGGAGGGAAAGGGGAGGGGTATGACGATTAGATGAGTAAACGAACGCATCCAGAGCATTCACATTTATGCGGTGTACACTTATTTGGTTTTTTAAAAAATTTCTTATTTCTTTATTTGAGCTCCTCAACCATCTTCTTCAATGGAATTTATAATGGTCAAATGCAACGACAATGAAGGAGGTCGTAATCCTATGAATTGGCTCTATATAAGGCCACCAGTAAGTTTATTTCTGAGCCTATCTCGTTGTTCATTTGTTCTGGTAGTTTGAAGTTTGCATATTCGTAGAGTGATCGTTTTGTGATATTGATGACCATTTGTGATTCGACTAATAAACAACACAACTTCTTAACCATTTTCTTCTTAAACAAACCTAAACCACTTTATTTAGAAGCGTCGGTGAATTCAACTTCGTATCTTTTGCAACAATGCCTATTTCGCTGTCCTTCGTGCATCTCTTTTTTTTCAGTTAAATCATTCGAAGTATAACTGCGTTTTTTTTTTGATCGACATTGCTCTTGAAAAAAATCTGTTTTTTTTTTTTTGTTGAATAGGATATATTTTCTCCTTAGCACTGCTCTCCTCCTTAGGAGAACGTAGTAATTTCGAAGTAAAAGTGCATTCATTTGCTCGTTACTTGCACATGTTTTGATGCTTTTTAAAAGTCTCCTCAATATTATAAATCGCCTTGATTCTCTCAGAGTTATTTACGGCCCAAAGTGTTCTGCGTATCGAAATCCCCACTTTGCGGATATTTAATTCTTCTGAAGGGAGAAGTAATGTTTTAAAATCTGAAAATTCTTTTATCTTAAAATTCTTTTGGGTGTTTGCGACATTCAAATATCTCTTAGTTTTCTGCTAATGAAGGCGTCTCTTCATTTTTTTTCCTTTCACATGGCATGCCTTATCACTGTCATCGAAATACGATAGGCAATGTTGAATTCCTGCGCAGAGCACGCCATCTTTAGTTGCTTGAACAAACTTATGCAATGGAAATGCATAGTAGTACGATATTCTTTGTTCATATGTTCCATTGCATGCATGCAGCATATGTCCTATTTTGTTATGAAGGGTTTGGTTACATAAATCCTTTATTATTTTATTTGAGCTGTTCGAAGCAACATTACGGATGGTTGAGCTGTACATAACATTGCAGGAGATTATAGGTTGCATAAAACATTGTAGGCTGTATACCTACTAGGAAACCTGCTACGGCTGTGTTTTTACTCGTTCAGTGCGAAAGACGGTTGATGCGAACGCTTGTCGGCAGGCATCCATGCTAACATAGACTGAGAATGAAAAGGGGATCTGCTCAATGTTCTTGTGTAATGCTGTTATCCTCTTGAGCTTCTCGAGAGGTTTTTGATAATAATTAGTAATATTGTTGTTGACGGATTTCATTTACGCAATAACGATTTCATTTTTTTCTGGACATTTCGGAAGCGTGCGTCATTTTCGGAAGCTTGCGAAAAATACGATCATCAAGTGTCAAATCATCACTTCCACATATTTCATGAACTAGCACCATACACCTTATAGACGAAAATTCTCTCATTTTCATATGGAAGCTAATGATTATATTCTTCCCAGAGGTAAGCTAAGTGTACAAGTAGCTATACTCATAAAACATGGCAGTTGTTTGCGCCTGTCCGAAATTAAGATCAAACGAAGCGGTTGCTATCAACAAAAAGAGTTCGCATTAATGTCCGCATGATCGCAGCTTATATGATTATCATAAAGATTTAGGCGTGTATATTGCCCGTCCTTTCGCAAAAGCATTCTCTTACCGAAAAATGAGTCTGTTCAATGCCTTAACGATTTTATGGAAGCTAGCATGCATAAATAAGCCCTATGGCAGTTGTCGCTTTCCCAAGCTGCACCTTTCGTATTAATGGTCAGCGCCTTGTTTTGATTTCCAATCCTTGCGGATCTTCCCATAATTTCATGCACTCTTGATAGATACGTTTTTTGAAGGATTGCGAGAGGGTACAGGGGTAAGCATGAGATATGCGTAATGGGCTGTTGCAGTTCTGCACGTTACAATAACCGACTTGATAAACTGCTAGCAAGTAAGAAAACGCGGAATGACGCATTCATGTTTTAACCAGATCCGCCGCCTAACAAATCTCCAGGTGAAAATCGTTTTCTGACACGTGCCTTGCGACCCCAGCAGTTGTGAAATATCTTGCAGCAGGAGGGCCTGTACGTATGGGAACCGATGGGATATTGCGATTTACTTGTCAGACTAGCTAGCTTCATAAACTGCCGCAGATAGTTAAGATTCATCCGAATGTGTGGACCGCTCGTGAAAACCCTTCAAGAATTTGGGTTTCCTGTTACCTGAAGGGTGGGGAATGTAGCGCAGCCGGTCACGAGATGTTTGCTGTAAATTTTTAATCTTCCAAAAGATTATCACTCGTTTAGAATCGAATTTACGTGTGCAGGCGATCTTGTGGTGCCAATTTCATTATCCCAACTTTAGTGGTTCACAACTTGAAACTACCGGACAGAGAGCCATATGTATACTTGCATACGCATAGTCATGGCATCGCACAATGCGCTTTGCAAATAGGCGTTTTACGATTACGAAATTGCTGTGGAGCATGCAAACTAAATTGGGTTTCGATACTTGCAACTTTTCTACTTTTTCCTGTCCAATTTGAGCTGACCACAACTTGATCACATATGTAAGGCAGTGCCAGATTTATTATGACCGACACTTAACTCACCGATCGGTCGCTAGACGCTTTTTGACCAATCCACGTTCATATAGACCAAAATCACTATATTGCTCTGCCTCTCACTCATCTTCATGGAGTTAGAAGTTAAGTAGAGGAGGAGGGTACTTGAGGTGGGGAGTCATACCGAAGGGGAAGCTTTCTTAGAATTTATGCGTTACTTATGAGGATTTTTTCAGCATTGTGATTTAATAAACGATTTGGAGCATTTCACACCTCGATTCACCGACATGCGCGACATAGTGTTTGTGGCGCAGATGCCACATCAGCGAGACGGGGTCAACCTCGAGTATTCCGTATGGTTTCAGTTCTTGCTTGGACTTCTCGAAGTAGACATTGAATACAACTCACAGTTCGAGCTCGGTAAACATTTTCATACTCCCGCATGACGCTCTCTTTTATTTCGACATGCAATTTATGTACGAACAAGGCAATTCAGTTTGACATTTTGCAGATAAAGCAATGTAAATTAGATAAGTAATAATATTCCTTAAAAGGATGATTATTGGTCCATTCTCAATATGATTTTCCGTTTTCTTGTCCGGAAAGCTTTCTAGAATTGCAAGTCTCCTCGGACCTCTACAGGGTAGGGAGGACAACAGTGATCTTCCTTCTTTTCTCCTTTTTCGAAAAATTCGTGGGACGTTCAGATTCGCCGACTTATAATTACGATTTAAGCTTTAATTAATAATCGCGGTTTAAGGCTTCATTGGTTATGAGGGGCCAAGAAGGGATGTATAAGGTGTAGGTAATTGAGATGCATTTCCACTTTTTTCGCTCTTTACATGTAATGTTTGTTTGTGGTACATTCAACTGCTGGCATTCGATTTGACAACACCACCGAATTCACTTATTTGCCGTTGGTCAGGGTGGAAGGGAGGGGGAGAGGAGAAGGAGGGGTAGTATTTTTTTCCGTTGGCTTGCTTTGGAGCGGTTTCCCCGATTCCTCAACCTTACCAACGATCATAAACCATGTTAGAGATATGAAATTAACAAATGGGTCAAACATATTTGAAACTGAACGTGCTTGTTTATAGCTGAAAGCGCGCTTATACAACTGGAGGTTCGCCTCGGTTACCGTACTCGATCAGATGGGCCAAACGATTGGCACGAATTGATATCAACCAACACGACGCGTACTCTCGAATGCACGCCGCCAGAAACTGTAGTGGAAATTTACTCGATTGTCTGCTTCTGGAGTAGGGCATGAAATTGTTGCAGCGGTGTGTGCAAGAGGATAGGAGGTGGGTGGCAGAGAGAGGGAGATGTCATTTCTCCCCATCCCCTCACCTGCTTCCTCCCCAAAGCCCGAAATATTTTTGCTTAGAAATTTCCGGGCAGATTAACTGTACGGGTTTCTTTTTCTAGAATGTTTTGGAGCATGCTTGTGGTAAAATTTTTGGTCGGTTACATCCAATTGGATGTCTTCTTCTGCACGAGGTAAGGCGGTGTTAAAATACGGAAACAGTTATATGGTCAACAACCGCCACATTTATGTGTTTGAGCTTTACCACCACCAAGGCATCATGCCTTGTACGCTGTTGTTCATATTTGGTTGTCCGACAGTGGCTTGGCTGAGAGTATCTCATCGAAAATGCCACTGCCGCTTTGGATTTTTGGTGACAATCAGCCCTCGTTTTTGTATCTGCAAGTACCGTAGCAGTAAATGTTTGCTCATTGGGTATAATTGCTGTGTGGGACTGGTTGCTTAGCTGTCTTCGGTATTTTCTTGACCGATGAACACAGAAGTGAGCATTTCAATTGATTCAGTCGAATACAATGTCCCAAACAGCCCTCGTTTTTGTATCTGCAAGTACCGTAGCAGTAAATGTTTGCTCATTGGGTATAATTGCTGTGTGGGACTGGTTGCTTAGCTGTCTTCGGTATTTTCTTGACCGATGAAAACAGAAGAAGTGAGCATTTCAATTGATTCAATCGAATACAATGTCCCAACAAGAGAGGGAATTTTTTTCCCGGTAGGCAGTTAGCAGATGTGTGTCCTTACACAGATAGAATAGTACTATAATTTAGTTTTTGAATGAGGTTGCTTTGCTATCAAATTGTGTAAAAAAATTAACTCACCAAATTTTGTTTCTATAGAAAGCCGAGGGTCATTTGTACAACTGTGCAGCGATGGATTTATTTGAACTTGGCTCCAATCCGTATCCATTCTATCTGATAAATCTTCGCCTACCGGTCGATCAAGAGACGTGTCGCCGTGATCCGAAAGGACCGAATTGCGCTATTGGGCGTATAAGTGACCTCCGCATTATTGTAAGATATGCTGAAACTATTCGAGCTTTTTTCCGTTAAACAGGAACTGTAAAAAGTATTGATACCATGAAGAAATATGTTATTTTTCAAATATAGTTGTTATTTTCCTCGTGGGATGCGTCAAGTAACACCTTGTTGAAATTACTTGAATACTTCTAGTTGTTTCAAGTGTTTTTGTCTTACATGGATTTTATATGTTTTCGCATTTCCCCTCATGACAACAATTAGTTAGACCACAATCCGAGGTGCTTTGTGTAAATTATTAGTGACCAATCCGATACAAGCAGGCAACTGAACGAAATTTATCTTGCTTGCAGGCAATCCATCAGAACGGAGGATTCACGGCGATTTGGTTATGGTTGAAAACATTCGTTTCGCCAATTGTAATTGCAGCTGTTTCGTGGTATTGGAATAGAATTGTGGGCCTCAATCGTTTCCCATGTTTATTGGAAAAGGCTATTTTCGCTTTAGGGCTAAGTCTGGCTATATTGGACTGTAAGTTCTTTGTGTTAACTTTGTGAAAAAATTAATTTTCCCACAAGCATTTTTTCCTTGTCGATTCTTTTTTTTGTCGAGTAAGCTAGTTTAGAATCACTTCAACTACCCTGTGATGCAGTTGTTTGTTTCCTTTGCTGAAAAGCGTCAAAAGAACATTATTTGCCTTAAGAAGCTGATGTTTGAACGCCAAATTGAATCATATGTGGAGTCTTTATGGCAGAGATGGTTTAGAAATTATAACCAAGGACATAGATTTTTAATAAAATTATTGCATAATTTCCGTTGAAACCAACGTAATGAGGGGGGGGGGGGGGGGAGGAAGGGGGAGGAAAAAAATTTTTGATTGCGCGTGTTTTTAGGGGCATTTTCAATCTTGGCAATATGCTGTAGAGCGGGGGAAACTTTTTCGAAGATATTTTTTCTCGTGCTATGGGAATGAAATTTTTACAACTGTTTTGGTCGACCATCAAAAGGAAGCGTGCTGCACAGCTCTATCACAGTAACGAAAATCGTCGTCTAAAGGCACTTTTAACAGATCACAATTGTTTTTTTTGTATATTTCGCATGCCTCATTTCGGCTCATAAATAATTTGCTTGATTTTACGAAATTTTCCTCAGTAGCAACAGCGTTCCTTCTTTATGTGATCCGCGCATTCACTACATACCCACTGTTTTTTCAGTAACTGTCGGAATGTTGTCATCACAAGTCTCATGAGGTGTAGAATGTGCAGAATGTTTTAGCTTAAAGTGGATGCCTAAAATGTGGAGATATCTAGCGGTATCTTTTGACGTTTTTCACCGTCATTTTTGATATTTCTTCAAAGAACGGTCGTTTCTTTGTTTAGGTTGAGGCGATAATATATCGATTTAAATTTTTAATGTTTTTCACGCTCGTGTGCGCGGCATTCACGATAGCTTCTTATATAATGAAACAAGTAAGTTTTTCGTTAATTTAGCTGTTTGCTTTTTTTTGATTTCCCTAACGACTGCTACTGCCCTTTATGCACAGATAATGACGACATGTTTAATGTAGGAAGGTGCTTCTAGTGTAGTTCTAAAAAGATTTTCTTGAAATGTTTCAAACGAGGAGTGCTTGAAACGAAGAGTACATTTGTGTTGAATAGCGTTTAAAGTACGAAATACGATACGGAGTATGCCTTATTGAAAAAACCTGAAATAAGACGACAGGCTGCTTTGTCCTTCTGTAATGGAAAGATGGGAAAATCAGAAACAGGCAGCGGTGACTTTTTAGGCCTATCTTTTCGCTGGGCGTAGAGGTGATTTTCGCTGGGCGTAGAGGTGCATATGGGGCAGTAACTCAGTGGTAGAGCTTCCACTTCTTATGCGGGGAGAGCTGGGTTCGATTCCCGGATGCTGGCCCGACGGGTCGCCGCCAGACTGACCACCAGGCGTTCGGAAAGTGGTCAAAACAACCAGGCGTGGACGTGGTTGTCAGCTGCATCGATACGGGAATCGATGGAATCACAGCTGTCCTTGCATCCGTTTGTAATACATAACCCACCCCCCCCCCCTCCCAGCCCAATCCCCCTTTGATTTGGCTCTTCGATGAGCCAGCGTTTCAAACTTTTCACGCTTACTGTAAGCGATGTGGGACGATACTGGCGCAACAGAATGCTTAATTTGTCTGTTTCAGTTCCTTTGGAGTGGGCGTCGTTGTGGTTCCGTGCACCTTTTATGCTGTTGGTTAGCGACATTCGACAAGGACTCTTTTATGCGGTTCTGTTCAGTTTTTGGCTGATTTTTGCTGGTGAACATCTTATTGATGATACTTCGAGAAATGACTTGGTAGGTAGCGACTTATTTCTGAGAAATGCTTAGGTAGGGGTTCATGATAATATGCTGCAATATTGCTTTTACTAAGAAAAGTTTGCGTTAATAAATTGCGTTTATGAAAGAAGTTTCTTAGAGTCCCAAGATGGGTTCTTCAGTCTTAGGGAAATCTTCCGTTTATGTACTCCTTCGAAACGTTTACAAAAATCAGCATTCGAATATCCGCATACTTTGCAACAATGTCAGTCACCTCTTTTTGCATTTTATTTTGTACTTGTCATGTTTTGAAATGGTCGTAACAAAAATTTTTGAAATTTATAGCTGTGGTGCCTTCCATCAAATAAGAGTTAACAGCTTACTGTTTTTTTTTTTCAAATCAGGCATCGTATTGGCGTAATCTGGCATCTGTCCTTGTGGCATCGACGTGTTTGCTAGTATATGATATTGCCGAGCGAGGAATGCAGTTGAGTAATCCATTCTTTAGTATTTGGGCATCGGAGACTGGATCGAGACTCGCTGTAAGCTACCCTCCGTTTCTTTGGCTTACTTTGACCGCATAGTTATGCAGTGCAGTTTTAAGTTGGTTTTTATCAAGATAAATCGAACTACTTGACGTGCTCGGTGGTTGTGAGCAAGAACGGCTATTGGCCAAACTAACGTTTGGACCACACTGGCTTTTGATTATTCGTCATTTATTTGTGCACATATAAGGTTTTGTTGCTAAATTCCTCATGGAACGGTTGAAACTCGAACTGTAAATGTGACCTTTAACTGTCTGTTCAGTCCATTTCTCTATTTTGGAATTTGTTTTTTTGTGAAGTTGTACTAAATTCTGTTGACGTTAATAAGATTCTTTTCATGTACATCGTCAAAGGCTTTTCATGTACATCGTCAAAAGAGTACATCGTCAAAGTCTTCACAAAAAGGGTAACCAGTGCACCTGCTGTTGTGTGAGGATCCATACGGATGAGTAGCTGTTATATCAGCTGTATTGGGAAAATTTTGAAGAGTGTGACAGGCCATGGTTAGTTTTCTTCTACGATCTTCTATAGCTCGTGTCCGTGGTATAATAGCTGTATTTCTCCTCCCCTTCCTCCTCCTCTCCAGTGACCTATTCACAAGCTCATCTTGGCACTTCGAAGGATATATTTTGCCTTCCATTTGTATGTGGAAGGCAAAAAAGTTTTTTTTTCAGTACACAGTTGTGTATATCGCATCGATATGTGTGTTCGCTTATTTCGGCTTCCTTGCCTATAAGGTATGGCGGGTATGGTCGACCATCAAAAGGAAGCGTGCTGCACAGCTCTATCACAGTAACGAAAATCGTCGTCTAAAGGCACTTTTAACTGATCACAATTGTGTTTTTTTTTAAATATATTTCGCATGCCTCATTTCAGCTCATAAATAATTTGCTTGATTTTACGAAATTTTCGTCAGTAGCAACAACGTTCCTTCTTTATGTGATCCGCGCATTCACTACATACCAACTGTTTTTTCAGTAACTGTCGGAACCCGGCTAGTGAGCAGCGTTAATGACAGCAGTATAAATAGCAGTATAGGAGCTTCACAAACACTGCGAATATAAACTCAAGCTGATGCCTTCCACCTAGAATTCTTTTTTGCAACATAAGCGTTTAGAATTAAGGTCCCTATGACTCGTAGGATTCTCTACGAGTCACAGGGAGCTTCAAAAGTAACACTATGTAATCGAAAATGCGAGTTTGGCGATTTGGTGACAGAAGCAATTTTTGAATTTTTCTGCGCGCTTTTACGCTCTCGGTATTGCCAATATATATATATATATATATATACATATAAATATATATACGTATATATCATATACATATGTCGATTACTTTATTAGCTACATATTTATATATAAAATTAAACATAATTTGTAGTGGGTAAGAAAGACTTTTTGGACGGCGTAGAGAGGCTAGAAACCTCAAGTTGATTACTTTGCAGAGGTGTGTGCAAAAATAGATCATCTACCGACAGTCTGAAAGTGCTAGCTCATAAAAGCGTTGATTTTTAAGTTTGCGAAGAGAATTGGACGAGTGTTAATAGTGTGAAAAAACGTGAAAGAGGCGCAATTCTTATAACTTGCATCCTCCTGACTCTCGTTGACATACGTCAGTATTCTGAAAGCTCAACCATTCGCCCAGCGTCTACGTTTTTTCTCTTCAATCGTATGCTTTTTTTTTCAGTGCTAACAGACGAAACAGAAGACCTAATGGTTGGACGAGTGTTAATAGTGTGAAAAAACGTGAAAGAGGCGCAATTCTTATAACTTGCATCCTCCTGACTCTCGTTGACATACGTCAGTATTCTGAAAGCTCAACCATTCGCCCAGCGTCTACGTTTTTTCTCTTCAATCGTATGCTTTTTTTTTTTCAGTGCTAACAGACGAAACAGAAGACCTAATGGACCGTGGAGCAACCGAATCTTCTGTTTTAACAACGTTTGTAAAACCGGCTACCGACTGAACTGAAACTGAATATTATGTGAATGAAAAACCAAATACCAATATTGAGCAGAGGAGATTTAGACATCGCGCAACAACTTTCTTAAACCGCACATAATGATTCGTTTCTATTGTTTGTGCCGCGGACTTGCCACTGCTCCTGGTCATGTTTGTCTCTTTCTTGCGCCATCTTTGTTATGTTTCGACTACTCACTCGTATTATCAAAAATGAATTTAGTAAGCGCGTTAGAGGTATACCATGCCTATCGTGGCGGATGAGAAAGTGAACAATAAACAATAAGCAATAAACAAACTGAAGCATTACAAAAACTTGCGATTCTGTTCTACTGTGCTTGAAGATGCCAGGTGTCACGCCCATCGTTTAATTGGGCACTTAATCCTCATGTCAAATTCAGCATTTTTATTTAGCGATGAGAAGGCGCATTATGAAAGATTCACAGTAAATCATTGCGTGAAAAGGCGATAAGGGGTTGCTGCTAAGGCATTGCGTGATTACTATGCGGAAATTTTTGTTTGCAGTAAACTTGAACTAGATGATTTGGAGAGTGCTGAGCATGGATTCATCACAGACTAAAAAGAGTACAGCAGATGATTGTGTTTTTGAAAAGCTATTCATAAGAGACACGCATAAGCGACAGTTCGCTGGGAACTTATACGGTGGACTGCTTTTTCAATTAACAGATATCCTCATTCCGTCTATCATGTTGCGATTTTAGTGATAATTATCTGGTCACGAAGAAAGCCTGAACGATTTTGGTCGTACTTTGATTTCTTAAATCGTTTATTTCAGAGTTAGGACTTCGGCGCCGACTAATTGGTTGTGGGAAAACAGTTCAGTCAAACATGTCTTCACATCAGTACTGCTTACTTTAAAAGTCTTGTGCTAGCAATCTTAAATTGTATTGAAATGAGCGATTCAATATTGTGCGTAGATTCCAATATTTCCTATATTGATCTTATATGTTTATATTCAGTTAAACGTTGTTTGTTTATAATTTATAGAAAATGAGAAAAATCATTCTCAGTTCAACTCTTAAGCGCTCACATTCGTTCGATGATTTCTTTCGGATCGATCAGTTCTGAGCGGGCATCATGCAACGGGCATCCACTTAGTTTAATGCTTCTTTGCGGCTTATGAAGAAATGGCTGAAAATATGAAAAGCTGATTAACTTTTAAATATTGACAACGGTAGACGCCTTGTGAAAGTTACATCGAATAACTCATGCGTTTCTAACACCAGCTAGTCGGCTATCGGGCAAAATCATTTTTCCGATTTCACCTGTTTGCGTTCACCTAATATTGCTTTTTCGCAAAAGCCTCCTGAAAGTTAGGTTATGCTTACAGGTAATAATAACAGATTTTGTTTTGAGCGTAAAGTCGATCAGTGTTTTTTATTTTTTTGCTTGCTACTCGCTTGTTGATTTCCTTATATTATCTGTCTACAGCGCATGGGCAATACCAGTTTTGTCGGCTTCAGCTATTTGTGGAGGTTCGTCAGAATTTGGTGTACTGGCTGTTTCGTAATTTTTCATCTCGTTTTAGATTGTGCACTTTTTACATCCTCTTCAAACTTTTTTTTTGGAGCGCGAGAAAGGGGGGGGGAAGAGGTGGAGCTGTTCGGTTTCCAGAAATCTTTTATGGAGAAGTACGATTGGATAATTCGATGGTACACCCTCGATTCTCGTCAAAATTGGTCCTTTTATGTCATTTTTCAAAATCTGCTTGTTTCGAGTTACCTTAAACTATAGTTTTACCCTTTGTTCTACATGGTGGCACCTTATAATTACTCTTTATTCCTTGGACTTCCACTGCGCTAGTACATGCTCATCTGCTACAAATTTTACTCTTTAAGCAGCTGTCTTGCTCTGTATTCTGGTGATCAACATAAGTATTGTACGTGCCACTATACTCCGAATGCCGTTTTTTTTTGGATGTGCCGAAGAGGGAAGATCAAGATTACACGAACCTATATTGAAGTATTAGCGTCACAACCCCCACCTCCTGCCCGTTCGCCTCTCCTCCACCCTTTCCCTCCCCTCCATCATTCGAAAATTCTGTATGTGCTTATCCACTTCGTGGTACGTTGCACCTTATGCTGAATGGCGTTAATTTATGTGGAACTTGCGGAAAGTGTCTCATTTGCGAATCTCGCATCACCGTGTTCGATTTCAGCAGTGATCATCTGTATCCGTGCTTTGTGATGCTTTATCTCTTCGCGGTATCGACATATCTCTATTTTGCAAGCGATTTATTTTGTTTTTGTTGTATGTATTTATAAACTTTGTTTTCCTCATCGCTGAAATTGGCAGTTGCCAGGCAAATCAGTAATGTGAAATACTTTATTTTTATTTACACTCTGACAGAAAATCCATTCAGTGGTTGTTAATAGACAGATCCATAATATATACATATACATGTACTTAAGAAGTTCGTAGTTTTTTCTAATGCACAGTACGAAATTTCATTCATTTACAACAACTTTCAATTAGGTGGCAATTGTTCGCTAACGGCGGAAGATTTCGAGTTTGAAATCGCCAAGAAAGGCACGAAAATCGCATCACCAGGCTGGCATTGTGAATGAATGAGTTTGTTGTGACGGATAGGTCGGAATGATCGGCGACATTTATGGGCAAAAAAGCTAGCACGAACATTTTTGAGAAGACGGCGGCAAAGCAATTCTTTCCGATTGCCAAAAATTATGGTGGAACTATCCTCTAGCTCAAAGAAAGCGCTATGAAATAAACGAATGGGACTGGTGACAATACTCATCACAGGATCGGAGGACTACTGATATTTTGCTTTTAAAGGATTTTGCTCGTAAGAAACTTAGAAGACTTAAAAGAGTTTTCACATAACGTGCGAAAGAAATGATTTGTCAAATTTTTCTAAACGCTATGATCTCCGATAAACCTAATGGTATAACCTGCTGTAAAAAGTTGGATTTAATATTTCCCTGACCTTCTTTTCAGCCTGATTCCATTCAAATATCTGTTAATTGATTTTTTAATGGTTTCTGCATGCAGGCGACACAGTTGAAGAGCTATGTATAGTTTTGACTACAAAGAAGAAACATAGTTGTTTTGTAATGACCTACGTGGTAAACGCAGAAATTGGAGCAGAATGTAAAATTGAGGTTTTTTTGACGTCATAGGGGTGTACTTTACTTATCGAAAATGATATACAAGTTACTAAAACCCAAAACATAGTAATTGTAGTTCGGCGTTTAAGATACGTTGCTACAAATGCTTTAATGCTTCCCAATTTACTAATTAGTTGCAAACTTGCAAAGACGGTGTTCATTTTGATGCGTAGTCTGTGATGCTAAACTCGAGAGGATGTAAGAAAGAACTCAACATCTGAGCATACATTTTTTTTGCGCTCAGGAGTCGATGAAGTGACAAAGGTTAGGATCATTCAAAGCACACTGACAAATTCGTAATTTGAGGTTAGTCAACTTGCAATTTGTTTCTTCTCATTTTGAAGCTGTTCGATTGCGTGTAAAGTGAATTCATTGTGAACAAAGTTGACAAGAGATAATTAGAATGGTATTAGCGCACAATCTTGCCTACTTAATTTCACTCACAGTTTCCTGAGAAACAATGTATAGCACAATTTTTTTTTTGGGTCACCCAACTAGAACGTTTTCGTTACACTTCATCTCCATCTGCCTTTATAAATGATCCTAATTCTTTATTGTACTTCCATAAATTAATTCATTCGTATTTGGGCGAATTATAAAATTGGATTAGAATGCACGAGACGGTCTCTTGTTCAGCGCCGTTCTTCTATATGGCGATATTAGCATATGAGCTTTTTGCGCTATGAACTACTAAAGATTGCATTCGTGGTGCCTGCTGATATGCGACTCTCGAATGGCGCTATGCCAGCACTAAGACCGTTGCTCGCAGAACATTCGCCGATGCTCTTTTGACTGCCTACTTCATAACTGTGAGGGGTAACTAAAAAATCCTAATAGTTATTTAATGCGATGATGATCAGAGTGATCATAAAGCAGTCCCATTTGGTTCGTAAATGCTCAGTTGTGATAATGTTCTCAACGCCGACAAGACGAATTTAGTGGTTGTGTGGATTTGTCGGTTAATGTTGTCGTTGATGAAGATGTTTAAGTAAGAATCGGTGGGGGAGTAATTTTTTTGTGGGTAACCGATTTCGATTCATCGGAATAACCACGCTTTTCTTCATCAAAACGGCTCTTCAGTCGTTCAATTCACTGATACGTCAACGTATAAACGTACCTGAAAATGGATTTGTTAGCGTAGAGCAATCCGTAGAGCAATCGAGTCCGCAGAAAAAAAAGCGTGATGAATTTGTGAATAAAGGTTTCGGCTAGAATTTTGTTCTGGAACAGTTAAAATGTACATTTTGTACCTCCTACGCGAACCACAATATGCTGCAAGACAAAAAATGAAATGCAGCTATGATTTCGTTGATGTGCATGGAAATATGACTTTTCAATTTTCCCATGAAACTTTTCAGTTTTTCCTTTACATTTACATTTTTCATTTTCCTTCGACGTTTTTTTTCCGTCCTGGTATAGAGGACGGATGCGCTTAATATCAGGACGGTTTTGGACAACATTTATGCACGAAAAATTTTTGTTGCAAGTTTTTGCACCAAAGTTTGCAATCGTACTTTAGTAGTTCCTAAATCGAAAGAATGGAACAAATGCACAAATACGTGAGCACACAAACGGATACCTTATCGGCGTAATGCGCTTTGCAAACACAACCAAAGCGCACGAAATCGTTAGCCATCCTGAGTGTTATGTTGATTTGTCTCAAATCATGAGTAAAGTCGCCTATTGACTAGTGAATGTATATGAAGCGTTTGGTGTCTCTAAACGGTTAGTTGTAAAGTAACGTTATTAACCATAAATGTTTTCCGTATGAGGTTGAACCGATAAATGGCATCATGATATTACCACATTTGCTATGCGTTTTAGTTTGAACGCTTGAATTAATGAAGCTAAAGCAACGACGATTTCATATTGGCAGCCACGTCACAAATCTGCGAGCTGTACTGTAATCTTTACAAATACGAAATTTGTAGCGACTGCAGTGGATCGGTGGATGCTTTTCTTTCATTCACTATAAGACCATTGTCACAAATAGAGAGTTCTAATGTGAATCTGAGGGCGTAACAAACCGAATCTTCATCAGATGTCTGTTACTACATTGCACGGGAGAGTAAAACAAAATGCGCAAGAAGTTTTGCTCCTTTTGTTTCCCAAACTTTCGTTCGTAACTAAAATGAAAATTTCTTAGTTATTGTTTTTCTTAGCGCAAATTAGTGATGCTGTCCTAATTCAGCAACCCGTTGAGCAATAAACTGAACAATATAGTAAATTCAATCGAATATCTGTTTATTCTGTAGCACTTCAACATGTTAAATCGTCGACTTTGCAGTAAAATGTGAACAGTTAAGGATAGCATCTCATTAGCCCATAGCAAGCGTTGTTCTTAGTCATATTCTTGTAAAATATTTTGGAGCGAAACATATCAGAATGAAAACATCGCATGTTTTTCTCAACTTGATAACAACTTCTTATATGGGAAAAAATGGCGTCATACTTGTTTGGGAATGGCGCGGCGCAACTGTTCGCATAGAGTAAATGCGCTAACTGCCAGGCATTATTATTTGGGAATGAGCATTTTGAACCGAATAAATTACATAGTCGAGCGTTCGGATCGCAACAAGGACATTAATTAAAATCAGCGCGCATTTTCGCATGAAACTATTCCATATTCAACCGGTCGGGTTGCGTACTCGACAAATCGGACATCTGCAAAACAATCTAATTATCTTAATCTGAGAACAGTTTAGGAGAACGGATTATTAGATAAACGAGTCCGTAAAGCAACGTCATGACGTGTTTGTCCGTCGAAATCTGATTGATATAAATAAGGATTGAGTTTTGAACCAATCCAGTGACCGTCTTGGGTGAAACTATGTGAGCAGTGGCGACACTGTGCATGTGCATTTTCAACCAATTAAATTACACTGTCGAGCGTTCGGGTCGCGGAAAGTACATTTAATTGAAATCAGTTGAAATCAGCGCGCATTTTGGCATGAAAATATTCCATATTTAACCGATAGGATTGCATATTTGACAAATCGGGCATCCGAAAAACAACTCTAATTATCTTAATCTGAAAGCAGTTTGGGAACGGGTTGTTCGATAAGCGAGTTCCCAAAGCGCATATTCTGCTAGCCCTTTAGCGTGCATTCCAATATTATGAGACAAAATTCTAAGAAATAATTACGAACTTCGTTTTTATTAGGTTGTACTAAAGTTATTACTCGAATAATGCAGTGATCGTATTATGTCAAAGTTTGTTATATCACACCGACGTTGACCGTCTGCAGCTGTTCAGCTCCTCATTGCATAGATACACACAGCTAACTTGAGAGTCGATGCCCCTCTATCAGCCAAGTTTGTCTGTATCTATAATATGATATTGAGTATGTGCAGATGAGACAACGAATACTCTTTCTTTATTTCCTTTTTCTTTATTGCACTTATGTACGGCCTACTGTACCAACTGTACCTCGTTTCATTATTGATTGCGCTACACTCACAAAGCCAACTGTGTCCCATATAGTAGGTTTTATAGATTGTGATGTGGAGTTGGGACAAAGAGACCGCCATATACGATACGATATTCCGCATCTTTTATACGATAACGGGAACGTTTGGCATCTTGTTCAACATGTTCCTTTTGTACTGTGCCATCTATCGTAGTCCGCAGAGTTTAAAGGAATATCGTATTCTGATTGTTAAATCGGCCATTACGGATTTAATATTCATATTTTCGGTCGCGTTCGTCGAACCAAGGTTTGTGTTACTCTCTCAGTGCTTATGAAAGTTTCGTCTTTTAGGATTTCATCTTTAAGAAATGTGAAACATAGAAGAATGTGTACAAAATTATAAAAAGTGGAAATAGCTGTAAGAGATAAATAATCAAAGCAGCAGCTGTTGGGTACATAAGTTTTAAGCGCGAGAGGCAACCGCTTTTGCGTTACGATGAGATTATGCTTCGGAGTATAAGTCTATTGGTATGTGTCGACCATTCTATCCAGCGGACTTACGGTTTCAGACTGGCAACTGCGGAAAGCTAGCCATTAAATTTGGGAAACGATGGCCTCGAAGAAATACCAAGCCAGTCTATCGGCTTTTAAAACCGACGCTTACACACTTAAAAGCGCTTGAAGTGCTCCATGTTTGAAAATGTTTTACAATTCGCTTCTTGTAGCTTCGTTTAATCACCTATGCAATTTTCTTTATTCTTCCGAATAAAGACTATTCAGCTCAGTTCAGGTTAGTTTCTGGTTGGGAAACGACGTTCAACGGAGAATGGGTGGAGAAACAACCAAACATGAATTCGACAAACGCGGGGACGGGGATGAGCGGAAGGGTGGAGCGCAACACAAAGAACGCCGCGCTAGAAACGGGGCCTAAGCAGCAGACTCTAACGTGGAAATCTCACTCGACTTTTTCACCGGGCTTTTGGATACCGCAATAAATGATGGTTGCAGGATGATAGCAAGTGGCTCGACGTATGCCTATGTCGTAATTGGCCCAGCTTATTACTTCGGTCATAATATTGCGTTCATCTTTTACGGCTTCGTACTGAATATGTTTTTCTATATGATGCTATCGTTCCCTCTCCCGTTCGCCTATCGTTACTACGTTATCGTGAAACCCCGCGATAGACGCGTACAGTTGCTGGTCGCCTCCCTTGGCTTGTACGCCGTCGCATTTTTGCAACTGGTTAATTTACAGAGCATTTATTTACTCATTCATTTCACTACTACTCTTAGTTGAGATACCCTTTAACAACCACTGAGATATATGCATTTTTGCGATTTACAATTCACCGGCTTGTAGATTTGATGAACTGTAATCGGATTTAGAAGTGAAGTTGTACCAGAATTTGGTTTTACCGATTGGGTCACCGAAACAAACTTGGATGCAGTGTAGCAGTTATATAGGTCACTCCAGGAATATCGTCTTCACGAACCGTGCCAACAAAAGCACGGAGAAGTTACAGTCTTTCGGTAAAAGTGCGTTTTCTCGCGTATGATCAACTGCGAACATGCGTTTCTCACATATCAGTTCCATCTTTGGGCTTGTACGCCGTCGCATTTTTGCAACTGGTTAATTTACAGAGCATTTATTTACTCATTCATTTCACTACTACTCTTAGTTGAGATACCCTTTAACAACCACTGAGATATATGCATTTTTGCGATTTACAATTCACCGGCTTGTAGATTTGATGAACTGTAATCGGATTTAGAAGTGAAGTTGTACCAGAATTTGGTTTTACCGATTGGGTCACCGAAACAAACTTGGATGCAGTGTAGCAGTTATATAGGTCACTCCAGGAATAGAACCATGCCAACAAAAGCACGGAGAAGTTACAGTCTTTCGGTAAAAGTGCGTTTTCTCGCGTATGATCAACTGCGAACATGCGTTTCTCACATATCAGTTCCATCTTTGTTCCTCTTCAGTGCTCTTCTAATAATAAACTCGACGAATGATTGCATAATCTAACCTTTTCTTCTCAACTCATTCATCGTAAATGTGGCTAACTGTGTGTAGTCCACAGGGAGAAGTAACAGCGTGTCCCTCTTCCAAATAATGAATGAGCTTTCATTGTTTATGACTATTAATATTCAACAAAATGAGTCCGATCAAATACTGTATTACAATCAGATTGTAGCTCCCGGATGTCAGAAAACTCATGGTGGAGTAACACTCATCGTATCAAGTCAGAATCCTTCTTTGTAAGACAATTGGAAGCATCCAACTAAATCTCCTTTTCTTTTTCTCGCATTTCCCCACGTGAAATTCCACAATTTGGAACCAAACTCAAATCAAAACTGAAAGCGCTACTCTCATCTGGCCAGAAGATCTCTTCCGACTCATTAACACCTCTATATATTCAACTCAACTCTACAATCAGATTGTAGCTCCCGGATGTCAGAAAACTCATGGTGGAGTAACACTCATCGTATCAAGTCAGAATCCTTCTTTGTAAGACAATTGGAAGCATCCAACTAAATCTCCTTTTCTTTTTCTCGCATTTCCCCACGTGAAATTCCACAATTTGGAACCAAACTCAAATCAAAACTGAAAGCGCTACTCTCATCTGGCCAGAAGATCTCTTCCGACTCATTAACTATATTCAACTCTATATATTCAACTCAACCGTACGTACCAACGCATTCGGGGCTAGCGATTTGCTTTCCGTTCATCCATTTCGAATTCCCTACCCCTTGCGACCTTTTTTTTGCCTTGTTTCTCATCCTCTATCCATTCCTTTCTCTCTGGCCGAGTTTCCTTAGAATAAACTGCAACGTTTACTGCCATTCAAAGAAATCAAACTACTCATCAAATTTTGCAATACTGTTCGCAACGTTTTCATTTATAAACTTCTTTCCAATGTTTCGCCAGATGTGATACATTATAATTTTGATGGCCTCCTAGCGGTAGTTTGTTTCGAGAGGAAGAACAATAGAAAATTCCATTTTGTTTAAGTCTCTCCACGAGGTTATTAATACCAAATGGGCGTAAATCAAACTCAGAGATCATTTTTTTACCGGAATATGGGTGGTTCTTTGAACAGAGTCGCAACATGGTCGCATTACCTGTATAGCTAAATTAGTTTGTGATATTATGGCACGAATATACTCTCACCTCAGCTCACCTCACCTCAGTATCTAATTATGACATTACGCATTTGTTTATTTTCATTTATTTATTTATTTAATCAAAACAGCACAATAGGCAACGGTTCGCCTTTATGTCACGACATTTTAACATTCATGATCGCATCACTTTCAATAACCTCAACGAGCTACCTGAAGACCAGAAACTCTCATATTGAAATCAATAAACTTTTTGTTCTTTTACAAAATGCTTTTTAAAACCGCCAAATCTCACTGTATATTTAAAGACATAGGTCCGGCACAAGCCCTTATGCTTCTATGGGACTGAGGCACTCACTATCTTATGAATTTGCTTCGTTTTCTATAATCAGCTAGCTCTTCGGCCCTAACAAATACTGGCCGCTGGTAGCCGTTGATCGAATTTCAATTATATTCTTAGATAGTTTTTTACTTAATTAAGTCGCATTTCGCGTTCAACTCAGCCCCTTTGAATTCATTTGCTTCGTTTTCAGATCGCATTTTTCTTTACACAAACCGATGTGGTTTATGTACGCCAATTCCTCAAGGACCACCTACCGGAAATGAATATAACCGGAAAAGTGATATATGGCAGCGACATGGTTCGGAACCCGTTGACTTCCGTGATGGTGATTACGTGCGTTGTCACCTCACCACCTGTGTACGTTATGGTACTCTACTACCGTTGGAAGGTGATTTCATATGTCGATTAAGCCAAATTATTTGCCCTAAACAGATATGATTCCGTTTCTCATTGCATTTTCGGATTAGCGAACTGCCATATTTACCTATCATCACGTTGGCGGCGACTACTGCTCAGTTTTACTATACAGAACCCGCGACACCCAGCTAGTGGCGATTGCACCATCTCCATGTGACTGCCGCTTGATGTTTAAGTAACTTCGAGCAATTTCGCAATTGCCTCACAGGTAGGTGCGTGCTATGTGCAGCAAAACTCGTGTTCACGGGAAATCGAAAGGCCCCTCGCTGTATGGCATGCATGCAAAGGGGTGCATCGGTACGGGAATCAGCTAGTGGCGATTGCACCATCTCCATGTGACTGCCGCTTGATGTTTAAGTAACTTCGAGCAATTTCGCAATTGCCTCACAGGTAGGTGCGTGCTATGTGCAGCAAAACTCGTGTTCACGGGAAATCGAAAGGCCCCTCGCTGTATGGCATGCATGCAAAGGGGTGCAAAGGTAGCTGTGATTTCATCGATTCCCGTACCGATGCAGCTGACAACCATGCCCACGCATGATTTTTTTGACCAGTTCCGGAACGCCTGGTGGTCAGCGTTCTGGCTATCCATCGGGTAAGCAACCGGGGACCGAACCTAGGTCTCCCACACATAAGAAATATCAGCTCTACCAGTGAGCTACTGACCCCCATGTGATTCGTATCATTGAGATTTCTCTATTAGTGAACCCCTTCAGCGCTTCTTGCGATTCTTCTTTTCATCGTTTACAACAAATTGTCATGTGGCATTGGTGCGGTTATCGACCGCTATTTTTTAGTTTCATTATGTTTCAAGCAAGAAACGTTGATGAACCAGAGATGCGAATGTGCACTAACCGGTAAGCTATTGATATTTGCAGGTTAATAAAGTGTTGGAGAATAAGGTCGCTACCTTGAGCGCCGCTACAATATCGACGCACAGGAAACTGATGCAGGTAAGCAGACATTGAATAAATACGAAGTTGCATGTGGGCGAACGAAAATGACAGTGAGCAGTCTTTCAGTCCGTCTCTTAAACTCATGGTGTTCTGTTAAGCAGTCTGAGCTTTGCTAATACATTTTCATTAGATGACACTGTCCGAATGACCTTGCCTAACGTGAATGATCTCTGTGATTGTTCTGTGCACCATCTGTACAAGTTATGGGA
>JPKZ01001412.1:856564-884815 GCA_000803305.1 Toxocara canis | reverse complement strand
GAGGACCTTAATTACTGCCAAAAGCATGCTGCCATCGCTTAGAAATAAGCAAGTTGATCCAGGTTCATCGAAATTCGCAAGAAGAAACGCTCTGAAATATCAGAGGCTTTCGAAAATGGTGATCTGGTATATTTCTTCCCTGTGCAACCTCTGCTCCAGAAGTGAAGTACTCTTAAACATGAACAATTCGTTCCGAGCGTTTTCTGGATGAGCTTATTTTGATATTCGTTGACTTTTCCTATTAGACAAGCGCATCAACTCATTGCCGCCTTCTCCTCTGCTTTTTCTTTGCTCTGAGTGAAATGCATCATAAGTCAGAACCAGTTCATCAAATTCAGCTCATTGTTTCCATTCAGTTTACTTCAACCCATTAAGTTCAGTCTGAACTCGTCAAATAAATACCGTGCATAACGTTTGTGAAAAATTAAACAGCGAATCGAATGCAAGACCGCAATGTAGTTAGTTATAGTAGAAAGAATTCAATGTTTTCTCAAATTACGAAAATTCTGAGTGAAAAGTTACGCTTTATGATTGTACTAGGCATTGATGAATCTCATTTGTAGGCGGTTACAATCCATGCGGCTCTACCAGTTTTCTTCGTTTTCCCTCCGATTTGCGTTTATTTGCTGCAACATATCGGTGTTCTGAACGTGCTGATCATCGAGTATTTGGTGTTTGCGATGGCTTCTTGTATTCCGGTTGCTGATGCTTTAGTGACAATCTATTGTGTTAAGCCTTATTGCGTGGTCATTAGAAAAATGCTACATATGCGCACTTCGCAAGTTAATCTCGACGGCTTTAATGCGGTCGGCCAGGATAGTAAAAATAGAACCGCTGAAGCCAGTCATAGTCGCACGAAGATTTTTTTCGTTCGAGCCAAGACACATTGATAATGATGCTTAAAAAAAAATTTAGGTACTTGCGTAAAATCTTTTCAATATACAGCAGTTATTTCTGTTTATCATTACATACCGAAACCAAACAGAACAGAATATAAGACGTTGTTTGTGTGCGTGCAAGAATCAACGGCATTCTATAGAGATGGGGCAGTGTATAGCAAGACGCCAGTATTAGTATTTATGAAGATTAAATTTAAAGTATTTAAAATGATTTATCGTGTGGCAAAGTTTGGCTGGAAATGAGAATTGCTGCTTGAGATGCATATGGCTCATTGTTTTCATTTCTTTGTATTATGATATATTTTGCACATTTGACGTTTCCTTTTGTTTAGTTTTTCGTTCGAAGATATTTTCCCCAATAAAGATGAAATGTGACCACAGCATGCGAACATTTATCAAAAAATGAAATGTAAACGTTTTGCTGTAATCGAATTGAAGAGTATTCGTTGCGCAAAGGAAAGTAACGAAGCAGAAGAAATACCGCACATTAATATCACTAAGTAGACAGAATGAAACACAAAGTGAGAAGAAGAATCAACGAGCGGGAAAGGGTAGAGCCAAGAAAATGAGACAGTAACGATTTAGTCAAAATGGCTGCTGAGATGTTTATGTGCTGCAGCTATGTTGGTGATATAAACAAATAGCGACAAAATGCCTGGGGTTGACCGATCAATGAGTAAGCTTTACAGATCAATAGGCAAAAAAACAAATAAATGAAAGATCTAGATCGATCTTTAGCCTTTGGCACCTTTTCAGCTGGTTTTCTATGAAGTATCTTTTGTGGACTCCTAAGTAAGCTTTGAAAATGCCGTTTTTATGGATTTCTTTTTTTTGCGTCCGATTTAGCGGGACTGGACCCATAATGTGTTGCACTGGCGGTTATGTATCCAGAAGCGGGACGCGAGGAAAAATGCCTCATCGTGAGCATTATGTCTAAAATCGTTTTTTCTTTCCATGAGTAGATGGCCAATCTTTAATCTGTTCTAGACAGAAAAATTTCAAAAAACTCACTCAGGAAAGTGGAAGCTTTCTGCTTGCTCCTAGATTAATCCATACTCTATAACCCAAACGGCTGTAATTTGAGCTTTATAATGAAATGTTTCGCTTAGTCACTCACTCATCATATCATCACAAGCCAGCAGTGACAGCTACTTCGTGATGACATGATGAGTGAGTGACCAAAGGGAACATTTCATTTGTAGAAAAAAAGCATGGTGAGAAGCAAGTAAACATGCAGAATCATAGTAACGACTCCATTACAAGTTGTCATCGAAATGCATTTGCAGTCTGTCTGCTCTGCTATTGAAGATTACTGTGCGCTTTCATATCTGCGTTTGGATAATACTTAGTAATAGTTGTTTCCGGCGGATTTTTGGCCTATTCTATATCTGCTAAATACACTCACTGTATACGGACTTTAAAAGGCACACAACGCATGCGTAGCTCAGTTGCAAGAAAGATTGCGCCTTCTATGTGTTTTTGAACATAAGAGGAAGCAAAAACACACACAAAAAAAAAACAAGAAGCATCAGAAAATTTTGGAATCTCAGAAAGTCTTCACGACGTCTGAAGAAGCAGGTGACAACCTATCGTTAGTATTTTGATACTGATGAATAACACTTCAGTCACTCTCCAAAGTTTAAATGTTTCTTCAAGGTTGTGTTTGAAATAAAATGACGACGCAAAGCAGTTCCACTAAAGTTGCAGAGAACTGATAGTTGCAGCCTGTTAATCCAACCGTCTTGCATAGGTGTTGGCAATGCGATACACAGTACGGCTCAAAAGTTCAATGGCAATGGACCTACGCTTCGATTGGTTCAACAACTTGTATCGCCGTTCTTGCCGATCACTTTCCTCCACGCTGCACGATAATTGCTGTGCTAATTCCATCCTTCCAAGCAACAGTAGGGCCATGTGTTTAATTTCCCGAATGGACTGAGATCAACAAGCCAGATCAACGTGAGTAACAAACGACGCAAACGAACAAGAGTGGCAGATCTCGATTCGCCATATAGGAAAGATACAAACCGTATCGCTGTGGAATTCCGACCTTATCATGACGAAGTCGATGCCGCTATATAGGGTACTACTGCTGCTTGCCCCAGTAAGGTCTTTGTATTAGGCTACACTTATTTGTTTACAGATCGAACGACGATCGCTGGGCAGTCTTACTGATCCGTATATCTTGCATCCATTCTAGTGTATGGCAATATGCTCAAAGAAAGCAAAATATTGAAGTGAGATATATATGACGTTGTACTTTGTACGTATGCCAATAAATTTTTATGTGCATACAGTTCATGCTTTCAAAATTTTTCGCCATTCATCAAAAGAGTGACGCCTGAAAAAGAGTAATGGCCCATGAAAACTTGGCCACCACGCTGAAGCAGTTATGTTTGTGGTGCTCGTCCGATTCGTTTTCAGAAAATGATCGTTGTTTGGCTCCACCAACAAAAAGCTGAGCCGTACTCATTTAATTCAACAATTTCACATGCTTTTTTTCCCTTTGAAAACTGAAAAAATTTCTTAAAAATAGAAAGCGCAGATTTGTTATTCGGTCGTAGAGCTTTGGATAGAAGCGTTGGCACTGGAAGCGGTGGCATATCAAAAGAGCGAATTGTGAAATGGGCGAGGTGGGGAGGGGGTGCGGGAGGGGAGGAAGGGTTGGCTGAGCAGGGGCCCCAAAGGAAGCGACTTAAAAGTATTTTGTTCAGTTTCGTCCTGATTTCTGTTGAAGTACCTTGTCATACTTTTCCACTGCAAAGAGCCGGAAGAGAGTTGCGCCGCAAGCCGGAAGAATCGCATGGATAATTTAAGCAAGAGCGAAAGAAAATGTAAAAATCGGACATTGGAAAGTAGGGGTCGAGAACAATAGCGTTTGCGAAATCGAAAAAGCAAACATTTTGGAAAATACTCAAAATTTTCCCATCTTGCATTAAATGTGTCAACTTGTGATATTTAGCGGTCATTTTTCGTGTCCGGCGACTAACAAAAGCAAGTTGGAGGTTTGTGGGTCAATAAGAGTCGTCTTTTGCAAATCATTTCCTTCGCTAAAACCTTGACAGCATAGCATCTTCACAAATCACCTGCTCCAAAAAGTAAAGCCGCATAAAAATTGACAAAAGTGGACTTGCATTAATATAATCCATGGACTACCACTGATTTAAGAAATATTCGAGCCGAATCTGCCGATTTCTGAACCGAATTTTACTCCACAGATAAGCACCACTTGAATTTTTGCGTTCTCATAGATGTGTGCGTGCGACTCGAAATGTTAATAGACGCGAAGTGCACGTTGTTTAGTGAAAATATGCGTACGGCTTCAATGTTTGCACTTTGCAATAGCAAAAAACGAGTTATATTACTCCTTTTATGTTTGGCGATGAGCTTCTTGCAATGTGTTCTATTCGTTTGTCGAATAAACAATATGATAACTGTCCACACGCAATCATTCCTTCTCTCTTCTAGAGCATTTCTATATGGCACGGCTATTGCGCAACAAAGAAACTCCATACAAATGGGCAACATTCATAAACACGCAATATTTTTGGTTTTATTTAAAGTTGCTTTTAAATATAAAGTATGGAAGCGCGCTAACCACTGCTCTTCCTCCGTCCCACCCCATCCCCTTCCCCTCTCCTCTCAATTTGCAATTCCCCAGTGAAGATTGGGGAATTCCTATGCCTTGTGAACTTAAGAATTTTGAACGACATCTATTTCCAGCAAAAAGCTTATTTGAAAAGTGGAGGAAAAGACCCTTATTGAAGTTTCTTATTTCGAATGCGAATATGAAATATTATCATGAGCGCTTTGGTCCATACCTGGTCATATTTTAAAATAGAGTCGAAGTTGAACACTGTTCTGGTGCTCTGCTACTGTCGATAATTCAGCTCCCTAACCACTGTTCTCCTTCCGCCGCACCCAATCCCCTTCTACTTCTCCTTTCAATTTGCAATTCTGCAGTGAAGATTGGGGAATTTCCGTCTATTGCGAACTTAAGAATTTTTCAACGGCATCTATTTCCAGCAAAAAGCTTATTTGAAAAGTGGAGGAAAAGACCCTTATTGATGGTGAAGTGATCACGGACCTGCCTTCTTGTGTCTTCCTGTGATAGTTGGCATAGCTACAAAAACCGCGACTTTGATTTTTCGAAGTCCAGCATGATGATAATTGAAATTCCCAGTGATAATGTTTGAAAGCTTTCAGCTATGCTGGGCTTGCAATATTTATTGGTGTTTTTCACGGCTTCATGATCACCCCTCTTACTTACATTATTGAGGACGTCCCAGGCGCATCCCCTAACGGTATGTGTAAACTTGACTACCAATTTCGAGCATAGAAAACTATTCCGATGAGTTATCTATATAGAGACAATGCATTGAGTAAACTTGTGCTATTGTCACAGTTGCCTACCATTAGGGTGTTACTGCAGCTAATTATCAGTCATCGAGCAACGATTTCATGTTGGATACCGTATTGTATGTCGACGGTTCATCTGCTCCTCCTTGGCTTTCATTTTTTTGTTTAGAAGGTTAAATGAAGGCAGTTAAATATTTGAGTCTCGTGGTACAACGGTTCAAAAATATTGTTGAGTAGAAAAGTTTAGCGGCAGTTAAACAGACACTGACTTTTTCGTTCCATCCAAGGCACAGAAGGCAGTCCTGTTTTAGGGTGAACATTGAGGTGATATGCTAAAAACAGAACACTTATAGCGACCAGGAATGAATTAGTGTACTATTGCAGTTCTGGATTACATATTTGCGAATTATTCAAGCATTTTCGTCTTCTCAACAATTTACTATTTCGCTTATTGTTTGTATAATCGAAATCAACCTCATGCTCCAGCCAATTTGGTAAGGGCCTTTGTAGTAACGTATAACAAAAAAAACTCCGTAGAATTCAGTGAAAAGGGAAATAGGTCTAATGGATGCGCATCATCATGCGTTATTTTAAAAGCTTCTTCGTAATGCTATCGGAACGCTGCACAGTCGACGTGAAACCAACCCGTAAAGCCATTTAAACCAACAACAGAGACGCATTTTTTGCACACACCTTGAACTGCAGAATTTGTGCGCGCTCGCAGAGGTCCATGGCGTGCAATTTCAACTATGCACGCAATATCCATAAAATGGTCATCAGAAAATTGAAGCGTGCTAATTTATCTGCAATGATGGAAGAATGATCATATTCGTGAATGTATGCAAAGTTTACAAATGAAAAATGGAGCCACTGAGGCTAAAAGTAGTTAGGGAATGATCTCACAGAAGTTTGCGGGTAGGTTTTGACACACATTGAAGCAACGCGTTTTCTTTGTGCAACGAAATCGAAATAAACTCATATTTAAACTAGTTTATTTTCCACATTTTCGTTTCAGTATGAAGTCGTGAATCCTGTTTGAATAAATGAAAGGAGTATGGGTACTTCCGTCGAAAAAAATGCTCTGCTATGTAACGGAACAAGTTTGTTAAATATTGCGTTCAACGTTTCCAGGTACTGCCGTCCGCAATATACGGTTTCGTTTGGAGTACGGGCATGATACTGTTCTTTATTTCGAACGGGCTGCTTACACAAGTGGTCAGCTTTCCGATCACAACTCGGCTAGATCGTTATTATTTTTGCATGTAACAGTGTCGCACGCCTATTGCTTTACGTTTTGAGTATATTGACGTAGAAACACCTCCTCCACGTGAGCAAATGAAATGTTCACCTAGAAGATCAAATTGTTCTTACATAGCTCAGTCGATTAGTGCACTGAAGGAGATCGATGTTAGTGGACTTGGATTCGAGTCCTGCTTACTAGGTGAGCTCTTCACTATTCGACGTGTGTTTTGAAAACCCTCTGGTGCGAAAATTTGTCCCAGTTGGCCACATCAGTTTAAGAAGTTAGATCTCTGAAGCAAACCAGAACGCTGCATTGGTCTGGCACGCTTGAAAGACAGTGGGGAATTTTTGAGAGTCACGTGAGGCCACCTCGTCTAAAAAAGTCAACAAAGGAGAATGCGCAGCATAATGTGGTCAGCAGAGTACGTCAATACCTTCTGTCACATGAATAACGAGTTATTAATAATTATCATGTGTCAATACCTTCTGTTATATGGATAATGAGCTATTAATTACCAAAGTATGGCGAGCAACTGAGGTGGAAAACTTGATTGCAAATATGGACAATTTCAGCTGTCTTCGACTGTTGGCGTCCTGACGGATGTTTTCGTCTTCACAACGATAAAGGTAAATCGTGTATTGGCTGTTGATAAATGCTGAAGCAAAAAAGTTGTCCTTGGTGATAAAAAAACGCAACTTAAATTCATTTTTACTGGTATATCATTTTCTTTGTTGAGGTGACTTAGAATTGTTTTTGACCTTTACTAATCAGCACAACTCAGTCGTGAACATTGTGGTATGACAGGTTGCATCTCCCTTTTACATAGGTTTCCTGTTACATGGCTAATTTTGGAATGCTAGTCTATCATTCGCAAAGCACACTTTGAATTATTTCGTCGGAAGGCCTGCTTCCAAGCACCTTAACATCCATCACAGTATGCGGAATTTGTGGTAGGAAGCAGCCGGGAATCAGTGGTAAGGTGGGAAGCAGCCGCGAATCGAACCCAGGTCTCCCCTCACGCGAAGCGGGAGCTCTACCACCGCGCTATTACTGCCCGATGATGGTCATACCGCAAAGAAATTAGAAACGAGCATCCAGTGCTGATTGGTCCATTGCGACATTGCTTATTTTGCAGTGGTGAATTTTCTTGCTGCAAAGAACATCGGTTTTATAGATTACTTTTCTTTGTAGCCTTTGAGAGCATTCAAAAATCGAAGGGAACTTTGAGAAATGTTTTGGTTATCTTGTCGCATACTACGTACATTCTCGGGTAAATGACAGTCTTGATGATAATGTTCTCATGCAAACGAAATTCGAAGCTGCAAATTACTATTGGCACGAACATGGTGTAAGAAGGAACTATAAAGAGGATATACTATAAAGTTATGGCGTTTTGTCGATATACGACACAATAAGACCGTGTTCGACAAAAATGTCTGCAGTGAATTTAATGAGTAAATTAATGCAAATCGACGAAGAACATATCTGTCTACTTTTTAAAGTGAAAATCATTGAATCAGGTTTTGATCACTGATAATGCCAACATTGAAGATGTAATGCAGAAATTTTGCTCGTCAACGTTTCGATCCTAAATTAAGACAATGCTTTTTTAAAAAAAAAGAGGAAAATTTACCGCATTTACTTGTTCTCTGCAACCTTACGTCTGCTCATAACACGAGTGCGCAGTATTGCCTGTAGTCGGCATGGTGGGTGTATAATCAAGGCGAATTGCTGAGGAAACGTATGGTGCTCAAACATGGCTGTCTTTATGGATTTTTCTTGTCATGCAAATGAAAGATAGCAACATCAAAAGCATAATCGACACTGTACGGAGTTTTATTTCTGCAGAAGTTTATTTGCATGGAATATTTTTCCCCTAAACATATCTTTGCATGAAATTTTTCCATCGGCTTTTCCCGCAGAATGTCAAAATGCTTTTGGAGGTATATCGCTTCTGTTATGATCCGACGATGAGTTCATTATTTTGAAGTTCTATTGTTTCCAGCGAGCAAATTTTACGAATGAACAGCTCCTCGTTTTCTTTCACATTTTGACGCATTGTATTTCAACCGAACTCAAATTATTCAATACTTACTAATCGATTGTTACTGGAATTGTTTTTAAACAGTACCAGTGACAAGAAATGCTAGCGTTAACACCTACTGGTTTTTATTTAGAACATGAATCCAAAGAAGTGCTTAAACATTCGCGAAGTCATGCAGAAAACAGACAGATATGCAAGAGAGTGGATAGAGCAAGGCATTCCTTTCCAGAATCAAGCTTCCGTATAAAAAAAACCCTATTTCGGGTTCGGTATTGCTTTCCATTGAACCCAAGCCGAGTAGTTTATACAGCTACCTGGTTTTTGGAGTAAGGTAGTCTGCTCCACTTTTGGTTGCTACTCGGCGACCTTGCTGATCATAACTAATAATTACTCTCTAGTGACCTTTCTGACATTATTTTCATAATCAGCTGTACCACTATTGCACGGAGCCTACGGCTATAACACAGAAAGGCGAGAGGAAGCACAGCCAGGGAAATTGGGTAGGAAGTTTTTGCGATAGACCAGATTCAAACCTTCCCGGATGTTTCTTTAGAAATTTCCGGATTATTTTCAGTTCCTGTAAGGAAGTTCAACTGTTACAAGGAAATTAGAAAATAAGATGAAGTTGATCAACCTGAGTGTTAAAAAATAAACGTAAAGGAGGGAACGGAGCGCACCAAATTTCTAAAGATTAAGATGGAGATTCAAGAACGGTTCAAAGGTCGATTCATCCAGCACAATGGCCTCATATTATAGTTTAAACGAATCTCTTTTAGGGATCCGAATTCAAGCTGGGACCGCCACAAGTCGGAGATTTTGGTACAGATTGTTGAGGCCAAAATTTTTAAAATTGCCGAATTAAATCTAAAAGATACACATGAACACAACCCCATTTGCTTGTAGCTTGTTTTCTGCATATTTATGTTTATATAAATGTGCCACTCAGACAAAAACAGCAAACGCTGACGATGAGAACTGCGATACACAAATTAAGTGATTGAATGACAGTGCTGAACTCGCAACACAACGATAATACTCGTAATACTTAATTGATGGATTAGTGGCAATTATAACGATTCATTTTGTTATATGTTGCACTCAGTAGGATTTATTCGATTTTTTTGTCCCATAGGCGTTGAAAGAGACATCCATAAAAAAGTGAATGTTGAATATTTAACGAAAATATTCAAAGTCACTTAAAACGTTCGTAAACGAAAAGGATAGCATTACGTATACGATTAATTAGACTGCAATAGAAATGCTATAATATCTCAAACTTTTACTTCTAAGATCTCATTCAAAAACAATGAAATATAACGAGATAAATGAACCATTCCATCTTCAACATCGTCAGAACGACATCGTCAGCACAACCTAATATCTCGGGGCTGTTCTAATCAACATATGTGTAAAGCACAAATGATAGGATGCTATAAAGATTAAAAGCGTTCATTGAATTGTAATTCGGCTGAGTAGAGGATATGTCCGCAAAACCGAAACGCCCATGGTTGGAATCTTAATTGAGATATAGAGCAGAATTCTCTGGCTGCCTAATATTTGCTATAATCGTTAGATCGTCAAAGATCTACTAGATTTAGAAATCGATTTCTGCTGAGTCGCAATAACGATTGGCGTTTTGCAAACTACGTAATGCTAAGAGATGATCGGCTAGTTGTAACAAAAACTTAACGCCTACACTAAAACTGCAAGTTTTCTGGGCACTCTTAAGCAGTCATTAGACGGGCGCAAATTTAGCCCTGCCTATGCAGCTAAATGGACTCGTGCAAACTGCGTGTCTAAAGAGGGGTTGGGGACTGTAATCGAGAAGCGGAGTACAGTTTAAGAGGGTTTATAGGAAGTGGATGACTGGAAGATAGGATGGCGCTTACGCAAACTTCTTTTTCTGGAAGAGGAAGTGAAGTTATGGTAAAACCTACACTGCATTCTGGTTGAGGGAGGGGGACGGGGCTGGATTCAAAAGTCAACGGTACCTCCATGACCCACTTGCTCAACAGCAGCAAGGACATATCACGTTTCTGGGTAGTGCTCACAGAAGCATGTGCGGATCGTCACAGCACCACCGCAACGTTGTTCTCGTACGACGCAAGAAATGTTCCTCTGTTCCCTTCAGCCAGAAATCGACGAGAGCACATTGCTGCGCCCTCCTCAGTTTAGGTACTATATCTATACTGAACTTCAAAACTCGTTAAATTTTGTAAAATTCAAAGGTAAAAGCATCCGGCCCCTCTCCCTTTTATAGCAATCGTTACTGCAGAAATAAATTAAACGATTATAGCGGAACACAGCTGAGCGTAGCGAAACACTTTCGCGCGACCGACCCAATGATCTGCGTATGATGTTGTGTATGGTGTCAATGCTCACTTCTCATTTCGTTATCGATTCGCTATGCACACTTACGGGCATATCGGTTTCTCTAGCGCGGATTGATAATTCAGTTCGGGTTTGTTGTTCATTAGCACTTAACGTCTAACACCATTCGTTTAGAAGCATTAACACTGTGCTGATGTGGTGTAACCTTTCGTCTAAGATTTGTGGAGAGGCAAAATTTCGATTCCGTTACGATTGTTGAAATCGTACTGAACGATTGCGCTATGTTGGTTGAAGTTGTAGTGAATGGGAGTGGAAGTTGCATGTTAGATTGAATGAGGTGATGGACACCTGCAGATACGTTAGATTTGATGTAAGCTTATTGGACAGTGGATGAGTTGGTTTCGAATATGTCCTAGACGATAATGGTCGAGTGAGAGCGGAATGAAATTTAACGAGTAATATATGCATTGGATTGTGGATATCCGACTGAGTAATACATGTACTGGACTAAAGGAATCCCTTGCGGATAATGCTGCTCTAAATTAGAAAAAATCCTAGACAGTTTTGTGTGCGTTGGGTTGATGTGGTGTTCAGTAAGTAATATGCTTTTTGGATTCGAAGAAGCTATAGTGAAGAATATCGACTCGAATCGAATCGAATCGAATGTTTTATTTAGCCGATAGCCAAAGACCACCTTTACGACAATAAAAAGATAATAGAAAAACAATACAAAGAAGACTAGTTACCTCATCAGATGTAAATCATTAAGTCAAAAGGATCGTTCATTTACGGGCACATTGTTTTTTCACTCCATATGAGGTTTTTCGTCACAAACGAATAACTATTGAGCTCAAAGGCAAACAGTGCACGCAACATACAGCCACTATATACGCTTCTTTCGCTGCGCTTCGGCGGACCTCGATGGTCATTCCCCGGTTGTATTATGCTGAACTGATGTGTTATCGTACGGGGTTATATGTCGCGTGCAGTGTTTGCCTGTCAACTATTGAGCTCAAAGGCAAACAGTGCACGCAACATACAGCCACTATATACGCTTCTTTCGCTGCGCTTCGGCGGACCTCGATGGTCATTCCCCGGTTGTATTATGCTGAACTGATGTGTTATCGTACGGGGTTATATGTCGCGTGCAGTGTTTGCCTGTCAACTATTGAGCTCAAAGGCAAACAGTGCACGCAACATACAGCCACTATATACGCTTCTTTCGCTGCGCTTCGGCGGACCTCGATGGTCATTCCCCGGTTGTATTATGCTGAACTGATGTGTTATCGTACGGGGTTATATGTCGCGTGCAGTGTTTGCCTGTCATTGAATGGGTGTCATCTGCAATTGCATTTCTGATTCATTGCGAGCATTTCTCAAATCTGTTTGCCATCTGCTAATCCGAACGTTAGCAGATAGCTACCTATCTGCTAACGTTCGGGTTATCTAGACGCATAGCTAGATGGGGATGTTATCCGATCATAGTGGTCATTCCACCTGTGTACTTGCGTACCCGTAAAAACAATCTCTTCTTAGCAGTAGCTCATCTGTGCAGTCATTTGATCCGTAAGTGCCTTGCGTGATGTCGTTTTGGATAATTAGAAAATTTATTTAAAAATTTTTAAAAAAGTCCTCATTAAGGGCAAAGATGTTGTTGGTTTTGGACCAAAATAGCTGTTGTTCAACGCTGCGGTTCTCTTTTTTTTTGTTATAGGATCCTATACTGAAATAATATAGATAGGAGAAGTGGAACATGGTCTCGACAGAGTGGAGAAACATTTTTGAAACGTCGAATGCTTGTCCTTTATAAAGCCATGGTCCCTTTTTTGTTTTTACGGGTTCATTTTTGTTATGAGTATCCGTTCTGCTTGCTTTCCAAATCGCCGCTCGGGATTGTTCTTTCGTTCTAAGCTACATACGTGTACTCTGTCGGTTGAAGAAGTTGTTGTTTATTTGTGTTTGCAGTTGTTGAAGATGGCCGATTGTAACGTCCACGTTATGCTTATCCCTGCATTCGATTTGTTGAGGGAGCTTTCTTCTGTTTACGTAAAATGAACGATTGTCTGTTTTATAATGCATCACAAATATAGAACCTGTTCGATCCCTCCAACCAAAATTGCAAAAATTGTGTATCTTGTGACCAGCTAACCCCTCCCTCGGCATCTCCTCCCACTCTTCCTCCCTCCCTCACCAAGGCACCGTCTAGCCTGTTCGTGTGGAATCTAGTTTCGCAGATGTGTGTCTGGTAAGTAGTGCCTTATCCAAAGCATTTAAATCCACCTTTTGAAGAATCCACAGTTCTGACTTAAAGATAATGAAAAATCGATATTAATCAGGAAATTGAATGAGCCGGAAGGTGGTGGAGATTGTTTGGGCGAATGAGAAATGCGCCAGAATGACAGCAAATTAGGAAGATAATGGATGATTTTAGGCATATCGAAAAGTACTCCCGAGGGCAGCATGTTTTTGTCATCTAAAAAAATGAAACAATCCCTCTCGAACTGTTTTTCTCAGCGACGAAGGTCAGCTTCCTTGAAAGGGAAAGAGTATTCGCCTTTTAGATGTTTTTCGCTCTTAAATTAAACCGCCTTTCAAATACTGGCTTGACAGCATGTTTTCCACGGGCAGCGCACAAGACCACCACAACCGTGCGTTTGTTTGTTTTTCTCACCGCACTCGCAGCTCTCACTGCACTCGCATTTGTACAATAAGCATTCATTTGTAAGATCTTTTCGAAAATTATCCTTGTGTGTATTTCCAATGTTTCTTAATCTGAAATCTTAAAACTGATTTACTTATTATTTTGGAGCGTTGTTCACATGACCGTTACATCATTCGGAGCGGGTTGTTCTCCCGTTAGACGATTAATGTTGTTTTGCAGTTAGATAGGTTCACCTCGATCGACCTCCTATAATGGGCAGTGAGGCAGCAATCGGCTTCGTTTCATGTCTCATCTCGTGTGTTGCATTTGGATTCATGTTCGCACCGCTGAAAAAATTCCCGACCAAAGACGGTATATTAATTTGCATTAATTCAACGAGGCCGATCGACCGCCTTAGTGAGAGACAAATGTAGCACCCGGAGAGACTCCGAGAGGAGCACGAGACCAATATAGCGCAGAGCAGTCATTCGTGATTCTGTTATGGATTTTGCACTAAGGTTTTAATTGATTTTGCCATTTTGAGTGCAAATCATTTGTCGAAAAATTGGCTGAATTTACTCAACATAGCAAAGCAACTACCAAATCGATTTGTTTTGATCTGCTCCATGTTTCGCCATCCTATTGGTCATCGAGGACATGCTGAACACATAATGACCACGAAAAAATTAGCAGCCTTATTATCCATTCTTATTTGGCAAGTTAGGCAACATCATAAATCTGCCATTTGCAACTTCATTAGCAAATGAGAGAGTTTGGTGGAAGTGTTTTAGGTAGCAGCAATATATTTGCCTGTCTTTGTTCCTCTATTTTTATTTCACATTCATCGTATATGGAGAACTGGTTCCACTGTTCGGGCCAATACAAACCCGATTGTATACATATTTTCTTGTTCGAGCCTTTCTCGATGCAGCCGAATTGTGCATCCGTAATACCTTGTCTACCTTGCCCAGGTTTATCGTTGTCCATTCCGGCTAGAGCGCGTGCGTGTTGCATCCAAGGTCAGCAGGGCATTTTTCATCACTGGAGCGTTCTAGCCTGCTCCAACCGGATGTAAGCTGAATCTTCAATAAAGGAAAAAGCATGCCAATGTTTTCCACTTTTAATCCAACATTTTATGTTCAGCATGATGGGATTCTGAAGAAAAAAAAAGTATTTTGCAGGCTTCTTCGTTCAATGGGTTCAGTGTGCAGTGGTTTTTGTCGTTGGATTCTTTATAAATTTTGCGCGAGGTTTTCCGCCATTCAACCCAGTCGCCACTGTTGGTGGCGTTTTATTTGCTACAGGTTAGTGCAAAATCATATCGTTTTCGAAAAATTGAAAGCAGCGGCAAAAAATGATGTTTTTCACTCCTTTGCACAGAATCATTTCTCAATAAGACACATTTCGAAAGCTTACTTGATGGCTGATTACGAAATAACATAAGCTGCTTAATTTCTTCTACGCCACTGAACAATGGCTACGCCACTGAACAATGGCCCATCATTACGATGGTTGGCATTCATGTATTTCGTTGTTGCAGTTTTGAGGTAATTGAACCTTAAGCCTATCATATGCATACTGATAATTCATTTTGCAATGAACGTTTGCGTTGGAATCTTAAACCGCTTAATAAGATATGATAAAACGTTCTTGACGGTTCGTATAGCAACGGTTCGTATAGAAAAAAGTGTACCAAACAGTAACAATGGAAGAAAGCTTTTACGGACTAAGCACCTTAATGATGAATTTCTCGACATTTGATGGGAACCGCCGAGAGGGAACGTAGCAGAGGGGTTCAGACGATACTTCATTCTCATTAAAATTCATCTAGGTAACGTTGCATCTGTTCCTTTGGTCAACGGACTTGGCATCGGTCTTGGCATGCTCATCTGGGGATCTGTTCAGGTCGGTTTCATGTCGGCATTCAACTAACCAAATGAAGTATACAGGCACCAGTGCTGGTGCATACTAGTAGCAAGCTATTTTATGCAGCGAATGTGCTTAAGCTTTTCGTCCAAATTTTTTGGCGCACAGAAGAAACTTTTATATAGGACGGAAGCCCCATCTAGCAATGCAAACGGTGAGCACAGCGGCACTGGTGCGGTCTAGGTTGTCATCTGTTTGCTTCTTTGGTTACAAAGTATGTGCTGCTTGCAATTCGTTAAGAGATTCGTCTTCTTTGACTGAAATCAATACAAACGATTCATTTCAAAAGAGCGGTTGTTCTCGAACAATGATGACAACGCAGACGTTAGATGGTAGCCCAGATAGAACTCATCTATCTGATTTGATCTCTCAGAAATGATTCAGCTGTTGCTGGTTGATGTGCATAAATTTGAGAATGCCAATGGATAGTCATCAAAATGGAATGACAAATCGTTCGTTGTAGGTAACAGTTGGCTGGTGTGTTGCGAGATTTGGCCTCTTTGGAACAAACCCACAACCGGTTTACAACAACGCTATGAACATTGCCGGTCTTCTTTTGACGCTGATCAGGTTTTAACAGTATTACCTTCAGTAGCTCTTCCCACTACATTCACACACCTGCATTGCCCGTGCTGGTGAGAAGCAAGTCAAAATACTCGAGCGTAGTTGGGAGGTTGTCGGTTGCTGAAAGCGTTTATTGAAACCATCGTGTAATGGAAACGTGCTCGCATAGTGCCTCCTGAATCTCAGTCATTACGGGGTCATGAAATGCAAAGAATGCTACGATTCACTGTTAGCTGTGAAATGAAATTAACTCGTTGAATGTAAGCGAAAAGTCACATGGAATCCCTTCACCGGTACGGACTTCAAAGCAGCATGTTTAGTTCCGCCGTGGTATACAGCTTAATAAATAAATGCTTACCTCAGATCGACGTTTTGCCGGGGGTACTGATTTCGAAATGTTGTGTTCATTTATGTACTGTGTTTGCGAGTGATCAATTGGCTGAATTTCAATGGTGCGTTCTTGAGAGACAACTAGAAGAGCCGCATTTTCGGTAAACTTGTTTCCAGCAAAGTTCTTGCCATCTGCTTTTAGACCTACTTAAGATACGGGAAGTTATGCAATTGCCACAGAAAGTGGAAACGTAAATATTTTCAGATGGTAAGTACTTTGCCGGAAGTAAATAGCCTTTTTTTCGAAAAGTTTTTTTAAAGAAAGCCTGAAGTATGTTGGTGTTGTAGCGGCACGATGTTCGTATTTGTGAAGCACAACTCCGCAGGTACTGCGCAGCCGACCGTCTCGGATGCGGAAAAAAGTGACATGGAAGTCGAAGAGGAGCGCAGAACAGCTGATCGTTCGTCCACGGATGGCTTTCATATTGGCGGCAAGAAGCTGTTGTAAGAAAGCAGTATTATTTCTTTTTATTGGGAATTGGAAATTATTTAAAAATGGAACGCATTCGAGCAACTTTCTACAACGGATACAACGAAATGGAGCCCATGATGGGCAGCGCGGCCCTCGTGGAGTTATTCGAGCTTCCATGTCTAATAAAGTTGGTATAAGCAACGTGAATGGATATTAATCGGGACAGTTCCGCTATGATGGAGGCATTTCACGAATTCGCCATAATTCCATCTCTATTCCGAGCCTTTACAAGAAGAACTGCTTTTGTTTTTGAAGTCATATGTCGTCCTTCACGAGAAGACGATTAATGATATTCCATTATTTATTTATCTATTTATTTATTTGCCTGTTTACTTGTTTAGCGACGAAAATCTTGTCTTAGTCGAATTGCGGGGAGTGGAACTTTTAAAGACGATCACCGTTCTTCAGTCGAGAGAAAATTTTGCATGGTGTCCTTTTGCCCTTTTTCCGCGCGCACTTGCCAAGGAAGAATCATTCGCTTGCAAACCTGCAACATGCGTGTAATTAATATCTTGTTGAAGAACACCTGATTTTACTGGGAACCCTAGCATGAGAAAATGATTCGGCTTTATTGAAGTGTAGAAAACGAGCATCCATGAAATAGTTGGCATGAGTATGACTAGCAGAATTCGAGCATTCCACCGCATTTTTGAAAGATTTCAATCGTGCCTGGACACAATAAGCATTCCACTTCGCGCATTGAGTTCGTTGTTGCTTTGTTCCATTAAACGTTCCACCTGTTAAACTGAGAGGAATAAAAGTCAACCTGGATGACCAAACGGATCTTCCGTCGCCGTGCGGTTCCATATTCGCGATGATCTCAACTCACATTCTTTTTCCTGCTTTCCTGAGTTTCTCCGTTTATTTAGGTTAATTGCTCTCGCGGTTTTCCTCGGTATTCTGCACGGTCTAATGATGACACCTATTGTTTACATCATGGACACAGATAAGGATGCATCCAAAAGTGGTAAGAGGTATTATGAGTTTCTGAATATCCTCTCGAAAATGCGCCACTTTGCTTTCGTTTGAAGGTTTCACTCATTCGTTTGCCATCTCTTTTGAAACACCATATACAAATTTACGTTGCGGTTTCATGAGCGTGATGAAACCCTTAAATTGCTGATTGCTATACTATTTTTGTGCTCACTCGTGAGTCACTTGAGAGGCTCTTAAGCTTCCTAAACGTTGCGGTGAAGACATAGTTCAATTAAATTACCTTCAAACGTCCTATTATATAACCCTCAATTGAAACCCCTTCTTTTCTTTGAAAATAGCCTCCATTTTCATCATTTCGCTTCAAAAACAAATGGTGAAAGGGTGTCTGCACAACCCCTCAATTGAAACCCCTTCTTTTCTTTGAAAATAGCCTCCATTTTCATCATTTCGCTTCAGAAATCAAATGGTGAAAGGGTGTCTGCACAAAAACGTTGCGGTGAAGACATAGTTCAATTAAATTACCTTCAAACGTCCTATTATATAACCCTCAATTGAAACCCCTTCTTTTCTTTGAAAATAGCCTCCATTTTCATCATTTCGCTTCAAAAACAAATGGTGAAAGGGTGTCTGCACAACAATCATAGCAAAGGCAAAAGGCAGTAAGTAAACCGGTGATTGAAAATTCGCCTTGACTTCATTACTGGGAAGCTACTTGTAAAAGTTGTACTGTTGCTTTTTTTAATAAAATCCATTAAATTCTTTTTGAAACGGAAACTTCGTCATAGGTTCTACAGGGTCGTTCCACTGTGATCATCGATGCAGATGCCGTAGACACAAGTCGATCAGTGTAATGATGATGGTTTAGGCTACGCTAACGAGCAAGTTCCCGTTCGCGAAAGCAGTGGAATATTAATCCTTTTAAGCTGTGATATTCGTAAATTTTAGAGTCGATAGGTGCTAGTTTCTATCTGAGCTTGCTTTCAGTGCTCGACTATGTGTTCGCTCATTTTTGTGCCATTTTCGCATTTTCGACAATCTACTTCATTATTTACTGTATCTACAGGAAGAATCGGCCGTACATATCGCCAGATTTGGTTAGACAATGCTATAGTTTGAATGCCGTTTATGATCGTGACAAAAAAAATGATTTTATTCCTTCTGTTCTGTCGGTAAAAGTGTTAACGTGATTACAAAAATTTAAGAAATCTTCATCGAAATATCACTTTTTCAATCGTTCAGTTTCTCCGATAAACACTGTATGAATTTTTGCTGCCATTCTGATTTGCTCTCAAGTGTCAAAGATTGCTTAGAGGGTTTTAGGGCTTATTATTGCGTATTCGAATGGAACCGTTTTCTTTTTTTGAATATCGACTGGGGGAGATTAACCGTAAATCGTCGGATCCGATGCCCACATATTGCTGTACTTCATCTTATTGGATGAGAGAATGAATTAGACGTGGGCTTATTTGATGTGGTCGTTTTTAGTTGGAAATTCCTTTGAAGTGAACGAAATTTTAGGGATGAGACTTCAGCGAATTCCCATTTTCACAAGAACAGAATGTGTTTAAAATAAGATTTCTTTCATTGCCGAGAAAGATTTGGATTTAAGGATTCATTGTTCAATATCTCAACTGTCATTAACGCTTTTGTCTTAGAACGTTGATATAGGAGACAGGTGATTGAGCTGTAAGTATTATCGTACTTTATAGTTTGTTACAATTTTGCCAAAGTATAGGAACACATTTAGGTTCTACCATCGGTCGCGTACGGTATTCTGTGGAGCATCGGGATGGTGTTGTTTTTTATTTCAAACAGTATGCTTTCTCAGGTCGTTAGTTTTCCGATAACTACTAGGGTAAGTTGATTAAGCTTTGTTTCATTGTCGTTCTTTATAATCAACCGAAATCTCTTGCCCGAGCTTATCTATAGTAGTTTTATGTTCGCAGTCTGCCTATTAATCCTTTCATCGTTGATCGTGTACAGTATTCGTAGTGAAGAAGTGAAGTTTCACCTAGTGAAGTTTTTCCTTTTAAAACTCAACCTCTTTTCGACGTTTTTCTTCAGCAAAAGTGGTTACGATTTGTAGTAACGTAAGATTAAAAAAACTTGCAAACGGAAGCACTGGTCTGAGAATCTAGTTAATAGTAGAGAGTCCTGCTCAACGTCATAACGCTTTTTGAGTGCAATACGAACAATTATGTGCTCATTACGAACAATTGTAGCATCATAGATCGCGTGCTGTTGACGTTATTTAGCTTATGTGTGTTTCAGCTTCCTTCCACAATCGGCGTTTTGGCTGACGTCTTTCTCTTCAAGACAATAACGGTACGTTTCATTCCATAAAAAAAACTTCGCACTCAAAGTCATATCCGTTTACTTTTAGGAAGCATCAACAATGCAAAACAAAGACCGCTGAAAATCCTCTCGAAAATATTTTTTGCCATTAGCTCTAAAAAGGCAAAGATTCATTTGCGCTACATGCACTGTTATTGTACAAAGATTTTTGTTCAGTTCCGAGGTAATCATGTTGCAAAAATGTGATAGTGAAAGTTAATGCAGTAATATATTGGCAGATTTCGTCTCATTGATAGAACTGATAATTAGTCACTGATAACATTTTTTAGTACGCGTGACTCTATTTTCCGCCTCGCAACAGCATAAGTGCACGTTAGCGGGTATATAAAACAAAGTAAAATAAAGTGGATATCTCACTGTTTGATAGCGTCAGATGTTCATTTTTCAGGGCAAGAAGAACTTGATGCTAATGAGTGCAGGAGTTAGTGTCGCGCTGAGCGGTGTTGTTTTAATAGCTATATCCAATCAGAACTTATAATCGTGCAGCATCCGAATCATGCAAAACTTTTCAAATACGATCGACAAGTTTTCTTCCCTACCACTGTTCCTATCATTTTTTTTCCCTATCATTTTTTTTCTTCTCTATCATCGGGAAAGCGACCGACAACGTGCGTAATCAGCTTCGTTAGTTGTTACCTTGAAATGAGACTGAGGTGAAGTCCGTGCGGAAATAAACGACTTCAAAATGTGACGCTGTAAATACTACTTTTTTGATTACGTCGTTGTAACGATTGTTAAATGTAGAAACTATTATTTGCCCATAAACTGAGACCATTATTTTCTTCAGAGCTCATAGTTCTTAAATCTTTTGTGGTGTAGAACTTAAAAGATCCTGGAGAATATATCATTCTTGCTTGCCAAGTTAACGGCTGAATCTATGAGCAAGAGATATTTAAGCGAAATGGCACCTTCGGAAAAGACGACTCAGTTCAAGGGGGACCGATCGAAGTAAAGGAAATTACGCATGAATTTTTCAAAGGTGTCTAAATTTCGAGTCCTACATTTTTCTTCCGCCCGAAATAACCTATGGCTAACTTGATGTTTGCTCTCATCAATAAAGGCTTATACGCCTGAGCGTTGTCTCACAAGCACATCTATAAATGCTGTTCTTGCATAGCACATAAGATGACGCGTCTGTAATTGCTCTTCTTCGACAACCTAGATTTATCTGTTTGTTGTTTACACTTGGTCGGATTTTCACCATATATCATACAGAAAAATATGGGAAGAGCTTTTCTCGAAGAGATCCACGAGGCGCCATAACATTGATCGTATGTCCATAAAAATTGCTTTAAAAGACATTGTTAGAACATTTGCTAGAGATCTCATTCCGCCGAGTTGTAAATTTGTTGTAATTGAAAGGACGTCTGGGTCATACGTAGGCTTCTGTCCCACTCCTTCCTCCTACCCTTCCCCTTCCCGAATTCTGGGAAGGTTTTGCAGGCCGCCATTTTTGGATCCATTACAGGGAAGAGGAGGAGGTCATCCGCCAGAAATTTCCGCGGTTCGAAATACGTGGCAGTACTATTAATAGGTGCTTTAAGAACTTGTTTCATTCAGGTTAAAGCTAAAGTTAAAACCACATGTCTCGTTGATGACCTCTGGTATGAGCGATCTATGATTGGGTGCATGTAAACGGGCGCCCTGCATATATATCCGCTGAGTTGCGGCCTTGCGGTCAAGCACCCTGCACCGTCTCATTGCCCAAGCGAATTCCCGAAGTTCACCAAAATGCAAGATACGTGAGTACTGCAGCAGTTACTCGGTTGTCTTGACCTCCAGTTGAAGAAAGTTGCTGGTACTCCTCCGTTCGACCATATCCAACGGTCTTGGAATTTTTGCATCCCCAGCCAATATGTGCTCACTCCAGATGCAACAAGAAAAGCTTAAATGAAGTGATGTATTCACTTTCACAGCCACATCTGATTTACTTCGTTAGTCACTCTTCGTTAAAGAAGGCAACGGTTTCCACTCGCAAATTTTGACCGGAAAGGATAAATTATCGGGAGAACGTGAAATTTTAACTCCACAAATGCTAAATTCAAAATTTTGACTTCAATCTTATATGATAACAGCGATAGCTATTCTTCTTTTCGGCATCGGCTGACAATGTTCACTGACTGTTCACCATAATAAGGGATGCGACAGGAATCCAAAGAAATAAAGAACATAAAACAGTTTGCGCTATTAAGAGGTTTTTCACTGTCGTCTCATCACTGCATGAATTTACATTGAAGCTGCTAGTGCAAACAACTTGTTAATTGGTATATGAGTATACTTATTTTAGGCTTCTGTCCCACTCCTTCCTCCTACCCTTCCCCTTCCCGAATTCTGGGAAGGTTTTGCAGGCCGCCATTTTTGGATCCATTACAGGGAAGAGGAGGAGGTCATCCGCCAGAAATTTCCGCGGTTCGAAATACGTGGCAGTACTATTAATAGGTGCTTTAAGAACTTGTTTCATTCAGGTTAAAGCTAAAGTTAAAACCACATGTCTCGTTGATGACCTCTGGTATGAGCGATCTATGATTGGGTGCGTGTAAAAGGGCATATATATCCGCTGAGTTGCGGCCTTGCGGTCAAGCACCCTGCACCGTCTCATTGCCCAAGCGAATTCCCGAAGTTCACCAAAATGCAAGATACGTGAGTACTGCAGCAGTTACTCGGTTGTCTTGACCTCCAGTTGAAGAAAGTTGCTGGTACTCCTCCGTTCGACCATATCCAACGGTCTTGGAATTTTTGCATCCCCAGCCAATATGTGCTCACTCCAGATGCAACAAGAAAAGCTTAAATGAAGTGATGTATTCACTTTCACAGCCACATCTGATTTACTTCGTTAGTCACTCTTCGTTAAAGAAGGCAACGGTTTCCACTCGCAAATTTTGACCGGAAAGGATAAATTATCGGGAGAACGTGAAATTTTAACTCCACAAATGCTAAATTCAAAATTTTGACTTCAATCTTATATGATAACAGCGATAGCTATTCTTCTTTTCGGCATCGGCTGACAATGTTCACTGACTGTTCACCATAATAAGGGATGCGACAGGAATCCAAAGAAATAAAGAACATAAAACAGTTTGCGCTATTAAGAGGTTTTTCACTGTCGTCTCATCACTGCATGAATTTACATTGAAGCTGCTAGTGCAAACAACTTGTTAATTGGTATATGAGTATACTTATTTTGAGCCGTAAGAACAGTTGCGTCGGCCAAATCAAACAATAAAAAGAGACTTGTAACTGACAATGATTTCTTTATACGCCCGTTCTGCTACGCGTGGCAAGAAGCATAAAGAGATAAATGGATTATGCACATACTAAATCACTCTTGTTGTTTTCATCGAGCTCATCTGCTGCTGAAAAAATACTCCTCATATAGCGTTATCGAGCCGTCGCTGTTGTGCATATGCAAAATTGCACGGGAAGCGATAAATAAGCCAGTGACCAATAATCAAAAGCGCCTCAATGCGGCTACCAGTCATGTGGCAAGTAGCATATGTAATTGGATTTTGCATATGCTAACTCACTCTGTTGTTTTCATCAGCGCATCGGCTGCTAAAAGAAATAGTCATGTATTTTTAACTGTCAGTACGTTGGATCATTTGAACTCACGGAGTAGATCTTCGCGAGCACAATTCGTTTCTCTGTGAGCGTTTCTATGCAAAATTTGGGTATGATTCACAAATTTCTAGGTGCTTCATGCCGCATAGAACACAATACACCGTTGTAGTGCTACCCAGCAAATGAAGACAAGGACGCACTCTCTGTGAGTTATACTGGGGTTACACTTTCTGACGGTATACTCAAGGACAGAAAATGGGAGTAGCAGCATGTGCCAGGCATAGCTCGAAGTGCGAATTTTTGGATGAAAAGTCAAAAAATTTACTAAAACTTCCATAGCAAGATCCCGCAAGAATGGGATCCAGCGGTGACAGAAATTGCGACGTCATGTCATGCACCTTATGAAGCTGCGCACCACAAACCACCGTCTCATAACTGGACGAGTAGGAATGTTTATGAGTGGCCAAGCGTTTTTCGCTTCTATTTCGGTCACTCATTGAATCATTTGCTCTGTTTTGGAAATGACTTCCGGAAGTACTGATCTACCCAGTTCCCTGGCCCGCTTTCCAGTTTATCAGTAAACAGCCCCTATCAGGTAAAATTCTTGCACCCCCTACCTCAGGTAAATACTTCTATAATTGGTTGCCAGTGTGCGCACATATAATGTGTAGTGTTGTCTAATTGCGTATCGATGATAAAGCCTCTCTCTGTTTCTCGAAAAAAACTTCGTTTTTCGAAATCGGACCGATAGAAAGAGTAAGTTGCGTATTACTAAATGTATCCAAACATCCTTCGCTTAGTATGCAAAGTATCATATTGAAACTTCATAAAATGAGAGAAGCGAACGCCATACAGGATGGTGAAGGCGAGGCATGTCGAGATGAGGTTTTTGCCAACTAAGGTGTTTTTCGTCCTATATTAAAGCGTATTTTCATTGGCTTAAATAGAGCACTTGCGAACTAAAAGTCCTGTAAGTAAGATTGCAGAAGCATGATTCAGAAATGGAATAAAATGGTACCAACCAGAAAATAGCATGCGTTCCCAGGCTGAGTCCATCCTGAAGCAGACATTGTAAGAATATTATTCATGTATACTGCGCTAGCCGGAAAGATGAATGGAGGCACTCAAATGAAAGAACAAATATGGAAGACAGTCTGGAATCGTGCTTCGAGTAGTTCTGTGCTTCAATTTCAGAGACGCGTGGAACACGCTATCAGCACATGAGTGGAAAGTTTGCTCTCTGATGGTATCACAGTCCAGCTGTTATCACATCTGGCTAACAAATAAAAATGTCAGAGGTTGGAGGGCGGTCGTGAGTGCTCTTATCTTTCAAGCAGTCGAAGTTCACTATAGCAACTCCAAGCCTCTCACAACTGTTTGAGAAGTTTTATCGCCACGACGAACAATGCCGTTTAACATCCACGAATGGGAATCGTTAGCAAGTAATGCTTTCAGTCCTTAAAATTCGCTCGTTACAAACAGCTGGACTGATGGTGGACGCCCAGTTTCAGTATTGTTCTGACTTGCTGAAGCATTGCAAAACCGAGATTTCCGATACGTCGCGCCCAATGAGGCCTACCGACAAAGTACTCTTGCTGAAATAATAGTCCGGTGGGCAAGAAACGTGAGTAGACGGCGCAAAAATTTCGTAAATGAAGGTAGCATAAATCTGATTGCTCACAGCGACGGAAAATTTTCGATAAACATCTAAAATCTTAAAGGAGCTACATGAAGTGCAAAAGAAGTAAAGTAGAATCCGGGATTTCTGCAGGATGCAAAGTTCTGGTTCCATGCTCTTAAGAACTTTAAGCAATAGCACTATCTCGAACCATTTGTATTTTGAAAAGGGCGAGTTCAAACTTTTTTATGGAGGAATTCGGAAAGCAGAACACGCATTGCTGCATTGCGGAACCATTTTTATATTCAAAGTATAACGAAGTGATTGGAACAGAAGTGAAACAAAGCGGGATGAAGAGAGCGTGTGAAATCAGTATCGAGGATGATGCGCGTCACATAGCGACACCGAATTTGCTAATTTAAGGTATCGAAGATTGGACACACCAACGCGCCAAGATAACTGGAGCTCGAAATTTTTCGGAATTGCCGGATCTTCTTATAGTTATGGTTGCGCTTTCTCTTTCCGAATGCCTCTTCCATTGCAGCTCTCGGGCATTTGTATGCTAAACTTCTTGACATTGCGTGAGGGAATTATTATTAGCCCTTTTTATAGGAATGAGTGAGTTGTACACAACGCAACTCTTCAGTATTGTTCTGACTTGCTGAAGCATTGCAAAACCGAGATTTCCGATACGTCGCGCCCAATGAGGCCTACCGACAAAGTACTCTTGCTGAAATAATAGTCCGGTGGGCAAGAAACGTGAGTAGACGGCGCAAAAATTTCGTAAATGAAGGTAGCATAAATCTGATTGCTCACAGCGACGGAAAATTTTCGATAAACATCTAAAATCTTAAAGGAGCTACATGAAGTGCAAAAGAAGTAAAGTAGAATCCGGGATTTCTGCAGGATGCAAAGTTCTGGTTCCATGCTCTTAAGAACTTTAAGCAATAGCACTATCTCGAACCATTTGTATTTTGAAAAGGGCGAGTTCAAACTTTTTTATGGAGGAATTCGGAAAGCAGAACACGCATTGCTGCATTGCGGAACCATTTTTATATTCAAAGTATATCGAAGTGGTTGGAACAGAAGTGAAACAAAGCGGGATGAAGAGAGCGTGTGAAATCAGTATCGAGGATGATGCGCGTCACATAGCGACACCGAATTTGCTAATTTAAGGTATCGAAGATTGGACACACCAACGCGCCAAGATAACTGGAGCTCGAAATTTTTCGGAATTGCCGGATCTTCTTATAGTTATGGTTGCGCTTTCTCTTTCCGAATGCCTCTTCCATTGCAGCTCTCGGGCATTTGTATGCTAAACATTGCGTGAGAGAATTATTGTTAGCCCTTTTTATAGGAATGAGTGAGTTGTACACAACGCAACTCTATACTGTTCAGCAGAGCGGTCAAAGATGAACGCTCGCCAGCGTCTCAGCTGAACGAGCTGAGCACAACCAGCTCAATAATAATACGATCAGCACATGCAACTCAGTCTAGAAGCGTCGCTTTTTTTCGTGATCAAGGAAAAGATCATGCTAATAACACGGGGTTTCCTTGCTTCTTGATGGTGGGCCGATGTTGTAGCCGTTGTAGCAACTGCTGTCGTAGTTGTCGATCATTCCTTCTGACAGTGGCAAAGACGCCCGTCGAATCGCCAGCCCTCAATGCGGAGTAGAACCCATTTCAATACTTTGTCAAAAATTGGAGGTCAGTCAATTTGCTCATCTCATAAAGAACAAAGTGAAAGATTATGTACGATGAAACTGCTCATTCTCATGGAGTCTTACTATGCATCTCTCGTCTATTCAGGCTGACGAATAACTTTACGCCAAAGTGGAGAGCATACCTTTTTCTTCGAGATTTGATTTTTAACTGATTTATTTCATAGAAACGAATATAGTGAGAATACTGCTAAGCATTCGTTGCTCAACTAAATCGATGAGTTCACGACTTTTCCATCTATGTGGTCTCAAATGAAACAACAGAGAGCCTGCTGCGAACCTCAACAACTAAATCTACAAACGTCGATGCCAATTGTTCACTCAAACATAGATGTGCTAAATATTTTCATAGTGAAGAAAGGATTTCTTGCCTAAATTTTCTTCGTTCCCATTCACTATGCTTCATTTGCTCACCTAGATCGGCCAGTCTTACCGTGATGTTGGTGGGTACAGAGGTGCAGAAACACGTCGACCGAACCCTCGCAAATCTAATGAGACACTCGAAGAAGTCTGAAAAATGCTTTCACATTAACACTGTTCTCATCCATTGCTATAACTAAATTAATCCAAAGGAATTCATATCGCCTGGGAAGTCGGTTGAAAATTTCATCATTCTGAGCATCCGTGGATTAGATTCACACAATTGCTAATCGTGTAAGTGGGAGAAACGAGGCACTTTATATTATAAATGTATATATATGATTCTAGAAGCTTAATGTAAGACTAAACTTTTGCACTTCGGGCTTTCTCGATCTCAGATGACGTCGTTTGCTTTTCGGTACTAACACTAATGCGAAAAGGAAAACAGCTGACGCAACGCGATATCTCAAAAGCTCTTTTTTTTTGCAATCAGAATTCGCCGAAAATAAGCCGATATGCTGAAAGGAGCAGAAATTGGTGGAGCTGAATTCGTTACGAACGGGCTAGTGTCACTATCCACTTTTTTTGAGGTTTGCATTTTTGTAAGCTCATTTCATTATATAATCGACTGACTTCGACGGGCAATGTTCATCTGTTCGATACAGCTGCAGTGCCTGTTGGATGCACATGTATCATCATATTGTAAAATTAAGGCGATTGCAGCTTTTGCAAAGCAACGACTTTGCTTACCAAGTTATTTTAAGCTGCTTGAAAAAGGTGGAAAAGTTGTATTTTCTTTACGCAGCACTGTATTATTTCCATATGAACGGTACT
>JPKZ01001412.1:830796-856243 GCA_000803305.1 Toxocara canis | reverse complement strand
CTTCATATCAGTGCCGTCCAAACCCCTAACAGTACGAATTTTAAAACACGCTTGAACTGGGCCTTCAGGTGATGTTAAGAAATCGCAGTCAGGAAATTCCTGCAAGTAATCAGTCGTAAGTTGAGACCAATAGAATTTTCTATTAGCGCCTAACACCAGCTTACTTACTCATCCACGTTGTATGTTTATTCATCAGAGCTATCGAATTAAGATTCGAAATGCAAATTAAGATTCATTATAAAAAGTCTTTACTCCGCAGATGTGTTTAAAAAAAAATTTTTTTTTGACATAATCGATTTATTGGAAGGTCATTTTTGCTCAGTAACATAAACTTTCCTCTTCCAGTACTTCGAGCTTTACATCTTACCCATCAAATTCGAAAGCCATGGTCGTCGATTTGCCCGGAAGCATCGCAAAAGTCTTCGGGCACGCAACAGCATTTCGCCACCAACAGTGTGGTTTTGAAAATCATGTTTGCGGAATGCGCATAGAATTATAAGCACTTCCATAATTGCTACGTGAGAGATTTTCTCGGCATACTTGATAATTTGAGTCTCATTGACCTGATTATTTTCTCGACATGTTTCGCAATCACACGTCACGGATGCAATTAGCATAATCAACCTTACCATAAACACACTCTTTCATCGTCATACAAATTATGCAATCGACATACATTCAACCAAACCTGCCGGCATTACCGGATTCACGATTCCAAGATTCACAGTGGGCTTGAGCAATCACATTTTGCCCACTTTTGCGCGAGTCTTAAAACGTTGCCATTGTGCTGTAATTAAAAACTGTTTCTTATGCGATAAAGATTTAACAGCGAATTGAGTTTAATATGGATAGTATTTTCGCATGGTTTTTTTACTAGGCGGGGTTTTGTCTCTTTCGAAGGCAAACAAAACGATCGCATTCATAAGTGAAGATGAGTAAGTGTGCTTTTGGTTTTATTAATGGGAACCGTATGACAATTTCGAAAATTGTGGACTTTTGCAGTCAAAAATCACAGACAGGCCGATTAAGTTTACCATAGAGAGTTTCTGGATTCCTTGCATATAAACATGTTCGCGTATCCCAAATGTCCTGAATTTATTTTTGGGCCATCGCATGAGCTCAAAAGTCGAATAGATTCGTCTGTTGAATAAACGGCTTTTCAGGAGAAAATTTTTGGTCGAACAACTTAGAACTGATTGGAAAATTTTCTTTTTCAAAAGTCCTTGATCTTTTTCACCTTACTATCTCTTCTCTGCATCAGCAACACGTCGTTGTGAATTTCGGCCCCCGAATTGAACGAAATAAGCAAAAAATAGGAAGAAAAGGGCTCCTACCATCACCAATTTTCCCTCTCATCCTCCTTGCTGTCCCTCTCATCATCTTTTTAGAGGGCATCGTGCAGAAACGTGTATACCATGATACCGGCTTCATTTTACGATCCAAAATCGGAATATGGGACATCATCGTGCACGAAATTTTCCCCATCTGTATATTTCTTAAACGATTTGGCGAAAGTGCAATGTTATTTTACTGATTAAACACTCAAAATATTTGTGTCATCAGCACACACTGAACAGCTGTTTTGACTCTCATGGTTGCCATGAGAATTTCTACTGCAATCAATTTCTTTTCGTTTCAGCTTGGTTTCGTTTGCGTGCTTGCATAACAATATGTGTGCGCGGTCGATCGGCGATAATGGATGGGTTGCGTGGCATAACGCAAAAATAGATAATAGCTGTTTTAAAAAACGTTCTTTTTTGACACGGCAATAATGGATTTCAGTTTCATTGCGATGCATTAGATAGTTATTTGCCTCTGTAAAAACGTTTCTATTCGACAAATGATCGGATAGTTAGTTTAGATACAAATGCGCATTTGCATATATTGCCATAATTTGCGACAGGCATTTGCTTGCCGGCGTTTACCTGCAAAAAAAAAACGTGTACATAACACGAACATTTAGTGAGTCAAAATTTGAAAATCGGCTTTTTCATGAAATCGTGTGCAGTTAACTGCTAAAGTCGTGGAGATACGAATTTAGCGGCAGATAGTGAGGGTCGATGAGCGATTGATTGCTGAATATTGAAGGCATCGAAAATGCCGAGAATTCCTCTTCCTTTCTTTTCAGGCAATGTCTCTTAAAAAATGCTCTTAATTTTTTCTGCCATAAAGTTCTTCGTCCTTTGAGCGTTTACCTATCTATCGGCTGATGTCATGGCTCGAAACCTTGTAAACTACGAGTAACTTCGTCAACCGCAAACAACAAATACAAATGCTCCCTTTTATTTCATCATTTTTTGTGTATCGTCCAGACCCATTGAAAGAAATAATTGAATAGTATCAAAATGAGGAAAAAACGCCCAAACATATGAGCAGAAAGTTTGTTTAAAAAAATGCTCTGGTGTAAAGATCAAAACTTCACCTATCCTCTCTTTCCTCGTTTTCGAGCTTCGTCGGGTCTTTTGCAAATAGAGTACTTTTAACGCATTTTACCTGTCGAGCAATGTTGTAAGTTTCTGCTAGTTTCAACGAGGGAATCGCTGAAGCAAAAATTTTGAATTTCACACGTATAGCTGGCATCCTATCGCAGCCGCAGTATCCGATATCAGATGAGTTCCTCAACACCGCCGGGGATAATTTCATGTCTTCTAAAGAGGAAAGAGATCGCACGCATTTTTCAATGGGTCAGCTTGCGAACTTCATGAACTGGGTTGCAGGAAAGCAGATCTTTAGTGGGAGATTAATAAAAGTGGTCCGGTAGGATAAAATCTGAATACTCATGATTAGCAAGCACTTTATAAAATCGGTTGGTTAAATAGGTAAGCCTCCATATCGCTTGTCATTCGCAACACCATGGCAGGCATTCCGCCGCATTGAAATTAAGGAAGTTGGGGCGCTCAAGAGATTGATGTTTTTCATAGAAAGGTCCCGTACGTTTCGTTAAAGACGAATTAAACATCCTAAAATTACTGAGACGCGAATGGCAACGTTCTTTGAAGTTGTATGAACAACTACACGAATTTCCATAAGCGTAAATACAAATGACGAAAATCTTAACTACGTTTACGGGCTGCTAAATACCAAAAAAACGGCTGCATGCATTTCTAACCTGGACTCTTTTAGCAATCTTGCACTAAGTCGTTTTTCATTTCATGACATACTCATGCATTTTTAAAGTTGACCGCTTAAAAAACGCATACAAATTTCAGTGAAAGGTGCAGTCGCTTGGAAGAAATCGCTCGCTGCCCGTAAATTTTTTTCGTGTCCATTAGTGCCGATATTTCCGCGCAGCACATATTTGAGATGGCTGAAACGGCAAATCTAGACAGTGCCATATGTGACTGCAGTTTACATATGTACATCGTTATCACATATGGGTAAAGTTTAGTTGGTGAGAAGATGGATTTTTGGAAATATGTTGAAGCACAAATTGAAGAATGTTTTCATTAATAATTCAGTGAGCGACTTTACTATGATTTGGCACAGTGATAACAAAGTACTGTATACCGCGCAATACTCTATTATGCTGTTATCTTATACAATACATTCTACTTTTAGCAGCCGCTTCAGCTGAAATAAAGACTGTAATTAGGCATAACTTGGCGATTTCCCTTTACAGTTGTTATGATCGTGGCGCTGCTTGGCTGACTGATTCCATGGCTCCAAATTTCTCTCGCCTTTTCTGAGGTCTTTGATTCAGATTTAAAAAGCTGTTGATTGTTTTTGCGGTGGCCGATACGGCGGGCTAACTCTATCCCTGAGGGTCGTCACTCATTGAAACACGTTTTGAAGCGTTGACCAGCCAGACTACGAAATGATATTTTCTGTCCCTTTCCATTGTTCCGGATGCATGAAGGGTTGCTTCGCATTAATTGTCGCGCAGAATTTCAAACACCGAGCGCGAGCTAGTTTGGACTGTGTCACATTTGCAAAACGCAAGAGCTCATAGTCGTGTTCTTGTTCTCGCGAATTCGAGTGTTGAATGCGTTGTGTTTTGTTTTTGAGATTCATATTTCTAAACCAACTAAACAGCCATTGGCATTCATAGAGATAGAAGGAAATTCCACTGTAAGCGATAATCAAGTTTCAGTTGTAGCTCGCGGCTCCCACTGTATTAACCTCAATCGCTTTTCTACTTTGAAGAGGTCAACTCTTTTCAATTATTTTCAGTCACCACTACTATCGTGGAGGAAAACACCTGTGCCTTCATGAAACGAATAAATTTTTTGAAAGAGGCGAATATCGTTAATCTGTAAAATGGAGTATTCGCCCTTACAAACACTTCACCCTCCACTTGCTTTGTCCGGTCCGCTGTCTTCGTTTGCAGTACTCTTCCATCAAAATCCCCTTCAGTATCTGTTCAGCTCATTTTAAGATACCTAATCGCTCATTCATCATGCTCTGTATGGAAGAAATAGAGAGGCCACAGAAGTTGAAGGAGAAGGTGATTTGCTGTTCTTGTTGCACTTGCTTATAATTGTGGCAGCGTCCAAACTGACATGCTTGCTGCTCGTAACAGCCAAGATGCTTACATAATTAATTCACTGCTCGCAACAAAAAGAAAAACGTTTAACGCGCTGTATCTGTGGCCTTTCATTTCACTGACTTGCTTTATTTCCATGTTTGTCGACCTTGGCAAGCTGTTAGTGACATCTTCATTCGCATGCTCTTAGAACATCTTACTTAACTGTCCCCAGAAGCGGTGGTTTAGACCAGTCTACTGTTGTTGAAAAATAACATGTGAAGAATATTAAAGGATAATGAATGATTCACGTTTCGCAGTTGACTGCAACGATAGCATTTGAAATGCTTGAACGCTTTAGAATACCAAAAGGCAAGCCATGAGCGAACTGGACGAATCACAAAGACGGTGTCGCATCATATCTCGGCCCAAAAACGGTTTATTGTAATCTAAGTGGATTTCCATATTAGTTTGAGGTTGTTTGAGTGGAAAGAAAATGTTGGTGAAATTTGTCCCTAACATTTTTGGTTTCACTGAGATTAACCTCATATCATTCACTAAATCTTTTGCATCTAAGAACTTCAAAAATGACTATCGTTCTTGAGAGACAGAACTTCCCACCGGTGTCAATTTGGTTAAATAAAGCAATGAACGTAAGCGATCATGAAAGATGTGCGCGTTTTTTTTCATGAAATCGGTTCCACGCAAATATCCGTTACTTTTTATTTTTAAGCTATGGTAGCACTTTCTTTCCGTTGACCGCACAAATATACAGCATCCCGTTGATGTAACAGTAAAGAACACTTTTGAATAGTCGCACGTAAATGTGCTCTGGCGTCCACGAAATGGACGCCGAATATGAAACATCTGCTAAAAAATTGAGGAACTCACCACTGTAGGAAGATATAGTTTAATGGGCCAGCGAGGAGTGATCGAGATTTCATAGCATTTTATCAGCAATTTTTATAATGAGAAAAGCAGAAAATCATCAAATTAAAGCAACGCAGCGGGAGAAATGATGTCACGAGAATGCCTGACTTCCTAGCATCATCGAGATTGAGAAGAATTTCACTGAAGCTGGCGTAACAAAAGAGATTAGCTCATTTTTCATTAGCTATTGAAGATTTTTAATGGAAAGTTTTTACTTGAGAGATCGGTTTGCAGTGACATAGATCAGCGGGAGAGAGATGAACGACGAGCACATGTTCACGCCCTAAGGTATGAAAGGTTCATAGGAATCGCCTACTTTTGCAGCTTTTTTTCGATAATGCTGCCTTAGGAGTTGCTGTTATGACTTACATGATGCATAGAAATTGGACCTCTTCAATTACGTTGTTTTTTCTTTTACTTCTTTTTCCTATTATGAGTCTTTCATTTTATCACCTTCTATTGTTCTTCATTGTCCATCACTACAGAAACCACTCAGCAAATGATATGAGAAGCAGTGATATTTGTAGTTGACGCAGTAACTTGTTCTCCAATGCCTAGACACCATCGCCGCTGCTGCGACATTTTCAAACAATGAGTTTATTTAGTGATTGCCTGAATGTAAATGACCGCAAATTAAAAAAAGCCATTCTCTTGATGCTCGGTTTTCATTTTGATGAATAATCTTTTCCAGTTTGTGTTTGAGCAAGTTTTTATGGGAATTTCGAGGCATGCAATCGGAGAAGACGAAGGCAAATCGTCTATTGTGTACTGCTTGCACTCTCTTCACTTGTCCAGTGCTGTTTTGCACAAACTCATTAGGAGCAAACTATTGAGCGTCTTGTGTTGTAATCTAATGGGCTATTAGGTACAAAGTGTTTGCCTCGTTAATGCTACGAACAATTCTGTTACTGTCGAATTTTTTAAAATAACGTGAGCTCAGTTTTACATTTGCGCCTACACATAATTCATCAAATTGGCCCCTTGCTCATTTCTTGGGCTATCTACTTGGGGAAGCCTATTCAACATTGCATATCTGGTCGCGTACAGTAACGCAGACTAAAATATAGATGCACTTCCAGTTACACGTTGTACCATGAGGAGGTTTATCAAACCGTATGGGTTGCAAATCGATAGTAAGGGCGAAATAGAGCGAATTAAAACCGTGAAATTTTGACGTGAAATGCTGCCGACCACTGGCCGACCTTCTCAGCTTACCTTCAAAAATTTCGGTTTACTTCTTTACTGAAGCTGGCGTTAAAATTTACAATGAAAAATTGCGGCTCGGCTCATACGCCTTCGTTCGAATTTTCGCTCGTCAATGTCAACATTCCAATGTTTTCTCGCTTGGAGCATTGCTAAATTTTCGCCTCATTCAGCTCGCCTTACATGAGAGTTTCACGTTACTTCGACTACACCGTTATTAACGTTCAGTTTCCTTCACTGATAAAATGCAGTGAAAGTTCACCGTCGTGTTTCGGGGTCAAGGGTCATTTCAACTGAGGCATTTTTTTTTGCGTGCAAAAGAAAATACTGCGGTTGTTTTCAATCATTTTTCGCTGTCAACTTAAGCACTGATACCAAATGATAACCTTTATTATCCGACACGAGAAATAGAACAGTGCAACAAGATGAGGTTTTTAAGAACGACAAAAATTTTCCGAAAATGGAAGACTACCGAGCAGGTACAAAGTCGTGCCGTTGCATGATTCTAAAATAGACTGTAATAAGCTTTGGCCAAAATTTGTGGACAACATGAACAAGTTGTTGTCGATGTATATTTGTCATTGGAATATTGTCTTGCGAACAAATTTGAAAAAAAAGAGCTGTAAGCTTGTGCATTTAAAACTCGATAAATCCGGATTTCGATGGATCCTTAAAAAAGCTTTTCTTTTTTTCTGCACGACCATCGGAGTTTTTTTGCATGATGAGTCAAGATGTTTTCATTTTAGCATGGTTGCATCGTGGTATTCATGCATGCGTTTTCTTGCGTGTTAGTCGAATGATCCGTCCCTCACTTCTTAGTTATCAGTTCTTCCGAGTGCGCATAAATCAAGCGCAAACAAGCAGCAACAAAGAATTGAACAACCTGAATGTTAATCAATTTTTGCACTGAAATTTGATGAGTTAGCCAGAGAATTTAAAATTTCGCCCCTCAAATTAAGGAAAAAAATGTTCTCCTAGCAAAAATTCGGCGTTGCACGCTTCGCGTGAAGCTATCGTTTTATGGAGAACGCTGTGATTTCTCATTCGCGCATTTTGTCGTTGCAATGGGTGACTAGTGAGTTCCAGGTTTTTAACGAATGAATTTATTTCGCGATGCCGAAGTGAAGCTTCATAAATGTACGGAAGAGTCCGACTAGTGTTCGCGAGTGAAATGGCCCTAAGTTTCACTTCTCATTCTCTACATCATGGGGTTTTTGAAAGTTATGCAAAGCACATTTGCTTGCGAATGCCAGAGCCGGAGACAGGCTGAGTTGGAGAGCTGCTTCATTCGAATAATCTCTTAAGCGTCTTGAAATATTTGGTGATTCGATAAAATCATTGCCGAACTTTCGCGCGAAGAAAAATCTCCAAGCAGCGGAAGCCAGAGCTTTTTCTCTTTTTCTCTTTATTCGCGATTTGTGTTTTTTTTAAACGATGAAATGAAGAAAAAGAAAGAGCGGAAATGCGTGCGAGGAGGCGCACGATGCTGGCTTTGGTGACTTGCACACTAAACGCACCACCCTGTTTCCCGAATTGCTAACGAATGCCGACTATTCAGATTTTATTCAGCTTGACCACTTATCCAGATTTTCTCTCAAAAGTTCCCTTTTTCCCTGCAAGCTAGTCCACCTACCGGTTACAAATAAATAAGTTTCTACTCCATTTAGGACGGTTTAGCTTCCAAAGGTTCAGTGAGTTGGCTTGTTGATGGGTGCAGGAAGTGGCTATGCGCTTTGCATCACATCTATCAAATTCGATAAGTTTGTTTTGAGTGGGTTCCGTGTTAAGCCTTCATGATACTTATTTTACTAGATGAATTATTGGAGGTCTCACTCGTTATGAGAAGCCTTGCAAATAGCAACTTTAGGAAAACTTACGACGAAAATGGCCAGAGAGAGCTTATCGCAATTTGCTCAAAAGAGTATCGCAATATGAACCTTTCTTCCTTCGCCCTTCCTCCCCCAGCCCCTTCCTCACTCTTTATGGAACCTCTTTCACTCTTTGTGCCCTCTTTTTTAATCGTACGAACAATAAAACGAAGTTAGGTACCTCAGATTCGTGTGAGATATATCCGGGAATATCCAAGCTCATTAGGCAGATAGATATGTCCGTATTCGTTTGTTCAGTTCGCCTCAGGGGTTTTGCACCTCCATTATCTCGAAAGTTACGAGCATACTACACTAACTTGTTTTGGGCTAGTTGTTCTCGTTCAAGGGCGAGAGTATCCAAAAAGGCATATAACGAAGTCAGCTATATAAATGAGTTTTACGCAGCCTCCCCAATTGTCGTTTCATACGGGCGCCTTGTTAAGATAAGCTACACCACCTCTACTTTTGTAAGCATGCGCTTAAGCAAAAAAGCTACTGTCTGTGCATAGCTGTATTCCCATTTCGACTCATCCTTGTGCTTTTTGATTCCATGAATAACCAAAGTTATAGAAAATGCTCGAAAAATTAATAGAAAATAGAAATTTCTCAGCATCTTCAGAATCTCAATGTTGATAAACTGCCTTTTTACCGAAGGAGCCATTTAACCTTTTTTGCGCTTAAATGAGTTCGAAGTGTCGGCCGTAAAGTTGTTGCTAGTAATCCAAGTTTCTGCCCAGTGCATTTCGCATACATACGCGTTATATGTCTGACATGTGTTCAGAGCCTAAAGGGCTCATGTTGTTTGTATCTGGTCGATGCGCCTTAAACGAATAATCCCTGATATAAGCATGAAGCGTATGCTAGGATCTGTATGCAATGCTTGCTTTCATCGGCTATGCATTGGTCACTTACATGCAGTCTTCATCTCATCTTTTAATCATGACGAATCCACAATTGCCGCGCTTGTTGTGATGTTTTCAAATAGAAGTTCAACGTGCCGCTTGTTTAGTGGTTGCTTTAACTGTTTTTCTCGTTCGAACACTAAAATGGACTTATTTGAAGAGCTGAATAGACAAAATTTCAGGAGTCGGTTGCAACGAACAATATCAATTTTCCTGCAGCTTCAAGATTATGTTAGACAAAGTTTTCATATACGTGCAATCTAACGGTTCACATGGATGAACAGTTTTTAAACTGGAATATAGTCATTCGTAAAAATGTACAACTCTTCAGCCGACGCTTCTCTTACCATAGAGGAGTTGGCGCTGATAACCTCAGATTTATTTCATTTTTACAAATATAGTCATTCGTAAAAATGTACAACTCTTCAGCCGACGCTTCTCTTACCATAGACTGGAGTTGGCGCTGATAACCTCAGATTTATTTCATTTTTACAAGCAAAACCTGTTATGTGTATATGGATAAGTATACAATTGTGTTAGCACGTGTTTTAGAGCAACAGTTTCAGGTCTATTTTGCGCACTCCTTGTTAATGTAGAAAACGATGGCGTGCTGTCCTTGCGCTTATAGAAAGCTAAAAATAATCTCGAACTGTTTGCAACGTACGTGTGAGCATTACCTTTAAAAAAGGAGTTTTCTTGACGCACAAATGTCGGGAAAATTATTTTGGAGCTGTTTTCCACTCACTCAGCTATTGCCATCTTTATGCATAAGCTTTCTTTTCAGTTCACATTGAAAACGATGAAGTGGTGAAAGTATGCGACGTATAAATCCATTGTTTGGCTCTTTATATTGATCTCGACCATCATAATTCTTAATTTATAAATAAATTCTAAGCGAATAATTCCTAATTCACTTATTCAGGTGAATATCAAAAAGAAATGGGGCAAATCCTTAATCCGTTCTTTGTTTAGGCGTACCGGACTTGAGTTTATCATCATATTAAATTATCGAGTACATAATTAGACTGACTAGCAGATGAAATACATTGACAAACAAGTCATCTAAAACGCTCCTTGAGTTTCGTCAAATATCAAATTAAAATCAGCGTTTCATGATGACTTCAATTCAAAATTTCGTTAACGATTATTGAACGATGAGTAACATACTACGACCACGATTACAGCTGGTAAGAAATTATTACAAGATATAGATTACCTGGATGACATGGTCCCGCTATCAGCAACATACTGTCCCGACGGGTGAAGTCGTCCAACTCTCCGTTTCCATCTTTCTCTGTTCGCGGCAAGCCGCTGCCACAGAGGTCCATCCACTTTCCGTATTTCGTCAGCTCATCTCATTGGAGGTCGTCCTGGTGGTCGCTTGATATCACGTGGATACCATTGGTATATTTTCTTTGTCCATCTGTTGTCGCGTATGCGGGCTACACGTCCTGCCCATCGAAGTTTGTTCCTCCAGCATTCCTCATTGACATCATCTACTTTTCTTTCGTTGCGTATTTTATCCCTGGTTATGTGGTCCCTCAGTGAGATACGCAACATCCTTCTTTCCATGGCTCTTTCCGCCATTGCTAAACGTTTGTTTCCGCTTTTTATAAAAGACCACGTTTCATTACCGTAAGTCATTGTTTTGGCGACGGTTGTATTAAAAATTTTAGCTCATATATCTGGATCGAATTTGGCTGTCAAAACTTCTTTGTCTGCGAAACACTTCCAACCAGCTCGTATTCTTCTGGAAATCTCTCCACTCATATCATGGCGCATGTTTATTTCTCGGCCAAGATAGATGAAATGATCCACTTCTTCGATGAGTCCTTGTCGTAGTTTTATTTGTGAACCGTTTTGCGAATTGCTGCGCACGTATTTCGTTTTCTGTGGATTCATTGTTAATCCAACTTTCTTGCTTTCGTTCTCAAGTTCTCGCAGCATCTGTGTCAGTTCGGTGCTGTTTGATCCAAACAGCACGGTGTCGTCCGCGAATCTAAGGTGGTTTAATTTTTCGCCATCCATAATGATTCCACCTTTCCATTTAATCTTCCTTATCACCATTTCCAAGCAGTCCGTAAACAATTTTGGCGAAGTGGTGTCACCTTGCTTTACTCCTCTTCTCAGAGGTATCCTGACTGCTCTGTCAAATAACGTTATTTACGTGCTGCAGCCTAAGTTTGCTTCCTTCAGCAGACTAACATATTCCGAACTGATTCCTTGATCAACTAAAGCTTGGAGCACCGCATTGATTTCGACACTATCAAAAGCCTTCTCGTAGTCCACAAACGCTAAGCATAACGGCAGTTTATATTCATTGCATTTTTCTAATATTTGATTTATCGTAAATAAATGGTCTATAACACTAAAGTTTCCTCTGAATCCTGCTTGTTCTCTCGGCTGCTGGTCGTCTAGTTGAAAAGATAATCTGTTACTAATCATCTTCATCAACAGCTTGTAGACCTGTGACAATAGGCTTATGAGATATAGATAGCGTGTACAAATGTCGATCATTTGTACAAGATATAGATATCGTGTAAAATCTAGGATTGTTTACGCCACCTACGCTCAGTTCATTTGCCGACTAATTACTGAAGGCTGGCGGACATGTTCCAAGATATGGCAAGAAGCATTACTTCCCTTGCTTCATGCTTACACCATTTTAGCTTCCCATTTTGTGAACCGTTTATGCATGTACTGTCCTACTTCGCATAGATGTCAAAATCTTTTTTTTATGCGAGAAGAGAATGTCTTTATCCGTAGATGGTTCGCTGCTGATTGTTACTGAGTTTTGCAATAACAGTTCCCGATGACGGGTCGGGAGGACATTTTGAGAGGAAGCAGGTCGTCTCCTTGAATGTTTGACATGCGAGCTAAAGTAAAATGTGGCATTTGAATTGGCGTTCTGCTGTTGAAAACAACTCTGAGGTGGTGGTATTAGTTCGGATAACGTTGTTACGGAGTGAATAGATCGCTGAATAGACTCGCAAATGAAGCGAGTTCGTATTATTGAAAATCGAGCGCAACATTCAGTTCCTTTCTCCAGTTCAATCCCTCGCTATGGTTGGCCAAATTTCAGCAACTACTCACTCGCGCAATCTCTTCAGTCAAAAGGTTCTCGCTTTTGGCATACTGTGAACTTCAGTGATTAATTGCATGTTCAAAGTGTTTGCTATGTGGGGGAGGAAAGTGTGTGTACTAAACTTCTAATTAGAACACTCTGGGTGAAAGAACTAAGTGTATCGGCATCAGTGGTTTAAAAGATTTTCCGTGCGTTTGAAGTGACACGAGATGAACAGGAGAGAGATTTGAAGAGAGAGAAAGGTGAAAGGAACGTAAAAAAAAAGGAAGTGGCAAGGGATATCGGATCCAATTTCATATGAGGGTAGCAGCAGTTGCTTACACAAAATGTTGTTGCCATATTTTGAATAGTCCAGCACACATTTGTGGCTCGCATTTCATATGCCCTTCTCACCTACTTCGCCCTGTATCTGCAATAAACACTTCGGATCATTTCAGGTATAAAAATAACCACATGAAGCCTTGTTAAGCACAATATCATCATAGTAAATTTTTAAACAGATTACAATAGGTGGCTAAATTGCAATGCTGTGTAAGAAAGCCTGTCGTTTTTTGGTAAGAATTTGTCGACCTTAGGGTATGAACAGTCTCTGCTAAATATCGTTTGTTGTGCTGGGATTCTACCATTAGCACAAAATTTGAAGAAAAGGAAAAACTTTTTGCTTCAGTCGTCAATACCTTTGCAGCACTTGCTGAGTTTTTAAAATTGATTTCTTCAAACTCGCTGGCAACAGAGAGCTTGACTGCTTCCATTGCTGTGTTTATGATGAAGTTAGCAACGGCCAAATTGTTTAAGTAAAGAAGGAACGAGGCAGATTTGTCAAAAGATGCATTGCGACAGGAACTGCCAATCTTTTCCGCCAGTTGGCTTGATGCCTTGCATGCGATCGAGGTGCATCAGGATGTTATCTAACCTATAAGAGCTTAAAAATTTGCAAATTTTTAGATAACTTGGCTTGCCGCCGTCATGAAACCTTTCCATACCTCAATGTGTTCTTTCAAGATGGAGAGGAGCGAGGGGCGAGGATGCGTGGGAGGAGGGGTGGGGATACAAGACGAAGGCGCCGTTGATGCAAATGTGACATGATTTTAACTCCTTTGCGCTGAAGCTGCCGATCAATTTTCTTTGTACCATATGAAAATAAACTAAGACCGTTAAGGTGCAGATATTTTTAAATCAAGCAGACCGGATGTGTCCAATATTTAGAAGCGTCAAGAAAGCAGGCTTTCGGGAGCAAATCGTTGTTGTTTTATAAGTACTAACAAATTTTCATTGTCAGGTCTATATAAACGTACCTTAAGTTAGACTGGAGAGCTCGCAAATCGGACTTGGAGTGTTCGCGGTTTGGATGGAAACCAGCTCGCCAGTATGACCCAAATCATGAGCCATAGATTGTCGACCACTATTCAAAGGCATCGCTTTAACCTTGGATCTAAGTGTTCGCTATACAAAGGAAATGATTTCATTAGTAACGTTATTCAGAAGAGTTTCGGATGGGCGCCTTATGTAGTCAGTGAGAACCGGAGCTTGCAAGGTTTCGTTGTCGAATCACTTCTAAGATCGGCGTCTTGACATATGCGTCTAAAATATATTTTCGATGCTCAGCTGAGCAGCCGAAATCGTGAACGGTGTTCCACTTCAGCGAGTTAAAAAAAATATTGAAGCAAGCATTTAATATCACTACAATCATCACACTCCTTGATTTCGATGTTGATAAACCATGCAGTTTGGGCTCTTCTCGTAACCGTCGAGTGTTGCGTTTTGCAGAAGCAGTCGCCTCGAAGACTGGTAGAAATTAGTTTTGTTATTCCTTCAACGCAACTGATGTTCCCATTTGTTCACTCCAACCAAGGCTATCCGCCATATAATGAAATTGTTGTTTTAGCCGTCCTTCATATTAAGGAGGTTTTTAACACCGTTTGCACATGCCTGAAGGAAGGTAGCATCGAGCTGAAGCAGAGTTCCTTCTTTGAGAAAGCGCATGTATGACTGTGTGACTTCTAGTGCATGCGCGCATTTCTGCTGTGCATCTGCAGACTTCGATTTTCGCCTACTGATTTAGTTAACGAAGACTGTGATGAAAAGCATTATAGCTAGTTGGTACATCTGTGAGCTTTTGCAGTGCCCGGCTTAAGTTTAGCAGTCGCTTACCCGATTACGCTATATTTTCAGGCTATAATAAATAGGTAATTTGTTTTAGTGATACGATGGCTGCTATAATAAAAAAATGTAGTGAGAGAGGAGCACTAAGCGGATATAGTGCTTCTAAGATCAGGTTGTGCGGTGCCATGTGACATAAAATTTTAATGGCTCATTGTTGCAGTCGCATGTTGTATACTTGGTTGGTTCAGCTAAACAGTTAGGTACATCATTTCGTTCTCTGTACGCATATGATATGTTCGGTTGCTTCAAAAGATGAAAGAAGTTATGCGAGGCTTGAAAGGTGCAAGAATCGTATTTGCAGTAGCTAGAGGCTTCATAGTGCACACTCCAATACTTGTCTCACTTGCGCTAGAGTTGACACTTTCGTATGTTATTGTAGAATACTAAGTTTACTATCTACGACAGCTGGCCTCGTAAACGACCGCCGCACTTCCCTTCTATGGCCAAAAAACATGACCGTGACTACTATTCGCGCTTTCTCCTTTGAAAACTGCGAACATGAGGCAAGAGATTATGGACAAAAACAACGTGGGAAGCTGAACCTTCGGCTTGATGAGCAAAGGCTATATCGTTTTGGCTGTTCCCGTTTAGACGAAGGGCTCAACTATGGCGATGAAAGTCACTGAATTCGAAATCATTCGACTAAATTTCTTGCGCCTGTTTGCAATCACTTTTGATAAAATCTTCATCTCTAGATCATCACGGAGTGTTGACTTTCCGTAAGATCTACGAAGTATGTGTTTGATCACCTGCTCTGTTCATTTAATAAACACCAAAGCAGAGCAGACGTTTATGATTTCAGTAATGCGCGTAAGGCGTTGAATGTAAAAACGTGGAATGGGTGGTTCCATCGCGTTGCTATTATTCATCGCGGAAAGCGGCCGCCATGCCGTAATGGGGATTTGGAAATACGTTAGAATTTGGTAGCTGGCAAAGGCGTGAATATAAACATCAAATTCTCGATTCACGGGCCGCTTTATGACCTAGATGTTGACGCGTTTTACGACAGTGTGGTGCTATCGTTTAAGTGTATGACCATGAATAAAAAACTGTCTGCGTGCTTCAGAGACTGTTTTCATTCTGTTGCTCGTATTGTTGGGAATAATGGAAGGAGGTTGCTGTGCAAATTGGTACGTTTGCATTTGCAATGCGCATGATGGCACTTCTTGTCCTTGCATATTTGCCATGTGCGTGTGTGAGTGCGTGCTGTGTGTGTGTGTGCGTGCGTGCGTGCCTGCCTGCCTGCTTGCGTGTGTGTTTCTGTGTGTGTCTGTGTCTGCGAGCGTATCCTCTTTGTCCGCTAAGTTTAGACTTACACCAGTTTTAGTTTGAGCCGTCGACTTTGGAAGAGGTGAGGGAAGGTTGGAAATCGTAAATGTTGCATTACCTGCGTTATAACTGATCGGATTTGGAACACCTCGAAAAGTAAGGAACAAGTGGAAATGCATCCCAAAGTGCTTGGCGTGAACTATGTTTGGGTAACTTGCCCGTCGAGTTCCGTAAACTACCCGCAGATGATGAATATTCAAATTTTATCATATCCGACCATTCATATGAATCTTTCACTAAAAATTTCTGTGATTCAACGAGCGGCCCGACCACTTCCAAAATACATGCAAGTTTTTGCAACTTTTTAGAGATTTGGATCATCGCTCTTTTAAAGAAAACACGCAAGCATTACGATGTGCTTTGCTAATTCAAATTTTGCTAAAGAGAATACAGTGAACTGTTAGCAACATTTTAATGCAACCGACCAGTTAGCTAAAAAATGAGCGTGCTACTTTGCCAGCTTCATTATGTTTTCATGGCTGTCCACACAGGCAGTGACTCCGGTTGGCGAAATTGTCAAATTGCATATCGTGCAAACCCATGGCGCCTGTTTTCGGCGGTTTTTCGTATTGCTCACCTATGCGGGCTTACAACAACCGTTTAAATGCGATACAAGTGGAAGTGCTTTCGCAATGACATGTTGGGTGCATGGATGCATGCGTGGTGCAGCAGCACTCTCTCAACTTTCTAGTTACTGTGAAAAAGCTGTTTGCTTCGAGCTGAGGAAAACTTTCCGAGGTTTGGTCGCTTTCCTATTTCTTTAAACATTAAAAGCATGCTATAACATTCGTACTATAGGTGAGGCTCAGTGAGTAATGAATTAAAGGACGCTTCATGAGGCCGTGTTCCATCCTTCGGTTGTGAAATGTCGCTACGTATTTCTTTACCAATGGATAGCAGTGCGCATTTGCACAATTTGCTTGCTGCCTTGCCGGAACCCTTTAGAAAACTATTCCTTGCAACGAAATTCTGACCACAGAAAACTTCGTTAAGGTCACAAGAAAAAGACACATCGCATTCGAATGCTGCCGCACTTCACACAATCGGTCAATGCATCATCTGTTCAGGACGATATTGAGTACATGCGGGAGTTTCTATAATGTTTATGGGAGGTTCAGTTCTGCTCATGAATTGATACATGTGCGGCTTTATGCATCTGCTGTTACTTATTTCGCTTTAATCCTTAATACTAAAAGCATCGGCTTTATAGCATCTCGGTAAACAGAACTGCGATTGAAATATGCGCTTTGGGTGGCGTTAGTTGCTGAACGCATAAGTAACTTAAATACTACTTGCGGTCGTTCAGTAGAAAAAGAAGTTCGCATAATTCCGTAGCGTTCACAAAGCCTTCGACTGACCTTTCCATCGTACACATCATTTATATGGGTGTGTTTGATTATCTTTTCGAACAGTCTAATTGTGCGGGTTTTTTTCACTGTTTTCATTCGGTGTTTTTTTTCTTGGAGCTATTGAACATTCGACTGAAAGCAGCTTAACGGATAAATGAATAAGCCACCGAACGTGGCATTTGTTGATGCATAGAAATAAAGTAGTGCTCATGAAACGAGCTAAACTTATACGGTTACATGAGGTGCCAAAGCTCAGTTCGTTAAGATCAAGTTTATTGGCCACAATCAGCCCATAGGTCAAAAAAAAAGCATAACGGAAAATCGACGAACAATTTGTGAGCGGTTAGTTGACTGCTGAGAAATGGTATTGAGATGGCGTTGGCCGATTAAGATAACGCGCTGATCGTTATTCGCAAAACTGCCGTGATTAAGCCTCAGTCAGCAATCTCATTCATTGCATCCCATTTCCTTTATGTGAAGGTCTCGATTCGATTGCGTTAACACTGAAAAAATGTAGTCCCGTTTTTTTTTTAACAATTTCAGTTTGGTTGTTTCAGTGTTGTCAGCAATCAACGTTTGAACTAAAGCATTGATTCGGATGTTCAGAGGTGAACAGTTCGCGTTCTCTTATGCTTTGATGGTGTGTGATGTAAGGCAGCCGTTTTGATATGTCTGAAGTGTGCTCGCATGAATGACCATCCTGTTGCATGAAGGCATCTGAAAAGCGTTTATTATCTAAGAGAGCCCTTACTAGCATTGTGTATGCGTCCACTCTTGCATACTCTTTCACGATGCCATCCATCTGCGCCTACCGCCACTCGACAAAGTGTGCAACTGGCTCGCTTCATAAGAAGGATATTGTTGAGATATTGAGCGGACGGACAATTCAATGCTCGTAAAGTTGTTGCAGTTTCCGTTTTCGATTTAGCAATACTTCGGAGTCGTATAGGTAAACAGGTGCAAGGTAGACTGGCAACACTGTTGAGAATCAAATTAATGCAAATAGGTAAATGAGTCAGCGAAATATATGGAGTATGTGAAATTACTTTGTTGAGTTCGAAGACGATTTCGCATTTGTGTGTAATTGGCTCTCACTTCAGTCTCACTGCGCATTCTCTACCATATATCGTTCATAATCCTGCCCCGTCTACGCCCATCCCCACTGATCTGTTCAGCCTAAAAAATTCCGTCCTTTCTATGCTTCAAAGGATCCTTAGTTTTAGGAGACCACAGTAAGGAAAGAGTTAGCTCAGAGAACGCAAAGTTGACACCTGAACGTAAGCACAGTTGGAACTTTGTTCTATGCATCAGTGCACAATGCTTAAAACTCACTAGGCCATTGAAAACTTTCCTGGAACTTCTAGCCTTACTTTGACGATTCACAAGTAGATACGCGAGTTGACTGCACAGTTATGTTTCATTCTGTGCGCCTATGAAACCAACGCGTCCACGTTCATTTCATTCATTCCCTCCATTCAGTGCGTTGGGGGTGACCTTTTCAGTCGCTTTCCATCGGCTAAGCTCGCTCGATCGCGGTCGGTCATTGGAGCGTTGGTTTACGGCGTTGCACCTATCGCTATTAGTATTTGTCAACGTAATGAGCATAAACCGTACAAGTATGATGTGGCAATGGGCCCTACAACTGCTATTTATTACATAGCTGGTACTGTGCGATCGCTTTCCGCACAACCATATACCATAATTCGCCTGAAATATTCCTTTCAACAATATCTACTTTTATATACGTCGTAGTGCATTAAGCCGGTTTGAGATAACAACCGTATAACATATGAGAGCATAGCAATTTCAGGGTTGTTACGTGTTTTCTGCTCGTTACCATTGCCCTTATATATGTGAATGGCAAGTGCCGGGAATAAATGCCCCTCACGTTCGAGTTACTGTAACCACATTTGAGCGCAACCGGTGCAGATCTTTGAAGTGTGCATTGAACGGAGCCCTAAATGTGGATTTCAAGATGGGAACCTTGAAATCTTGGAAAATGAACGCGATAACTTCCTGAAAGTAGGAGCCAGAAGCGGAAGCAGTTCTTATCTCATGAATGTCATGCTTGATCTCTCCGAGCTAGCAGTATACATCAAGAGCACCTATTTGATTGCCGTTTGATCACAAAGGTTTGACTGTAGCCGAATGTTAACCGTTTCGTTTCCGAAAACTTGTAACGAATCAGATAATTTAGCAAGCGCAACGAAAAGAATTTAACAAGCATATTGTGCCGTTCAGTGATAGACCGCAGCATATACTCAAGTATCAGCAACCCCATCAAAAGCTGAGCATTACAACACAACCCTCATTCGGCTGGACCTAACTGTCTATCGTTGTGAAGGATGTCTGAATTACGCTTGAAATAGTCGGTGCCCTTGATCAGCGTCGACAGCATTTACGATTATATCGAACTGTTGAACAGTTTAATGTATTAAGTGCGCAAATTTAAAGAAATCTGCTGTAATGCTGCATTCCTTCAAATTTTTCTTAGATGAAAGCTGAGTGTTTTTTCTTAGCTTTTTAAACGCTCCTCATCATGGAAGTTGCCTTAACTAGAATCTCTTTTCTAGAATTTTGCTGATGCGTCGTTCAGCAGGTGTTCCTCCGAACGTTGATTGTAAACCGCTGAGATATACTTCCGTTTATGATTTTCAGCGATCACGTTTCGCCTGCGAAGTTAGTTAAGCTGCCGTTTTAGTCACTCACTTAAGGTCGATTATGTTGGTCTTTTTTTAAGGTTCTGTTCCAACTCTCGTTTACTTATGGTATTTGGAATTGATCAAAGAGCATGTTCCTAACGTCACCGTTGAAATCTCTGGAAGATGCTGGTTTTTAATGTGCTTTTGCAAACCCCATTTGCGTTGCTCAAGGCAACATTATCTGTATATGCTTTTATGTGACGGCTGCCTCCATGCGAACAGTTCAGACTCGGGGTCCAATAAAGTTGGAGTGGCGAAACTGGCTATGTATAGTCTGAATAACCTTGTACTGCCTCAAGCTCTCCGAAGATTCGCATGGACGACCGTTAATTAGCCTAATTAGTGCATATGTTTTACCACTCTTTGTCAGTTACTGAAGTCGGTTGGTCAAAGAAGAGGGACCGTAAAGGAGCATGTTCAGGATAGCAGAAGATAGATCTCTGACGCGCATTCCCATCTACCAAAAATAAGCCTCATTTCACTCAAGTATAAATATGAGCATTCATTTATCTTGCACTAACTTCACTTTTTCGAACTGCGTTCACATGCCGACTTGCGTGAGAGCACCATTTCCGTTATCATTCTCTCGTTCGTTATCTGCCTGCTGGCCACAAGGTTAATCTATTGTGAGTTGGTTGTTCACGTGGCAATCGTAGTTCATGTTGAAAACACTTAAAAACTCTCTATCTCAGCAGACATGTTTAATTTATTCTCTCTGTCGAGTAAATTGAGGCGAATGTGATTTATGAAATTCGGGCACGAGTCTATGCCAGCCTGCCCATCGTTAGGGTTTTTATCATCGCAACTGCTGCAGCGGAGGGACTCTTTACATATGGTGAGATTTACTGCCTTTGACTGTTGAGCCTGAGCTTTTGTGTTCGGTAGTGAGCTGCGAACTAGTATGCGCCCTTTACCACTGACGAGATTCTCCATTGAGTTATCATGATGATGACACAGATGATCATTTGCGGTTCCATAATAATAACACCCTATTTATCTGACCTCAGACCGATCAGGTTCACACGACAGATCAGTCATGTAAACAGATGAAGCACCTAATCGAGATATGTGGAGGATGCAAAGCGCCCGCGGGCAGACTTAAGCCAGTGAACTGATTAGCCTTACGCGTTCCGCACATTACGTGTCAACGTCATGAACACTGTCGGCCCACGAGGCCTTAATTCCACTTTTCGTTTTTTGTTCCATGCTTCAAAATACCGTGCTAAAGGTCGCTGGAAGTGTCGATAAGTGACCGAGGGAGCCAGATGCCCGAATGAGCTCTTTAACGTCATAAACATTATCAGGGCTTCAGCGTGCCACAGTTTGCAATCAGGGGCAAATGTATGATCGCCGATGGGGCGCAAATATTTTTGAGGAGCTTCATTTTACATTCCAACACTCATAGGATGAACTAAAGAAGATTCAAAAGGATAACTGAAGCGGCATTTCGTGTCAGCTTTTCCGTAACCTTTTCAGCTTATTCTAAGAACATTCTCTGAATTGTATCGCATGAAAGCGGCGACACCAATTCACATTTTCGGGTTATGTGCGCGTTTTTTTTTTAAATTTACTAGTTATTTTTCTTGGTCAGCCGACCACCGAACACTCGAATACTGCCCACCGAACAGTCGAATACTGATTATTGGTCGCCTTCTCCCTCTCTCTCTGTGGTGTACATCAAGAGAGTGCTTTTAAGAGAGATGCCCTCTACTCTCTTAGAGAACACTGGGCAGTTATCACACTTCAATTAGATACTGTTTAGATCCCAAGTGCTCAGCATTTCCAATTCGATCTGATATTTGCAAACAACTTAACCTTATCGCAATTTCAAATACAGCGGATAATTGAAGCGATGTATGATGCGCTCAAAAAGTCTCATTCATAAACATCACCACTAGAAAACCCATTTCCTAGAAAGACACATATGTGGGTGTGCATATATATGTATAAATATGCATATATATACATATATACATATATCGTCCTTTAGTTAACGCACCATTACATCGATTCCATTCTCTGTTTACCCAATTGATCATGTTGTGCTTTTCACCGCTAAATTGCTTCCGTGACACCATTCTCTCCGATCATTTACAGAGTTCACTCACAACGACGTGAAACACCCACCATTAGCAACAGGCACCTGCGTCTCTTTTACGCAGCTGCTTACGATGAAAATAAAGCATTAGACCCAGAAAAAAGTGCGTTTCCGAATTGCACAGTTCTTCTTTCACCTTCTATCTTCCTTTGAATCTAGACCTGATCACAAGTAAAATAACTAAGCATGCTGTTGATAAGAACATAAGGTATCGCACCTTCTAGATACGGTTTTATATATGATATATGACATACGAGAACACCCACTTTTTCAGCTTGTTTCGCATGACCCGGCGAAACGAAGTGATGCGGAAGCTCCATAAACTTTTTTTTTTCATAAAATGTGCCCAAAAGTAACCCAACAGCATATTCTCATGCCAACATGTCGCCAATATACAACAATTACCGCAGTCCCAGCAAATCTTATGAGCGGATGTTTGTTTAATGCGTAGGCAAATTAAGATTTGAGAGTTCCTACTGCTTCGTCATTCATAACTACGCTTGAACATTGGGAAAATTTTTTGTTATTAGAATCTCACATGCTAAGATCTGTTTTACGCTTTCAAAACAAACAGTTCAGATTAAAAATCGTAATTTGAACTTTAAGTCGTAATAAATTTGCCCAGCTGGTGAACTTCAGTTGGATTGTTAAACTTTCGATAAGCTTTCGTACTAAATCTTTATGCATCGTTGCGTAGTTGTGGCCTCATTAGACGCTCTTCTAAGTGTTCAATTATTGAAGTGCTCACTGCGCTATGAGCAAATGAATTTATTACAACAAAACTTGCACCAGCTGATTTGACAAGTCTCACCAGTGAATAACCGAAAATACTCTTTAGTAGCTAATGCCCGTACAACAAGCTCACCTGTACCGTGAAAAACTCAAGCCCAATGATGTTGATTTTTTGGGCCGATCAGTCTCGCAAATAAGTGAGTGACCATTTGACTGAAGACTGAACCATGGCAAAATAGGCGACTAAGTTTTTCAGTGTTGACTTATAATAATAGACCAATCCGCATCTACAAAGACTTACATTAAAATTTAGATCGAGTAATCTTTTTGGAGCGAAAAGTACCTATTAAGGAGATTTTGTTCCTGAATATACCTTGCCAGGCTCATAACAGTTGCCATGACAAATTCAAAACGTATTGTGGGTGCGCCCATTTCTGGATGCTTCCACGCATATTACACTCCTTCTTGTGCCAGTGCTGCATCAGTTCATCTACAAGAAAGATTTTTTTAAATCGGCGATCACTATGGCATTAATGCTGCTTTTGAAAAAGCACCTAATGTTAGAGAGCCGCATATAAATGCAACTGCTAGCAACCAAGAAAGTTTCAATTTGTCATGCACTGCGGCTCAAACAAAATTGCGAAAGCAGCAGTCTGCGTCCCAAACTCAGATTGCTTGGTACGGCGCGGAACAGATAATGCGCACGTTCGTGGTGGGAAGTTGCAAGAAGTAACGCAAATTTTCAGTGATAGTTCCATCTTAAGCAATATTGAAGTGCACCTTCCACCAATATAAAGTAATGCACTAAATGTAAACGATGCGTAGAATGACTCCAAAAACATGCTTGAAAAGTCGACAAACCGATAACAGCTTCCAAGGGTAGCTAGCTGAAAGCAATCATCGCATCTTCTGTCGCTGTTGGAGCCAATTCTCCCCCTACGTCTCTAGGCTCATATTTTAATCATTTCTCGTTTTCAATCAATAAAGTCAGTGTCGAGGCTGTTTTCCACGAACAACTAAATCTGCTAGGTTCTGCAGCTTTTGAGCCGTAATACTCTACTGAAATCAGGGGTTCAACTTGAGGGTATTCGTTCGTCTTATCTACTTTGCTTGTTCAATCTCCCTCCGTGCGACAGGGCTCGTCAACAAATTTATAAAGCTAGCGTTCACCGCGATAGCTCCTGTAGTTTGTGAGCTGAAATTTTCGGACAGATAGACAAATATATACGTTTTCATGGGCAAGACGATCGCGCCATACTCCTTCGGAAAAGCAAAAATTGCGTGAAAAGTGCACTCGCAGTTAGCTTCCCGGCTTGATGGCAGCTTAACACCCCGAACGCTTTTAGTAATATTCATTCAGTTATAATTCTCTCGCATTATCCTAAATTTTTTTAGCATCTTTGTTTTCATTTGTTTCATTTCGTTTCTTGTATTTCTCTTCAGCTTTTCAGCGTTCATTTCCCGAACCTTTGCTTTCTCTCGTTCTTTTCTTGCAAGCACAGTAACCCATTTGAGAGCGTTGATTATCTGTGTTCGAAGTTTTTCGACCAACGGAGAGAGCAAGCGAGCATGTCAATACGAATTGCTAGACGTTATCAACTAAATCATATTCGCAGATTTGAGGGTTTTGGGGAGTGAAACACATCGGCAGACGAACAATTATCGAGAAAAATCGGTGCTTTTGAAGAAATTCGTTGTCGTCCAAACGGTAAACTTTTCGGTCCCTCAACATTTGTAGGCCATTTCAAGCATTTCTAGTTCATTCGACAGTTTTATCTCAATAGTCGTCAAAACATTCTAAAACAGGGAGGTAAGCCTATGAGCGATTTTGTTCACATTTGATGAGGGGTTGATTTTTTAATCGTTAACATTGCTATAATTGCGAACAGCATTGGGAAGCCGAGGTGGATAGGATGGAAGCAAGAAAGGAAAAGAAAGATCAGCATACCTTTTTTGATGTCAAGAAAGGCGCATCATATAGCTAAAGCTTAACGAAATCAAATCGAATATCCACCCTCACGTTTAATTAGACTTCACAAAATAACGATCTCCTCAAACCTAACAGAATTCCTGTTTAAATTCCACTTTATTATCTTCTCACTTCCACATGGTGTTTTACTAACTGGCATTACGCCTGTGCATTGAATACTTCACAAAGCGCTCTAGTGTTGCAAATACAATATAAACAACTTTACATCGGAACACAAAATTTCGAAAGTGCATCTCAAGTTTTTCCTCTAATCTCTGCCGATTCCCATTGTACTTAGTCCCTTAGTGTAAGCTGTCGGAAGCAGTAGTCATACTATCTGCGTATTCACACCGATGAGCTAATCCGGCCTCATCATCTGTCATGATTAAAAAGATCGCTCATGGTTCAGGAAAATTGCAAGATTCCATCAACCCTCAACGTTTAAGCGGCAACATGCGCACTTTTTTAAATCCTGCTTATACGTAGCTCTTTAAGAATTTTCTTTACAAATTCTCTAGCTACTTGTAGAAAAACGTTCTCTCCTGAAGGTGAAATAAATATGAGGGAAGGCAATTGCAGTAATGCGCTCATCGATATGCAGACTGTAATATATATATATATATATATATATATATATATATATATATATATACTC
>JPKZ01001412.1:808933-827766 GCA_000803305.1 Toxocara canis | reverse complement strand
GGGGTGTCGGGGGAAGGAAGAGGGGTGTAACGCCAAGAGCAGATTGCAGCTGAGATAGTTGGGGAACGAGATAAATGGATGGCTCCATATATAGATTGCTTCATTCATAGAGCCATTGTTGTCTGACGCGGACTTCACACCATCCATTTTTTAATGCGCTGGTTAGTGAGCGCATGGTGTTGCCCATCTTGCGGACCGAGTTTTCTCTACCTAATACATAAAGAGGATGGCGCGAACAACGAGTCGAACTGAAGTGATCGTTCTGTGAAAGAAAGCCTTACATAATACTTTAAAAGCCTTACATAATACTTAATCTTGAATGATATGAGTGGTCTTCTTAAGGCTAATAAGAGTGTTGTTGCTGCGACCGTTCACACCGTTTGTGAAAGCTGTTCCAGCGTGCAATCCAATCGTTTTGCCATATTATGCCAAGTGAAACGATTTCAAATTGAGTTCGCACGATCGAAATTTACACTTCATTTTGGACTATCTTCGTATAGATTTCCACTCTTGCCTATTCACGCCTTTTGTTGGCTCCGAAACAACACTAATCGTCGACAAGCGCCCAACTAAGCGAACGTTCGTGCAGTACTGCAAATAGGAGTAGAGATGCTTGCCGAGTTACGATGGTTACAGTTACGACATTTCGAAATTACGGTGGCGATGTTTGGGAACGATGCTGGGGTGTACGCATCTCTCGCCTCGTGAGATGCCAGTATACAGTACTACTTCATACTGAACAACATTCTATGAGGCTCGTGGGTAGGCTAGGCCAGTTTTCGACTTGCGATATTTTCAAGTTACGATGGGGTCGTCCCCATCGTACCTTCATCGTAACTCGAGTACTACCTTTATACCATTCCGATGTTGTAGAAATCGCCACAACAATTTCGAAATTACGGTGGCGATGTTTGGGAACGATGCTGGGGTGTACGCATCTCTCGCCTCGTGAGATGCCAGTATACAGTACTACTTCATACTGAACAACATTCTATGAGGCTCGTGGGTAGGCTAGGCCAGTTTTCGACTTGCGATATTTTCAAGTTACGATGGGGTCGTCCCCATCGTACCTTCATCGTAACTCGAGTACTACCTTTATACCATTCCGATGTTGTAGAAATCGCCACAACAAAATCTGGCCACTTTTCGTTCTCTTGAAAGCTTCATTTGATCTAGCAAAATCTGTGCTTACTGTATGGCAGGTGTTATGGGCGGTAAGCATTGCCTTCAAATTTAGACGAAGTATCTATCGGAAGAAGCCAATTCATGACCTGTACCACTGGCTAGTCCGACTTTAAATGTGCGAATATGTCATATCTGTCATGTTGATGCTGAAATATGCCAATTTCGTTACATATTTTAATGAGATTCATGCATAATAACCTCTTGAAACATTATAGAGGCCAAATAAACATTGAAAATTAACTTCTGAACTCCATTTCACCAGAGCAAACCTTTGAGAACGGAAATCCATTACCCTTATTCTCAGTTAGTCATCATGCTTTCAACACCAAGCAATGTAACACGTTGGCTCCATTTCTTCTTTTAATTTATTTAAAAGCAGAGAGATGGAAAAAAGAACTTCAAAGTTTTCATTCCCCCCTTTTTCTAACAAATCCGCACCTACATCTAAAGGTAACGAAAACGTTTAAAAATCCACTGATCTGAATGCAAGTTGATGTGCGACGCTTATGAGCCATGTTAGAGTAAGTAATATGATCAAGTTGCCACCTCTCGTCAGCGTGTTTTTCGATAGAAGGCAAAGTGAACAAAAGAAATGTTGCGTATAGTGCGAAAATGGGATATACGCAGTGATATTGGTGACTTGTCAAGGAACCGTCCGATTAGAAGCGTTTCGTTGGCACATCAGTGTGCTTCATCTGAACAGTAACGACTTCGCCGCAATTCCGTTGAAATGCTCGTTTTGATTTTTCATGTTCCCTGTCATTTCTGTGGTTTTGTCATTGGAGCGTCGAAGCAACAATAAAAAGAAGTCGTTTTGCCATAATTGTTTTCATTCATTTTGTGCGATTTGGCGCAGTTGCATTTGCAAAGCTCATTACGCCAATACATTTTGTACTCCTCCCACTTATTTGTGTTTATGCGTGTGTTTTTGCTAATTACTTTCAACTCTTCACTCGAATAGAGCTGAAAAATTTGATCATTTGTCGTTTTGCCATAAACCTCTAGCAAAACCACATAAACCAGTTATCGTGCCATTTATGGAAGAAGCGTAACCGTTTGAAAATGTTTGCAAATTCGCGGATTTTAAGTTTGTGTGGGCAATATAGAATCGACCAGGTTGGCAGCTGAAAAAACAAAAAAGGCACAGAACTCTTGCGCAATCGGTTGTTTAGTTGATAGCATAAATATATATTATGCACTTTTCGGTATTCATTCAACCGGTCGATCCGATAGGCAGAATATCGATGAACCATTTTCGTTTGAATCATTTCGGCTACCAACATACTTAGCGAATGAGCCCTTCATGCACAGTTTCGCCAACAATTGTTTTTCCAGTAAATAAGTTCCCAATGGATATTATATTTCCTCGTTGTTTTTATATGCAAAATCAGCTCCACTGAGCAAAATAGCAAACCATTAAGCACATTAGTTACCGCAAAGCGAGTAAACGAGGCGTTAGGCCAAACGGCACTTAAAATTTAATAAGCGTCTTCCGATACGGAAACAAATTTTAAAAATCGGTTTCGTTATTCTCTGAAAGGATACTCATCAAATAAAGAAGTTCAAATATGCGTAACCTTCTTAAACGCCGAGGGAAAACTCAAAATCGAAAAGCATTTGCATGCACAAGTCACATTTTCATGCTGCTGCGTACCACATGAAAAAAAAAATGCAATCTCCTTTCACCGATAAACGAAATGAAGCCAGAATCCATGAGTTTAACACAAAATGATTAACAAACGGTTAACGCATGTGGCGCGATCACGCATGTTAACTCATCCACCATAATTTTACTGCACAAATATCATTAAGATTTCAAAGACTCGGTGAAATATTTACAATTTTATTGAAATATGAGGCTGACTTTTTAAAAGTGGCTGAAGACCGTGCGATGTTACGTTTTACGGTTGATGCAACAATGAATGGAATATTGAAGCAGCACCGAATGATAGTCTCAATTGCATTTTTTAGGCGTAGATTTTCTGTAACTCGAAAAAAGCGGGGTTTGGTAAGTCGCGGGAGAAACTGCGCATACTTGAATTTTTTTCGACTTTTTTCTCGACCTTCTCGACTCCCCATAATAACAGTTACTATTATTGTTCAGGGCAATTCTGAACATCGGATTGAAATTCAGCTTACTGTAATTTTTTTCTACATTTTTAAATGTTGGACTAGCCTTAACAGGCTCAACCTATGTAGCTGTTAAAGCTAACGGAGACACCGTCTTATAATCAGGAATGCTCCCTTCAGTGGGTGAAACATTATGTTTTCGATCCCCTCGGCACCCTGCACTTTTTATCAATATATCACCTTCCGTTCAATTACAACAACAACATACTGAGTGAGCATGTGATCACTTCATTTGTTGCGTCTTCATGTAAATCGCAGAAATCATATTGGGAATCTTCAATAGTGAAGGCATTTAGTGGACTTTTCAGTGGTGAACCCTTCGGATAAGTGAAAATATTTTCATCTAATTCACTTTTGTCAGCGTGAATTTTGTGAAGATCTGTTAACAGAATGTAAAAATTGTTGATTTACAGAACAAAACTTGAAGATGCCAATCGCAGAGCTCTATTGTTTTAGGCAAATGAGCAATACTCATTTGTATAAAAGAGCCGCCTTATTAGCTTGAATGCAACTCTCGGTTCAATTCACATAAAGGTCTTGTGAAAAAAGGGTAGCGAGCTCAGAAATTTTTATCTGATGTGATATGTTTTTTCAGCAAAAATTTTTTTGCAAAAAACAACGGAAAATGCATAATTTATGAAAAGCTCTTGGTAGATAGGTTCATTTGTGCTAGTTAAAAACTAGAACCAAACAGCCGCGGTCAACACAAAAGCACTTTCTATAATAAATTATGTTTTAAGCAGTCTCGCTATCTCATTCCACTCTGCAATGATCACGGCGCCGTGATGAAAGAAACCATGTGTCATACTGCCTCTGACATGTCACGCCTAACGCACCTAATCGGCAACGGCCATTCCTCATGTCCTTGGCAGCATCATCCCTGAAGGCCCATAAAAATAAGTGCCACTAATTTTAATTAATCATTTCAATAGTTTTAGGGTGTTCCTACCTCGCCCCCTCTCCTACGTAATTGTTTCTCATTATGGAAATTTGTTTTTGCAGGGCTTCTTTATTTGTTGTTGGATCCAGCTAGACGGCAGTAACAGTTACAGACTAAATAATTAGAAGCCTAGTTTTGCATTTTGGATAGAATCGGGAGCATTCTTTGTTGTATGGTACGATCATAGAGCAAGAGCGAAAACGCGCAGCGCTGACAACTTTTTCGACAAACTGCTGAAGCGGGAGCAATTTGTTGACAAAAAGAGTGCGCATGTTTCAAAACAACGAAATATACAGACGTCTAACCTTAGACAGCGCTGTTATGAATTGCCGCCTCGTGCTCGCAAAACAAAATTGCGGGCTGGGCAGCTTTCTTTTGGTGTCACTTTTTTCGCTGATTTTATTCGATGAATTTCGCCATGCAGGCCGCGAATAACACAGCTTGATCGCAAGCGCAATTCATATTTTGGCGAGGAGAAGCGAATGTCGTTGACGTTTGCAAATGAATGTTCTTTGCCAATGAATAGAATGTGTTTTGCATCATCGATGGACTCGTTTCCTCAACCAGAGGAAGCTGTTGTTGGGAAATGAGGAAAAAAGTTTGAATGGGCGTCGAAAGGTTCGAAAAGATAAAGAGGCTCATCGTTCGGAAAAGCAAAACCGATACGCAAAATGCAAAACGTCACAGGATTTATGACTTTCAGTTACATTCGCTTTTCACGCTGAAAAGGCCAGAGAAACTAAACACTATAGTTGGGGATAAATTCTGCATCTAATGAACTCGAGCTTTTTTTCTCATGTTGTGATAAATTATGGCTGGCTGTACCTTTGTTTTATCACTTAAACGTTATGGAGGTCTGCAGAAGTGTGCGTTAATTCTGCTGGACTATCAAAGTGATAGCTCAAAATTTAACCTTTACCGTTCGTCGTTTCTTAACTTTATCCGCTCAAAAAATCAGTCGATTAGCAAAGCTCTAACAAACCAAGAATGAAACAAAATACAACCAAATGCTCGAAATACTCATAGTTGTTTGCTGTTTAAGGAATATTTCAAGAAATGTACGCATCCACTGTTTGTAACATCTCGAATTCGAAACTATAGCAGACTGAACAGACCGTTCAGCTTAAACAGACCTGTGTTTAGCCGTTCGCCGAATGTTCATCCCGATGAAATTTGCACATGTGCAGCTGATTGACAGTCGCAGTACGCGTGTAACACTGTTGTTCACTTCACCGGCCGTATTTTGTTGTGAGTTTTTCTTTAATTTAATTTTTTGAATGAATTACATGTGTACGAGCCGGAATGCGAACAATCGGATTGCATGATCGAGATCTCTTTAATGGCTATAGTTCTTGCTATGAGGTTAAGAAGGAAACACTTAATAACATGAAATTTTTCACGAAAAAAGACAAGTTTTCACGTTGCTGCATGAGAAAATGAAGGGTACTTTTTGTGCGCCATGCTCCCCTGTGGAGTGCTCTGAATGGCACGCACTCCTTTAAGCTTCGTATTTTTCTCTGTGCAGCCAAATGACGTGCTCGTTTGTCGAAATGCAACTCTCAGCTTCCGTCACAACATTGCCTCGTTTTAAAATTGTTGCTCTTTCGTGATTCCTAAGAACTCGACAAGAAGAGATTTTAGTACCAAAAACTAGTTCCTTACCGAATTTAAGTTTTTTTCTAAGGAATCTTAGCCAAAAACACTGGACTAGGCGATCGTTCATCTTCTTTACTACTCTTGTCACCAGCAACGCGCAAAATTTCAAATTTTTTTCCATGTATACCTACTGATTTCATTATTTTCATCATCTCGTTCTCGAGAACAGTTTTTGAGAATCGCAGTATCCTGAGAAAATCACAATTTAAAATATTTATTTCGCATTTAGATCTGATTTCGTGGTTGTGCAGCCCCAGTCAGCCAGATTTATTAACGTTATCTGCACCATCTGCGCGAGCAATGAGGGTCTCGATTGCTTCGCATTATGCAGCTGATACTCGAAATGCGGGTGTTTGTGCAGAAAAGCGTAAATAAATGTTTTCATGAAGTTGACGATCATCGCTTGTGGGTGTTGCTTGTACGCATGAGCAGGTGCTTCGTTTTCACACCTGGACGCAGCTTAGGCTACACCATTGTTGCAATCATCTGTTCGAACGGTCTTTGCCATTCTCAAGCATTATCTGTTGACCTCAGCAGTTAAGACCACATGATTGTCACCACTTTCTAGTCTCTTTTATAGCAGTCAAGTCTTACAAGTTCCTATCTTTCCGCGCTCTCGTCAGCCTTTTTGAGATTCGAAAGACTCCTCTCGAAATAGTGCAAGCCATTTCCACATTAAAAGTAGTAAGGAACCCACATCTCCTGGGTAATCTCATTTTTCATACGCACGCAGTCAGAGATTGCTGTTGAAGTCATAAGTAAGAGCATTAGATTGCCCAAAAAGCAATGAACTTTATTTGCATCGCAGTTCGATTTCTGCTTTTCTTATTGCCTTCGATTCCATGCTGAGTTCCTTGACTAGTTGTGTTCTTTCTAAGCGCTTTAGGGAATTTTGCAAATTGCAAAATCTATTGTTGAGGTGTCGTGTCTGTGTGCGCGAGCGTTAACATGTTTTTGTTTATCTGCATATTTATTTTCGTAGTTCCAGCTCGAGGCTCAGTGAAGTTGTGATAAAAGCATAGAATTTGTTAGGTGTAATCGGCATTCTAAGGCATCTTCCCGTACCGAATTTTAAACTAGCTCATCTTCCTCAGTGGGAGTTATTAAATGATGTAGAAAATTTGTATTTCGCGCCCGGTCGAGCCGCATATTCCGTCGACCGCATTGCGGAGGAGCAAACTTTAGGGAACGATTTGTACGCACAGTACGATTCAGCCCAACTCCAATTTTCTTCGTTTGCGACTAGTTTATTAAATCGCTTCGTCTGACGAGCATGTTGCGAAAGGGCATATCGTCCCAGTGGCTGGTCCGGTTGTTATTTATTTATTCTATACTATTTTCATGTCTAGGATCTCTCTCATTCCCTCTTCCTCTCCTTCTCGCTCACCATTTCTCGTTAAATCCTGCCTTCATCGCGTTTAATGACCTCCTCTGCGACGACCTACGCGTTGGCATGGCGATAAAATCCATGTCGATATTTACCGTATTTATGTACGTTTGATTGGCCATTGGGTCCAGTTGGAATTAAGTATAAGGTGCAACAGAATGGTCTGAATTAGGCGAGGTTGCACACATGAAATTTCACAATCCGAGATTCGGTGGTTCCCCAGTTGAGGTTATCTAGCAGGCGGACAGATAAACACGCGTGCATACACACAGAAATGACGTCGCCATAATGCGCATTGCAAAAGCAATTTGACCAACTCGTATAAGCGCGACTATAAACTACCACTGATTGAGAGAGTAATGTGGACAACGTGTAAATTGTCGTTTGTTGGCACATAGCCGCGGATTAATTACAAAGCAGCAACAGCATTCGATGTGCACCGACGATGCGGCATTTGTTTGCTGACCAGCCAAATTGGTGTGTTTCTGATGCTTAACAGAAGCTATTTTCTCTTCCAGTGCCGTTTTTGACACTTTCCTTCAAGCTATGAGCGTTTTACTGAGTCGAAATGAAAAACGATGATTGCGAAACTTGGTCGTCTTGTTCGCAGTGACAGCAAATGCAGCAGTGCTCAACACCCGCACAGTGTGTAGCAGTTGGTAGTAGACACTGTGCACGACGAAAACAGCATGATGTGCGCTAGCATGACGAGACCAGCCGCTTTCATGATCTGCTGCAAGCGGTTAAAAAAAAATTAAATTTTAACTGTGCATAACACTTTAACTGTTCATACAATTTGTAGGTATATTTTGTTACAGACTCGCTTTGAAAAAAACAATACTGAGCTCAGGTTGATGTGGGTAGGCATTAGAATGCTTTTTTTTTCTGGAATATAAAAGCCCGTTGTAGAAGTGCGGATCGCAGGTTTCATTTTATAACTCGTTTCGAAATATAAACGAAGTACAAGGGTGGAATCGCTTGGTTCGTTGCTCGCATGCTTGTATTAAACGTTCGACAACAACGAGCTTATGTGGCATCGGAAATCGCCATCTTTAGGCTCATTTTATCTGCAGCGATCGACGTGTTCGACGGGAATCTCTTTTAGATGTATTACATCCGGCTTACTGAATTGTCTAGGGAGAATTATTGTGGCCTGATCTTGGGAAGGGATACTACTGAAATTCCCGACAAATGAAAAACATCCGTAAAAGTGTTGCCAACGTCTGGGAGGGATCGAATCGTCTACCACTACATCATACGCAGTGGTCGTTCCATTGCGTCTCGCTTTACGGAGCAACTTTCTTTACGCCCCCCGTGAACAATTATTACGAAGCCCATCTTGATGCATGGTTTTCCATTTTATATGAGCTGAAGAGCATAACTTATTCTCGACTTTCCACCCTCACAACTGATGTGCGTTCATCGGGACATCCTTCCTCTTTGATCTTCGACCTCGCCACTTCATTTCTGTTTCGGAGGCTGGATCGGTATTCGGAATAAAAGCTTTTTTTGAAATTAGAATCAACTGTCTTGAGTAAATAAAATCTTTCAGAATGGCTGGCCATGAAATACCGTTCCCCATGTAATACATGTATGGTATTGCTGACCCTACATAAACACACCCGAGATTTTCTGCACGAACACTTTTTTGTCATGCGAAGATGGAGAGCAACTACTCAGAGTCCCATCCCGTCGTTAGCAGCATTGTTGAGAAATTCTTTTCTATAATATTTCGCTTATCGTTTTCTTTGTCCACTTTCGTTGTTTACAATCTAAAATTGCCGCCACATTGTGTCACCTAGAGCTTCTACGTTTAGCAAAATAACCCCATTAACGCAATCACTGCCTGACAAAGTTATGGCAATTTATATAGCAAAATTATCACGCGATCCACAGAAACTTTCGACGCGAATGCTTTCTGAAAGCGGGTGACGAGGTTCTTACCTTTGTTTCTAATTGTGTCCGTCGTTACGGCACTATACTTAATCCTACTCTTCAGCTGACGCTGCACTGATCCAGTGCTGGTACGACGGCTTCCAAAATTGCTAACGATGTTCTCCAAACGTTGCCAAATTGTTCCGCAAATATATTGCAAACCAATTTCAATAAGTATATTGCAAACCCGTTTCACTAAATATATTGCAACCCGTTTCACTAAATATATTGCAAACCCGTTTTAATAAATACGTTGCAAACCGGTTCAATAAATATATTTCAAGCCAGTTTCATTGGAAATATTGTAAACCCGTTTCATTAAATATATTGCTAAATCTGTTTCAGTAAATATATTGCAAACTTGTTTCAATGAATATATTGCAAAATGTGTTTCAGTAAATATGTTGCAAACCCGTTCTAAGAAATATACTGCAAACCCGTTTCATTAAATATATTGCAAAATGCGTTTCAGTAAATATATTGCAAACCCGTTTGAACCAAAAAATTGAAAACCCCTGTCAATAAATATATTGCACACCCGTTCCATTAAATATATTGCACATCCATACTGCAAACTTCGTTAAGTGCTGCCGATCCGTTTCGAAATGCTGCACTCTCAAGCTGATAATCCGGTATCGGTAATTCAACTTTTGCAAGGATGTGTGATTCCGTTACCTAAGTTTTTTTTCACATTTCTACCTGCCCTATTTAGGAAATGAGGTTAATACATGAATGGAAGGGTCGCACGAGGCCATATTAAAAAGGGTGTCAGCGTTCAACCTGCATTGCTACTCATTGCCATGCTCCAATTGAAATCTTCGAAAAATGTAATGTGAAGAGGTTGTCTTATAGAATTACTCAGTAGTCCTCTTAATGGCTGCACACTTCCGCTCATTTGTTCTCAACAAAGAAAAGCATGACATTTTTCAGTAGTTAGTGTGCAGCAGTTGAGAGAGAGAGAGAGGGAGGGAGAGAGCGAGAGAGAGGGAGCTTGGTAAGGGAAACTGTTATTCTTCGAGCCGTATTTACCTCAGTTGACTTTGATCAGGGAAAGCCAGATAGCCGAAGAGATTTATCCATACAAAAGTAGCTCATCTTATTCATGCAAAAGTAGCTTACCTTATCGTGTACACCTCATAGTCAACCAGCTTAACAGCCTATTTGAATGTGTAATATTCGACAAGACTTTCTTTTACTACGAAACGTTTGCAATAGCGATTCGATTTTGCCGCTATGTTGAACAGCTGATGAGCGCTTTGCCCATTTCATCAGTATTTCATGTCGCTAACATAGCTAGTACTCATTAATAGCGTTAAGGAACCAAGCTACCGTTATGAAGAAAGTCGCAAGCCAAAACAAAGGAAAATTGATCACTTCGTTTAATATCAAAGAGTGCAAGCCAGAGGGGTAACGCTTTACCATCATCAGATCGATCGATCACCGTTGAAAAAAGTTTTTTTTTTTGCCTAATAGGCAAAATGCCTATTAGGCAAAAGTGCTGAGGAATACTCCTGGTTGTAGTAGGAGACCCTTTTTTAACATAAACATTACAGATTTTACCCCACCGTTGATGATGCGTTTATGGAGTGAGTTATTTTTTTGCTGTTGCATAATTCTCGCTTAAACAAGTTCTGCGTATTCCATTATGTATATATATATATATAATGGGGTATATATATAATTAGTTAATCCAGGTTAAAATAAGGCGTAACGTCTAGATTTGGCATAAACTCGCGCGCAGAGGTTCAAAAAATATCGACGTCATTAATAGCTGATCTTCTGTGCTGGCGCAAACCTTTGCACGAATCGGTGCCGAACATAATGGAGTGCGCAGAGCTTGTTTAAAACGAGAATTATGCAACAACAAAAAAATAATTCACTCCATAAACGCATCGTCAACGGTCGGGTAAAATCTGTAACGTTTGAGCATATTATATATATATATATATATATATATATTGCGCAGCGGAGGCTCTACCACTGAGCTACTGTCGCCCTCAAATATGCTATATATACATATATATATATGTATGTATATATATATACATTATATATATAATGTATATATATTTATATACATATATATATATGTATATATAGCATATTTGAGGGCGACAGTAGCTCAGTGGTAGAGCCTCCGCTGCGCATGCGGGGAGACCTGGGTTCGACTCCCGGCTGCTTCCCACCGTACCACTGACAGCCCAGCTAGCGGGTGGTACTAACAACTAGCTACAACAGCCAAACGGATGGCTGTTGCTCGGCGTTCGATTGCCTCAGTAACATCCAGACATAGCACTGAAGGCCCGAGCGGTAAGAATAAGTAAGAATAAATATAGCATATTTAGCACATTATATATATATATATTTTGTACAAATTGTTTTGTTAAAAAGGAGGTTTAGTGATTGAGGTTGCTGATCTTGCTGGGAGATGAACTCAGTAACAGAGAATCAAATCACTGGCTTCGAATCTTACTTGTGCATATAAACGCTATTGTTGTGAACACTTAGCAAAGCTGTGTAGAAACTTGCAAACCCTCTAATATGTAAATCACTGATAATGATATGCTCAGACACTCACAAATTCCGCGTATGCGCCGATAGCTGTGTTACAGTTTGCCAGTAGCTTTCAAAAATGATATGATCGCATCATATTCAATTGTATGGTGCGGCGCCAATTTAGTCAAGTGCTCTTCAGTCAGCATTTCGATCATCGTATGCCGCTGCAGTGATTCTTAGCAATCTCTAACTGCATTACCATGCCTCTACTTCTCAATGATGGGAAAAACTTGGCAAAATTTTGTTTGCAACGAAGCTTCTTTTGCTGCAGCCACGTTTTTCGCCTTTGAATTTCAAAAATTTTTTGAGAGCATAACTTTTATATAAACACTGGCGTGCACATAGCTTATGCAAAACTACGCATGCTTTCTCGTCTGAACGCATCACTGTAAGTAATCGTTTTGTTATTTTCATCATATTTTCCAAAGAATTCATGACTGTTTTTCTCCTCACTTGGTTCAATAGTGGTGCGTTACAAAATTTACGAACGATAATGAAGGCATTGCTTTCGTTATGAGACGCTACCATTGATCATTACTTTTTGTGTGCCTTGAAGCAAGATATTCATCGTAAAGAAAACAGTTTTTACAAATCCTGAAGATAACAGTTTCATTATCAGCATAGGTGAGAGATTGGAATGATTCCCGAAAGCTAGAAAATGGTCTCTTGTATCACTTTTTTCTTTAGCTATCACAGAATATGTGAGCAAAATTCAAATTTTCGAAAGAATCATGCTTTTTTTTTTGCTTTGTGCAAGCCCAGCGGTAGCTTTCGTAAGCCATCTAAGATTCCTGTAACACTTTGTGGCTAACCCATTATATCCCTATCGTGTCCGAGTTTATGGTGACCGCGCTCAGGAACAGGTTCATTCAGTTGTTCTTCCTTTTAATAATTTTCATCATGGCTTACAATTTGCAGTCCACACTCAACTGTTTTTTACTCAGCAGTCGAACTAATTGGAAATCAGGAACTAGCTCATTCGTAGCTAACTAGTGACAACATCAGTGATTAACGTTTGTATTTTTTCGTTTATCTCACCCACACATTTTTTCGGTGCAGGCGTTAGCGTGCAAGGCCCGGGGGGTTGGCGTTGGGTTCAACCCTCGCCAAAACCAATTAGCATTTACTACAAAATGAAGCGCAACTTTCCCAGTTAACACAAAATGAAGCCCAGCTTTAACAGTTACTACAAAATGAGGATAGGAACATCAGCAGATGCATTGAAATGTCGTACATATGCCATATGATGAACGCAATCTGTCTCAAGTGTGCAGTACAATTTTGTTGCGATCGATCTTCTAGCAGCTAAAAATGCGCAATGACCACATGCTTTTACAGTGTTTGTACAATCCATCTTAATGTTGTCTTTGTCGCATCTGAACTGCTTGAATAAGCGGTAGATGAAGCTCGCTGTTCTCATTATTCACGCAAACAGGTAACAATGCTTGCAAGCAGTGGACGCGATATTTGTTTTGCTCGCTCATCCGTCAGACCGGCCGGCGCCACAAATTACTCGCTGATGTCGCTCTGTGACAATTTTTCTCTTTTAAGAGCCATGACCTCCCGTGATCGATGGGCTGGTTTGTATTTCTTCATATGAGATGATCCTGGATGCAGACTATACCTACCAAATTTCATAACTCTCGATTCGGTGGTTTTCGACTTGAGTTGTGAATTGCACAAACACACACACACACGCACACACACACACACACACACACACACACACACACACACACACACACACACACACACACACACACACACACACACACACACACACACACACACACACACACACACACACACACACACACACACACACACACACACACACACACACACACACACACACACACACACACACACACACACACACACACACACACACACACACACACACACACACACACACACACACACACACACACACACACACACACACACACACACACACACACACACACACACACACACACACACACACACACACACACACACACACACACACACACACACACACACACACACACACACACACACACACACACACACACACACACACACACACACACACACACACACACACACACACACACACACACACACACACACACACACACACACACACACACACACACACACACACACACACACACACACACACACACACACACACACACACACACACACACACACACACACACACACACACACACACACACGCACACACACACAAACAACGCACGGGCATCGCCATAATGCGTTTTGCCAATTACACATTTGCTGAGTAGCAGTTACAATAATAATGGGTAGAGAGCTGTTATTTGAATAGCGGTTTTATAGCATAAGTGCGTTATGCGAGTAAGGACATTTTTATGTGCGATCAATGGGCAGCAGCTTTAAGTGATTACCGAAAGCGTTCAGCGTTCAATGCCATAATGTTCCACATTGGTGTTCCATCTGCGAAATGGGAATACATCTTTTTATGCGGATGAAGGTGGAAGGCCACCCAGAAGCCCTTCTTAACGTTTGCTTCGTTAAGGGAATATTTCCTATAAAGTGCTTTAGTTCGACGAAATTGTTTCCTGCATCGCGTTGTTTTCTCATTGAACATCCTCAACGATTGCAATGAAATGCCGACAGCACTCGTTGGCTTTGAACGGATAATATCACATTATCGGGAACATTGCCATTCCCCTCCTACCTCCCTCTCGAGGCATCATGAATAATAGCGACCCTCTTCTGCCTCGAACGCAGCCCCCTTCCTTTTTTTTTCTCATCGGCTTATTTCTTCTCCACTTTTATAATGTTTTTGAGCACCACTGTTCCATTCTTTACCTACACGCACTCCTCTTCTCCCCTTCTTCTAAATTAAATAAATCAACTCTCACTTAAACGTAAGGCATAAATCCCGTTTCATGAATATGTTTTTCGCTCCTACCCAACTCCCTTGCCCTCGAGGTTCCGTAAAAAAATATACCCCCCTCTTGAGTAGCATACCACAACCGACACACGCAAAACCTAATGCGCTCAGAACAGCAGAGCGCACAACATCTAAGTGCAGAGCCCTCGCGTTTATAGTGGGAGCTTCATATTTCGTCTAAGGCTAATCTAAACGTTGGAGATCCCGCTGTTAAAAAAAGCCGCTTGGTTGCATAGCGCATTAGCGCTTACAGATTTTATTGGCAAGGTGAGAAAATGGAACGGCGCATGAGTTGGGGATGTAGAGCTGAAGCGAGGTTGAAGTGAACAAGTTGACTTGAAAGAAAAAGCTGAGTTTGTCGGAAAATAAGGACGGCCATGGTTTTATTTCATTTTCATGTGATCGTCTCATGTTTTTCCTTCCCTTACCTTGCGTACGGCATCCTTCATTGCTTAAGCATGCTCATTTGCTTTTTGCAGCTTACTTGTTTTAGGTAATAACTGTCCAAATGAGCGTATTTTTCGACGAAACGAGTCATGGGATTCTTTTGCGATTGAAAAGTTCGGCAACTTTTCAAACCCTCAACGCCACACAGTACACTGGAGTAAGCCATGACCAGTTCCGCTCAGCGAACACCATATATATCCTTCACTCCAACTGTGACAGGAGAATTTGAGAACTGCGCTATTCATGTGCTAGTAGTGAATGCTGTAGTGAGCGGGAATTCCTTCTTTTAGGTTTTTCGGCAAACAGCTCGTTTTACCCTCGGTATCAAACGGCTTAGTTTCTTATGTTTTTCTCGGGAAAAGTATTAAGCTTGTCGAACTTAACCTCCCTCTTGATCAGATCATTCGAGGTGATTTTATTGTTTGGGGAGGAAAATATTGGGCGTCTTTAACTGCCTAACCGGTTTAGCGAAAAAAAAAAAACCGCACGATGAAACCGTTTAGCTTTTTACGGACAAAAAAATGGAACCATTGATACGGTTAGTTTCCACTCCAAAGAACATCGAAATTGCTGAAGCGATGATGAAATAAATACTAAGAGTGATCGGTCGAAGTACTAGTAGCTGAGAGTAATTATTATTAGAATCGGAAGAGGAATTGTAGCATATGATTTGTAGCAGCGGTGAACAAGAAATGATCAGTTTTTTAAAACAAATAATAGCACTAATGAGGTAGTATCTTCACTAATTTTCCCCGAAAATATAGTGCCTGGAAAATATATCCTATTTTATGCGTCATTGCTTAAAAGAGCATCGCAACCTCAGCAATCGCAATGTCGTTTTGAATTTAATTCCATGTCGAACGGAAACAAAGAACAAATTTTTGCGGCAATCATGCAGTCAGTCATATCATTGTGCGGCCCTTTTAATATTGAATACTGTGCCGAACTTTACCTGAGAAGCCATTGTGAATATGTTAACCATACTTCCAGAAATGCTAGTTTATCCCATACCGCATAGGCGAGCTACTTTTTTTGAATCATGAACCACAAGTTTTAGATGCAAACGTCTCGTAGGTCATGAAATGACCAGCAGTGGTGTTTGCGGACCTAAAACAATCTACGAGGTTTAGCGCTGATGATAATGTGCATCGATGTTGCGATAGGAGTAATGAAGCTCACAAAATTCTCCAATTGTAGGACTATTTTTGGTATTTTATGGGTTCTTTCTGATACTCTAACAGTATGGTTGTCTGGCCGACTCACACTACTGAGTTACTCTGCAGTATACCAAAATCTAAAAAATGGCCAGTTCGAATCTCTAAAAATGTTGTATGCCGTTAAAAAGAGCATCGAAGTAAACATTTTAAATATGTTTCCAATCTAGCTTCAACGCATTCGTTTTGCGACCATCTGAGTGTTTCAAAACTTTTTCAGCGCAACGCTGAAGAGAAATTAATGATTATTATTTTTCAGGTACACACACGAGCCATATCCGAGAGTAAGGAAATTAGAAAAAGGGACTTCAGAGAGGACATTTCAAAAGCGATATCGTTAGCCCGAATGAGCACAGCTAATTGCTCCATGATCGAAGGAAAGAGTGAATTCCTGTGGTAGCGAGTAACCGAAGGAAATGGCCGCTACGATATTCGAAAGAGCTGGGGCAACATGAAACATTGACGGTTTAATACAATCATTTTCATGTTCGTAAAAGAATCTCACTCTTGTCTTCCAGTACAGATGTTTTTTAAAGAAAACGGATGAAATGCTCTGAGTTAGCATGCGATTTTGAGAGTGCATTGCAAATTTTGCTGACAAAAATCTTTTTTGAAAAACACGTCCAGTTTTTTAAAAAACTTTTCACACCGCTCAGCTGACAAGCGAGTTCGAATCTCACAAGTAACAAGTTCAACTCAAGTGGGCTTTCGCGGATTTCTTATAATCCAAAAATTCCTGCATTCTTGTCCGACACCAAAGTAAACTTGATTTTATTGGCAGGTCGAGCGATATCATTCGAAAACCGTTGCTACCGTCAAAACAGTTTTTAGAAAACATGACTTCAAATAGAGTTTATCTGTTCTTCCAAACTCCTGTTGTAGTAAAACGCTGCATTCGTTGCTTAAGCCCAACTTCTTTCGGAGGCTATCGCTGATGTTTTTCTTGAAAATATTTTTATATTTTTTATATTATTTTCGTAGTTCTATATTTTGTTTTCAGCCGATCTAACAACTGTCGCTTTCTCTGGTAATCTCATGCGGTAACTTGAGCTTAATAAATTGATCTTACAAATTTCCCGGTGTAGTCGATGACTCTACACTTGTTTGGGTGGAGAAAATTTCTGCAGAAAATATTTTGCCGCGTCTGCCAAACTTTCAGCCTCTATTGTATATGCTTATACGCTTAGCCTACCGCCGGGTCACTTCTGGAAGCGTGCCAAATCTATCTCATCGCTCAATTTTTTACCGCTTGCACATGTACAGTCGTAAATGTGGTGAGGTTTTTTTTTGGCATACCAGTAACCTGTACGAATTTGTTATCGAGATCGCCAGTCGGCATGCATTATGCAAAATCATCTCTCGTAGTTTTGGAGCTTAGATCTCCGAGCTCTGAAGTTTTTTAACCACCTTATTTCCGACGCATCGATTGCGAAACGCTTCCGACTTTCCGTAAGTGATGCGTTATGCTGGTTTTGAGTGGAATGGAAAAGGTTCCGGAGCTCAGTAGAATAGGTTGGCATATCGACCATGAGTAGGACTATTTTCGAAACATAAAACACGCGAAATAATTGCCGCAAAACAGCTTTAATTTACAGATTCGTACATGAATTTGTACAACAGTGACGTTAAACAAAGATCTTTTTATTCAAACTGCGGAAAGAAAGTTCGATTTCTTTGAAAACTTTTGGAGCAACTATTTTCTTTCGGATTGAATAGTCCAATTTTTTGGATCCATTTCGATAATTTTAATGCCATTGAGAATCTTCAGCCATCGCTTGGCTCTTATTGTGATTGAAGGAAAGTGAGCCGAGTGATTTTATGATTGGTTGACGGTGGTCCCAAATTTATCCAATGTAAGGCAGCAGTGATTCGATGTAAGACATCAATAGCGAGCTAAGCGAGCGAAAAGTTCTTCAGATTGCTTCGATCGTTCTCTAAAATTCGCTTGCCAGGGAGCACTCTCGCAGGAAAATTCTAGTGAGCATCAAAATTTCTTTTTCTTTCCCCATCCCAATTTTTTACTGGCTAACGTTAGCGTTGCTTCATTTCCCATGAGCTTAATGTGTGCTCATCTTACCTCTCAGTAAGCTTCTGTCAACTTATCTCGATTCTCCATTAGCTTGCTTGAGGTTATTTAGACCGTCTGCGGACAAGAGAGCTGCAGATAGCACGGAGGAAAGCCGTGGCCCGCGAAAGGCTGGAAGGCAGAGAAACGAAGTTTTGCTACGATAATGTACATCCCTAGGGCATATTGTACACCATGGATCATGAGATATAAATGCTTTCGTCACAGCTATACGCAATTGAAAATTATTTTAAAAATCGCCTGTTTGATTTTGCTAGCGCATCAGAAAACCTTGCAGCCAAACGGAACACAAAGATTATTTTCGCGTGTTTGTACAACAGGTTGATCTGTGTGGCCAATTCACAGATGCAAATATCATGTCACTGCCCTCA
>JPKZ01001412.1:779043-803091 GCA_000803305.1 Toxocara canis | reverse complement strand
GGAAGGGGGGGAAGGGGTGGGGGGGGGGGGGGGGGGGGCGTTCAAATGAACTCCGTTGGAAGCGTCTAAGGAATGCTAGTGCAGACAAGTTTCCATTCCTTGAGAAGTCCTTAATGGTCTGAAAAAAAAAACTTTTAGTGCCCTAGTCATCAGCTGCTCTTTGACCACACATATATTTCGTCCTACTTGCCAGAGGCTTTCTTCCACACGTCCAATACAAATATTGCCACTTCGTTGGTCCATTCAATTGCTATTTGGTTGGAATGTTTGCTACGCTTTTGAACTTACCGCATTTTTTATGCTTGCAAGGAAAATGTCATCTTCCATCGCAAAGAGCTGACTCGCAGTTTTTCTTAAAGATCATTTAATAAATACTCTGGTCGAACCTGACATTCCCATGCGACCAGCGATACGAGAAACTTTCCGGATTTTGAGTGAGGTTTTCCGTATTATCAACCGTTTCTTACTGAATTGGGGAAAAGAGGCGAATCTTTTAAAATAGCGGATAAAAGCGGAAAAAGTGAACGGTGCAAAATGGACGTCAAATGCGTGAAGTAAAGGAGTGTTTCCCACTACGTAAAATCAAAGCCATTACTTATCGTTTTTGATCACGATCACCTTATGCCTTTTTGATGACGTTTGATCAGCGCTGCTTGGTTGATGTACCGAGCTATGACTTCAGTGAACCAAAATATGTTTATACTTCACTTTCTACATTCTACGTTATTTCACCATGGTATACTTGAGTGTTCACACCAAACACATTAGCATTCGCATTTTCGAACGGTCGAGTGCAGTACAGTAATCGTTTTCTTTAGATAGGTGAGGTACACTGCACGCGTACTTATCGGTACGGTACGCTGCATTTGTACCTATCGGTAGCGTACTCTTCATTTGTAGTTTTGTCTTTCAATACGGTACTCTGCCCTTGCATCTATCCCGAAACTCTCCTTCTATATCGCTCGTTATCCGCTTAGTTCATTTCACTCTGGACTGTTTTTAGTGGAAATGGAAACGGGCGGTTCAACAGAGATGAGCATAGGGAAAAAAATGGTAAGAATCACAGGCGTCATCCTTAATGCATGAACGGGCTTACCTGAAACGCACAGTGGTAACATTTTTCATCCAAATAAACTGCACTTTAAAAATCGTCCGCTAAGCGTTGTTACTTCGGGCTAGACAAAAATACCGTGTTTTGCTAATTTCTCTTGACATCTCATCTAGATCGACGATGTATAGCAGAGAAAAATAGCTGGCCAACAACGACGAAAGCCTTTGAGGGGAGACCATGCGATCAGCTTAGCGGACCGAAGAAGTTAACACTGAGTTTGCTACAGTTAAAACATATCGAGTAGGATCTGGATCCTTGTTCAGACTGGTTGGACCGGCAATGCAGAAAAGGAATTGGGAGTGCGATCCAAATCCTGGCAAGTCAATATTTTGGCGAATCAGGCATCAAACCGGGCGGTTTCATGAACTACTCGAAACTGACAAATATTCAAACTTTGAAAGAGCCGATCGCCCACATAAGATATACACTAATGGTATGGAGTCCACGGTTCCTGAGCTGGAGCTACATGGTAGGCACATGCACAACCGAATGCAAAAATCGCTTCGCCATAATGCTCTTTCCAACATACAAATTTGCCAAAGCGCATGAAAAGTCGAAGGCTTTGACTCTTGACGCCTTTGTGAAGATATGAATGCAGTAGTGCGAATGCTTCATTATTTACCCGGTTGGCCTGATGGGCGAGAAATTAGCGTCAAACTGGTCACAGAGACCTCTTCCTCATTTGTTGGCGTGATAGCGCACCGCTCGAAATGACTCTGATAGTGGCCAGGCTCCTAAATTACATCTTTGATCTACAAGTGAGCACATGTCAAACGGAAGCGTGCATTTGGAAATACGATATTGTGCCTCTCCAAGGGTGATACAATTTAGGGAAAGTTGCTTCGCAAGTCAGTGGTACAGTTTCGTACATTTTATTACTGCTTTCACATCTGCTGTACGGCGCAGTTTTCATTCCACTGTTTTTGGGGAAATGTACTGCAGCACTTATTCCCACCCTTTTATTTATTGGTCGATTGATTCATTATTCTTATGCCAGCTGTTTCCCTTCGGAACCCAGTTGGTTCTGTGGCTGCATTCTACGATGCTAAATAATGCGCAAAAGTGCTTTCTGGACGACCGCTCATCATCTCTGGTCCCACATAGAATGGAGCAGATGACGAAACATATTAACAGGAAAAAAATTAACGCTCAACAGCAGCACAAATTCAGTCGCAATATATATGCAACGTCGGTGTGCCGGCGGGGTGCTGCGTTTGGATGACAATTTTTTTTTTAAACCGAATTGCCGACGTACCTCGGTCAAGCAAAATCTTTCGCGTAATGCTTGCCACTGAAGCAAAATTTTGTCTTTGAAGTTCCGAGAGCGTTTGTGCTCCAATTTTTTTCGATGAAAGCACTGCTCAGAAGCTGCCAAATAGCCATATCGTCACATAATGCTCCCTTCATTCTTCATTTTGCACGCATGCATTCTCTTTTTCAGTCATGGTGTCATGCAGTTTTTCATTCATCACATGCCCATCAAGGCAGAACCAAATTTGAGAGATTTCGATATGCCCATCCGCAATGATTTGTCTTTTTTTTTCCTCGCATTCCGGAAAAACTATACATAAGGCATCCAATATATCTCATAACGTTTTCTGTATGTTCGCTGATAGCGATATCGCAGTCTTCATATTAACCTAGGTTGCTAATGCATGAATTATTTTCGATTTTTGTTCGTAAAAAATGGTCCCTATACCATTTACGATTGCAGTATTGTTAAAAATGCCGGACGAATATTAAACGCTTGAAGTCGATCCTCGCTGTGGGATTATTCGGCCATCACGAAAAGAGAGATATGCTCCACGTCAATTGTGAATCAATGACCTTCGTCGTGTAGAGTACTTTTTACAGACAATTTATGAAACTTTTCCCGAATCAGTTGATATGGATGTTTTTCAAAGGCGCTACTACCGTTACCAGGCGTCTTTCCTTTCATTTTTTCTGTTCACTTTTCCTTAAATCTAATGAATATTTGTAAAACAAATGTTGTTCTACTGGAGTTGGTAAGGTTTAGGACACAGAATTCCCACCCCCCCCCTCCCCTCCCAGAATCTATCGGTGAGCTCTTCTGCTATTACTGCATTTGAGCGTTCGTTGGTTTCTCTGACTATTTGAACTTTCTTTTACTTAGAACAACATTTCACGACTCCAGTAATTTCAGTAATCGGCAAAGCCTCCTTATTCAAAAATGAAAATTTCAAAAATATGTGGCGACTGAAAACGGTCATGCTAGAAATCAATAGGACTGTCACGAAAGCATAATTGCTTTGAGCCACATATAAACGACGCTTCGTGTGTATTAGTTTTTCTCTTTCTTGGATTTTTCGCCTTCTTGATTTCTTACAACTAATGACGAATTTGTTCTGAAAATGACAATACCGAAAAACCGGGCCATTTTTGGTTGGCAAATAAGCTCTGCTGCATTGTTTGTGTGCGTATGTATCTCATTAAATATGTACCTCATAACGAATGCACTCATGCGAGTACTACTGAAGCGGGCGTTTGCGTACCATTTAACTCCATTAGTCAACACTCATTAGTCTATCCGTTTCACATATGAACGTGAAAACCTACCAGCCTAACAATGAGAATGCTCATCATTTCACACCATCAGTTACTTCTCGTCGAATTAGCTCATTTGAAAGGTATGAATATTTTCTTAATTTATTGTGCTGTTCTCCAGACCTTGTTTGATTAGCTCTTCAAATAACCGTCTACAGCCTAAAGGGGTTTTGTTCCTCCTCATTCATATCAAAATTGCCACTATTCTTGCGAGAGCTTTCGTTAGTTTTTTGAAGCCATTCGATTAATCCAATTTGCTAGTTCCCATTTAATGGACTAAGAGTACATGGTCAATCATTCAGTAAGCCTTGTGCTCTATACGTTTCCGGTATGAAAAAGTAATGTTGAAGATATCGACGAATGATTAATGCAGAGTTACAATTGGTGACATGGAGAACAGCAGTGAATATTGCCTTTTTTTTTCGATTCTTATTCATTGTTTTTTTTACATCGTTTGTTTAGCAAGAGCTTACTATTCGAGTTAGTTCTGCTGGAACAGATTGTTAAGAAAGCCAAACACAGCGAATGAATCATCTAGTAGAGAGGCAGCGTTTCCGCACAAACGCTCCCATATGTTTCTCATACATAGTTCGTTCTTATCGGTTGCAGTTGTCAACATTTTTGAAATTTCCTCACTATGATGTGGAAAAGTGAGGCTAGAGCTCCACGAGGAACGACTCCCGATCTCGACGAACATTGTGGCAAGATGTAGGGAACATAGTCTGCCTGGGAAGTTAGAAAATGATTTCGCGATGGAGCATGAGACCCCGTGGTAGATTAGACCCTTTTTCCTTGTAATGCTTAGATCTTTTTTGTTTGTAATGCTGTAGGGACATATTTGATCCCTGTTCTGGTTATGGCATGAATGGGACAAGTCATAACTAAATTAATTATACTAATTATATCAGGAGAAGAAACACACCGGGACGCATTTATCCGCGTCAAGACTATGAATCTTGAGTTAACTGAACACCATGATTGTTTTTAAACAGGAGCATCATTTGCCATTAAGCGATGCACTTTTTCGTCGCCGTCGAGTCGTCTTCATAGGCTTTTGGAAGGATTTATGTTTATTGCTGAAGAGTGAAGTCAGTGGGAGGACGAAAACACTTAGCTTCAATGCTAGAACACGGTAAGCCTTATGTCTGCAAATAGCTGGTGGCGCCTCATCAAAAAGTTTTCCTTCGGTTTCTGTGCTCAAGCTTTTCGGATGAAACTATGCTGCGCCATGTATATGATTCCATTGTCCGCATCTGCAGCTAGCCATGGTTAGTTGGCTCATTCAGTGAAATCCTTTCTGGGAATGATAAACGATGTTTGAGCGATGTTTTTGCAAAGCCACTCACATAGAACGTTGCCTGCCCAGCGCTGCACATCAGATGTAAGCTAAGATGCAAGGCAACATTTCCTGCCAACCGCACTTGATGGTTTATAATGTGAGCAAAATGCTGCTTAGGGCTGAACCATAATTCCGATTTTGGAATTTCTACAGTACGAGCTTTTTATATTCCGATCTTGACTCAGAGGCTGAAATTTGAGGCTGCAAACGACCAGGCAAACAGTAACCATGCCGATTAATTTACGGTGTTGTATAATTTTGAGTTGAGCATAAGAGCATAATGTGCCTATTCGTTACAAAAAAAGTGAGTTATGTTTAGTAATATCTTTTAGGCATTTTTGTGTGTTTCATTTAAGGCATTTGCCAGCTATGAACTAGTTACGAGTTAAGATGTGCCGATGTCTGCAAATGTCGACTCTAAAAAACGCGTTGCCAGATTATGCTTTGGTCGCTGCTTAAAACGGGATGTTGTCGTTCCGAGGCGAGTAGCGCAGAGGAAAGGCTGTCTTGTTCGAGTCTTCACAATTTACCAACAGGGTTCACAATGCACTCGTGACCTCTCCCTGATGTCTTTATTTCCTGCTTTTTCCTGAATTCATGCAGGAACTGCACTAGCGTTTATAATGTGGAGATTTTGTTATTATTCTGGTTTCTTTTGTCGCCCAAGACTGTGAAGTCTGGCACCCTTTGGAGTTCTAGTTCTGTTTTTCTTAAACTCACTTCCAGTGCACTCATGATGTGAACTTATTAGGTTCGAGTGCGCTCCTTGTGAGACTTTCAGAGAAAATTACAAAATTAAAACAATAGTTTCAAATGATATGCTTTCATTCCATGATTCGTTCACAAAACTTGCGGATGATCTGCAATTTGTACGGATTCATGCAGCAGTTAACAGCACGCAATGTTTTTTGCTTAGTGAAGTGAATGCCATCTCCAACAACGGTATGCTTGGGAACGAAACTTATTATCTCGCTTAGTTTTTTAAGTTCTATATGAAATCTTTAAGCGAGCGCAATGTTCGTTAGGCTTACTTTCATTGATTTCTCGCTTGACTTTCGCTAAAGAAAGCCATAACATTTGACAACAGTGCATCATTCTTTCATTAATGAAGTCAATCGTGATCACGTGCGCCATCGAACTGTTCGAATAACTGTGAGTAGGAACTGCACTCTAGTATATGGAAACCTTAAGTTCGGATCATTTTTACATAAACCTTATTTACCTGCGTTTTGATACGTCATGGTCAGATTCTCCAAAAAGGCTTCTCTATAGCGCCCTTTCTGCATTCAATGTCAAATGCGATTTTGTGCGCAGCTGCTCGATTTCGCGCAAATTAATATTGCTCGTGATTGAAAATATTTGATTATGGTGAATAGTAATCGTGATCGTCAGTTGCTGAGGCTAGATTTCGCTATTCCAAGTCTGTTGTGAATTGTTATTCGAAAAGCTTACGATATTTTACTTGTTTGAAGTCATACTTTGTTTTATTTGTTAATTTTTAAGGAGCTTCTAAACTATGATAAGCAGTAATTTGATGATGTGCTTATGTTCTGCATTGCCGTCAATTTCTTACACTAAGGTTTACTTCAGGGCCAATAACGAATATCAGTAACTGTATTAATCTATGGCACAGCTATTTGTGAAAGTTATTTTAGTCAGTGATGAAATCTCCAAACGGTGTCACCATGTTGAACTAATGCATCATCCGAAACGTGTGCAATATCGCAACTGATTTTTACTTCACCAATTTATTTATTTGTGTTCTCAAATATGATTAACTGATTGCTTCAAATGTTGATATGTTCCAACTATTTCTTTAAAAATGCATTACAGAATTGCGAAGTCGTACACTAGTTGGAGATTCGCGGAACCCTTAGTCTTGTATTCTTTTCACTTCTTTCTTTAGTAGTTTACTACCTTCTGGAGTTAATCAAGACCACAACGCGGCCAAATAAATTTTTGTCCGTTGGCCGCAAAATTTTATCGGACTCTCAACAAGGAACTTCTAGCATTTTAAAAATCTTAGCTGATCCAGTTATTCGTTTTTTTTTTAACCCTTTCTTTAATTAGAAACTCGTTTCACGGACACTCACACAAGAAAACTTCCATAAGCTTTTATTCATCCTGATAAAACCGTCTAAAAAAAGATATACCTTTTCCAGACCACTCCATGGATGACTGCTGCAAAATATTAATTTTCTTTCTTATTCCTTGCATCACCAAGCAGAATTGCTAATATAATCCTTGATTGAATTACGAATGCAATCATTCGCCAACTTTTTCGAGTTACACTGTGCGTCGTTCGGAATGCATTCAACAATAAGCAACATTCTTTCTCTATATGCATCACTTCCAGGAAGGACACTATATGGACTGCGAAGAAGATCCAAAATTCTTTAACGAAAACGACACTGTGGTGCTGTCGGTGTTGGGTGGACTTCACGAATTTCAAATGTAACATCGTGCTTCACGTTGTTTTATAACTTAGAAAGGCAGCTGTTCCAAAAGAAATCGCAGTATTGCTTTTAACTTAGCGATTGCCCTTACGTAACACATATGATGAACGTTTATGAAACATGTAACAGTATTATGCTACCGCTACCAATAAACACTTGTGTTGTAAGAAACATACGAGTATTTTTTTTTTCACCGCGCAACATGGCTGTTCAGCAATATTACTATTACGTGCTTCTTAAATATCACTTGTATTACAAAATTCAAGTAAGCGTTTAGAAGTTTGGAATCATTCTTTGTGAACAATGGAGTTGCGAAGAAGATCCAAAATTCTTTAACGAAAACGACACTGTGGTGCTGTCGGTGTTGGGTGGACTTCACGAATTTCAAATGTAACATCGTGCTTCACGTTGTTTTATAACTTAGAAAGGCAGGGGAGGGAGGGGAAGTGAAAAAATCTGACAAGGCTCTGTGCTTTAAAAAAAATGTAACCATGCAAAATACAGTTGTTTTGAATTTGCTGTAAATTTCAACCAATTCACCTTAAATAGAGCGATGATTGACGAAGATTCACGAAAGAATTGATCCAGAGAGATTTCCTGTCAAAGCGATAAAATGCTTAGCCACCTTTGTTCCTCATCAGCTCGCTTACGTTTGACGCAACTTCGTTACAAAAGAAGATCTGATGTTGTAGTTAACATGGCATTTCAACGTTATCGTTTCATAAATGATACTTTGTTCTTCGTTACTTCGACCCATAATCCTCTCAATATAATGCATTTTATCGGCGTCGAGCGTTCGTTAATGAAAGCTTTCTTGCACCTAGAAAATGGAGGAACGCTCTATTCAGCCAGGCATCGACATCTTTCTAACGAGCGAAGTGATGCCCTCCATAAGCTTTATGAAGCGGGACTCATTATGAGCTGTCGCATCAGTGGCTTCTAGCGTTTTTGAGTGCAGCATTGACTGATTAAGAGTATTTCAGATTTTATCGCTCCTTTCATCGCTATATTAGCCTCCTTTTGTGCGTATTCGGACTGTGCTTCAACTGCGTCCACATATGGGTCTTGACACGGCCGCGTATGCAACAGTCATCTGTGCACACGGTACTCACTTGCATCGCCATTGCCGATATGGGCACGATGAGCTCCTACTTGGTGAGCGTCTCTCCCGTAGTCAAAGCATTCGTTCACTGAGATCAAACCCGTTCAGCGCACCCGTATCACCACAGATAGTAATAATTGCTAAATGAAAAGCGGCACACCGTTCACATGAACAGTGAGCCAACGCTGGTACGACACTCTGGAGAGAACGACGTTACAGTTGTGTTTGCCATCGAGAACGCTCTCAATGTTCTATTTGTAATTCGACATTCATTCCACCCCATAAATTCTGTCATACTTGAGATGGGTTAAGAAATATAAATACGCTTCACATCTTGCCGCCTATAAAACGCGTCAATTGCGCTGGCGCGAAGGGCACTTTAAGAATCCAATTGACTGAAGTATGTATTACCTTTAACAGTTTAGCTTATAACACTTTAACTTTTACCACTTTAAGCTATAACACTCTGGCGAGAAGATTTTTGGATGCATTGCATTTGGGTGTGAAAGTGCGAGCAGTATTGCACCACATTTACCATATTGTAAGTTATCCTCCTCGAATATGAGCCCTTTACTATTGCTCCTTTAAAAATTGAATCCCGTCTTTGAGTACAAATCCTTCGTGAACATAAGCTACTATCAATGTAGTTTGTACCTTAGTGTTTTTCTGTGTGCACAGTTTGGTGAGAAAAAGCACCAAAAGGGCTGGAGCGCCACCACTTTTGCCTTTCTGTCGATCAGAGCAGCCATTCTAATAAATCTCGTAAAAGTGACGGCGTAAACCTGCTTGCAAGTTGTTTTTATGCAGTTCTGCAGATTATATTTGCGAACCGCATTAGTCTAAACTACGCTTATATGCGACCCTTTTTCTGTGTATCCGGCAGCCAACTTTCGAAGATACAGCCGTAATATTCTGCGAGTGTGATGAACGAACCACCAAATGCACTTTCAAACCATCGCATCAGTCTTGAGCTCAGCTCCATACAGCCACGTGGAGATGACTAAATTATAGCGAGTTGAAGATTACTTTGCAATCGCTCTCAAGTATGCAAAACTTGCAAGAAGTCTGAAGAAAAAAGCAAGCGACTTGCACGATTGTATTGGTGTAATTTTGGATGAATGCAACACTTCTCGGTCCGTCATTTAAACCGCACGTGTTTCGTTCTTTGTTGGTAATTTGTGAAAGCAGCTTACTAGGCCGTCGCATTATCAAAAACCTATACTAGGATTAGCGCATGCATACAACTGTTACCTTAGAGCTGTTGAGCGATCAGAATAGGTTAAAATCCTGATTACAAATGTGCTAAATGATCCACAATTGACAACATATGCACTTGCTAGGCAGAGTTACCGACAAGACATTCGTTTATGTTGAAAAAGTTTGCGTCACTCGGAGGCCTATGGTTTCATTTAGGGAGGCTTGATGCGTTAAACTTTGTTCACAGCTTAATTTGCACCAAAATCCTTCGCGCGATAATTTGCTTGTTCGTATCGCATTTTTTCATGTCGCCAAAAATCGATGCTTCGTGTCACCTTTAAGCACGTTCACGTGACGCTTCTTTTAGCTTTGTTGCATCTTGCATTAAGCACTCACCTTCTAGTTTAAAAATAATTTCTGTTTCAAGCATTCGAAGCTCTCGAGAGTTCTTCGAAATTAATTTTAAAAATTCTCTTTAATGCTCAAAGATTCATTTTGAATATTCCACCGCTTAAAATCGTTCGGTCTTAAATTTTAGATGTATTTTTGGTTATCTGACACCATATTTAAAAAAAGATCATTTCATCTAAAGCTACATTTCTTTAAAAGAAAGAGGAGCTTGTGGGAGGGAGACGTTTCTGGAGCGATGAACTCGATGAAAATGTTAACATGCATTTCAAAATATTTGTTTTCACCACTGTTCACTGAAGTCTTTATTCATTCTAAAAAATGGACCCCCTCATTATTTTCTGTCTACACTCATATTTTACACCCTCATACCACATTCGACGTTTATTATGCTATTGACTACGCGCTTTGGCAAATACGCTTTTCCCCCTGCGAACCGTGGTGACCTATGCATATTATTCATACGCTCGTCTTGCTCATCTGTTATTCACGCGTTATATAGGTATATATATGCTCATTTGTTATCCGGTATATATATTCACTCGTTATTCGATATGTATATATATATATGTGTATATATATATATCGAATGTTTTGTCAACATAGCATGCAGTCGAAAGGAATAACTTAAAATTAATTTTGATAGGTGAAAAGAAACTTTTAATTAGTCGTCTTATTAACGAACGACATCTACAGCGCCATTGGTGTATATTGTACGAGTGTATATTGAATAGGTGACAGCAAAGTCATATGTATTGGATGGTCCTCCAATAAGATTTTTTTTGTTGGAAAAATCATTGCCTTGTGTAGGCCATGACAATACCGGGGTGGGGAATTTGAGACTCTGGAACTAGCGCTTTGTTTTAATTTTTTATAGTACTGAAGGGAAATGGTCCATACCTAAGAGTAATGGTGAGTACATGTTAGTAAATTACATGCAAAATCAGACTCTGGAAGAAATTTGTCTTTCCTATAATTCCAGACTTTTACTCCAACCTGGACAGTGAGCAACTTCAATGTCGGAGTCCCTCCGCAATCGTCACATCTTGCGAAGGGGGAGAGGAGAGGGGGTGGGAGCGCGGAGGAAGGGGAGAGAGATGGATGCAAAGGGTGTGCTTTACATACGCATCAGAAAACCTCACTGATAAAATGGGTTTTAATTCTTAGACTTTATATCCAGGCAAATTTGAGCCAGACTTCGAAATGACAAGGTGCTGGCATCCTTGTTCCACGTTTATTTCCCATGTGTCCCTACATTATTTGGCATGTTTTTTCGTAAGAAGTGTTGAGAATACGACTTACGTGATGTTTGGAGAAGTTGGTGGCAGATTTATTTGCTGGATTACTGGCCTTACAGTTATTTCCTAGATTGGTTGGTTCACAGAATTATTCGCTAAGCCAACTAGTTTACAGATTTGTTTGCTAGGTTACCTGGTTTGCAATTCAATTTGATGGTTTACTTTGTTTCAGACTTCCTGCTAAGTTACTTGGGTTACAGATTTATTTGTTAGATTACTTGGTTTCAGATTTTTTGCTGCGTTGCTTGATCTATATGCCTGTTTGCTACGGCACTTGGTTTATAGGTTTATTTGCTACGTTATGAGTTCAATCGTGACGAGGAGAATAGCTATCCGTACGGATGGGTTCTTTTCCTTAAAATGCATGCCGTTATCAGCATTGCATTGCACGCTGTCTCACTCTATTTGGTCGTTTTTATGGCCTACATCCGGCTGTGCGCAATCCGAGCAAGGAACAGTCGATGGCTCCAAACGCATCTTGCCAGGTTGCTGTTTCGTTTTTCGAGCTTCGATAATGATGTTCGTTAAAACCTGTTACTCTGTGAACTACTATTACGACATCCGTATCACAATTTTTTTGGTGGGCTGCCACTGGTTTGTTTTTTTCGCCAAAAATGTCCTGTAAAAGCGATGACGCAGCGACAAGCGCTTTTGTGGCTCCATTCATCCGACTTATTGGTTTCGTATATTGCCCGAAAATAATGAAAATTCTTGGACCGTCTGATCTGATCGCTTTGCATTGAGGGATTCGTAAAAGGACTTGTAAAGCGTTTTCGCTGCTCGACCGGTAGAAAATGTAGATCGAGTGCAAAATACATTCGAAGTTTGTTAGCGTTTCATGGGACCATAAGTTCCCCTCGATGAATTGCGTTGAAATCAGGTAAGCGAAGCGATTTAGGTTTCGACTATGTGGATGATCTTGGGAGCTCAAAACTGTGAGAAATTTCTAAAGTTATTTCCTGAAGGCGTAGCAAGGCAACATGACAGTAAACAGGTTTCTGCTGCGTTGAGGGTGTCTAGAGCGGTAAATATAAGCATTAGATCATCTATGCGATTCATAGCAACTTGTAAGGTGACATGACAGTGGGAAAGCTTTTATGAAATATCGTCACCCTCTTTAAAGTCGTTCTCCCATGCCGTACATTTCTGCGTGTAGAACCATAGTTTTCCCATACGGCTTGCAAACACTCCAATAGAGCCTTTCGGCGATGTGAGGGACAACATAAACGACTCATTGGAGGCCATTAAAATTTCTTGAAGCATTCGGGTAGAGGGTTAGCTATCTGCAGAGGAGAATTTCCGGTTCGTTTCATAGAGGAAATAAAATCAAAGTCATGATGAAACGGTGAAGCGATTCGCAGCGATGCCGTCCACATGCTAAAAAATAACGTTAACATATGCATTGTGCAGAAGACCATTCTCTATCACGCACTGAGAAAATCATCGAGCAAAAGCATTGCTTACGTTGGCAAACTTTTACGGCGGAACACTTGAAATGTGTCTTTTGGTGTAACGATTTTAAAAAGCTATTTGGTGCACAATCCATAGTCACAACGGATTTGTAAGGTACTGCTGGGATTTTATCGATACGCATGCATGACTGGTAAAAACCATAAGCGTGCCTTAGTCATACTGTTATAGATGCATAGAAGTGCGTCAATTGAAATGGGGTTCTTAAACCTCTCATTGGCATCCCATTTAGCTCGCTGCTGTGCCGAGAATGATGTAGTCGAGAACAGACGTCGATAACTGTTGATGCAAAATTTGCATATAATTTTCTCGGCAAAACTGCCGCAGAAATTATTGCATTAATTTTCGATTCTCATTAAAGAAACATAGAATAGCGTTTTTATTTGTGAATTTCGACTTCTTTTGCTGTCATCTGTTTCGTTGCTCTAAATCGATTGCATCATGCGGCCCACAAAAGATGCCTTCTTGGACACCATAACACTAGTTTAGAGGGACGCTTCAATATCAAAGTTACAATCAACTTATGATTTGCTTACTCATAAGGCTCCCTAAACAAAAAGGATTACTTGACAGAAACGAGGTAATTTTGGCAGTGACCGTTAGTGATGAGGCCGTGACTAACCAACATCACAGCTGAGGAAGTTCAATCTCGGTGCTTTCAACGAAATTTCGATAAGGCGTACAGGTGCTTAATATGAATAATATGAATTATGATTTATTATGGATTGTGCACATACGCAACTTGAAAGCTACTTAATTAATGCAGGTAATTATAGTGTACAGTGCAGGAGCAATAACACTATGAAACTTTATTATGCGTCTACTATGTACGCTTTACTGCCAACGATTTCTTTATAGGTTCACTTCATTGATGATCGCAGTGGTGGTATTCGTTCTATGTATCCCCACATTGCTTGCTCATGAAATATATCCTCAAAAGCGTTCGCTACAATACTATACAACCGTGAGCGACGAACAACATAAGCCAACAGTTGCATACAACAAGGAATACTATGACAACACTGATATCAAATACAGCATCGGTTTCTCAGCTATGTTCTTGCAAAACAACTGCGCACTCTTAAAAATGAACCTCTGGCTTACTGGGATCATGCTAAAGGTGAGGAAACCGTAGTTGCAAATCATGCTTTTAATTTGTCAGGTGAAAGAATTGAGCGGAGGAGAATCAGTGCTGACCGTAAAGGCAATGAAGTTTCGGCACATCGAATGCACTATTTTGTAGTAGGTGCCCAAAGTGTTCACATAATTTTGAGCTGTTGCATAAATTCGTGGATCCTTCAATAGTGCATGAGATGTAGTTTGGCAGTAATGGCGTCACATTTCCAAGAACAGGATTCCAGTTTGGTTGTATTCCACACATTCCATCTAACGCACCAAGAGGTATGAATTTCTGAACCGGAAATGAGTCATTTGGAGAAAAGCGCTCAGAGGTTTCAGGAAAATGGGTGCTGAGAACGATAATAGCATGGTACCTTGAATGAATCGCAAAATCACCATTACTTCGCCATTACTTATCAGGAGTCATTGCTTGGTGACGGCTAGGATGAAGCGCTTTGTGCATGGTTGAATTTTCCTCATCTGATTTTGAAAAATTTTATAGGGCGAGTTGAGTCGCTTTCAATAAGACTGGAAAAAATGCATATTAGTACTTTGATTATTTTTCAAAGTACGCTTTTAGAAGAACTTTGTCGATTAAATCTCTAGAAGAGACCTGTGGTTACATGCCGCTGAATAAAATCAGTGTTGTGACGAACGGAGAAAGGAATGATTATTCGATTTCTTCGACATCTCCGTCTTCAAGCCAATTCAAAACTATATCTCTAGTTTTTGGCGCATCTTCTTAAGTCTGAACCGACCTATTTTAATGTCCCGGTCTACCACACAACCATTCCTTGCAAAAAACAGGCAAAAATCTCTTTGCCTAGCGTGTTCTGTTGTATTTTCTATGCCGAGGCAAAATGTGCACTGTTACTTCAAGAGAGATGGAATATTCAGTGTATTCGTAGAGCGACGACGTTTGAAAGAGGAACAAGAGTTTGCATTTTCAGGCAGTGCCTTGTTTTCTGCTTCTGTGGCTGACGTTTGCCCTACTATTGAAGTTACGAGCGAACAGGAGGAAGAGGATGCTACTGCTCGGTACAAGAAATGATAAAAGCAAAGATGGCTCACTTCGAGACCGTACCACATCGATGCTTCTTCTAATGCTGTGTGTGTTCCTTTCCACTGAGCTGCCTCAAGGCGTCATGGCTGTTCTAAATGGTAAGCAACTGGACGGTTGTATATATAGCAGACATTGCTGAACGTGTTGACCAGTTTGGCTTTGCAATCGCTAAGCGAGCGGCATGGCTAATAGACATAGTATTTGGCTGCTATATGCTGCGGTATGCGAACGCTATGTACTGTGGCTTGTGACTGCTAGGTGCCGTGATATTTTGCTTTTAGGTGCTATATGACGTCTGCCTTGCTTTGATATCGTGTACAAATTGCGCTTTGCTATCGCTGACCGGCAGTGCATGAGTATTTTTCTTGTGAAATGCAATAGGGGGCGGAAAATCTCATCTAATATAAAACGAACCATCGAGGCCATCATATCCTTGCAGTAGCAGAAATACAAAAAAAGCGAAAGAGAGCTAACATGCCTCCAAGCTGGTCGCCTTAACTGTTCTCATTTTCTCGCTTACTTTTTTCATGAACAGGTGAGGTTGTGTGCTTGCTGACTAGCAAAATATACAGTCCGGTAGAACGACTTGTCAGGAAACCGCTTTTATGAAATGCCGGAAATTTCTGTTTTTGCCATTCTATCCGCTGATATCCATTGATCTTCCTTAAGAAACTCGATTTTGTACCAGCCAGCTGCTGAAAAATGCAATCCAGCCGATTGTAGAATGTATGCAAATTTCTTCAGCATACTTAAGCGCAGAAAACCTTTATCGGTGTTGTTGGATTGCGTTGAACTTGGATATAGATATGGAAACTGGAATGTAGGCTACACTTTCCAAACTATGGTTGAAATGACAGGCAGATAGGCACATATGCATAGAAGCGCCTTCGTCATAATGTGCTTTGCAAATGCACATTTGTCAGAGTGCCTAACTAGATCCTCACGTTTTTATTTGTAAACATGTAGATTTGTTTCGCCATTCAAAAGGATTCAAAAATGGAAATTTATTTCTCATTTTCGCAGAGACAGTTTACTATTGAGTATTTCTAGGCGCTTTAGCGATACAATGATGGTGCGTCTATGTGTTTTTTTGTGCGTGCGTGCGAGTGTGCATTTCTATTTCCCTCTCGAGTGTTTTCGTCTGCCTCTGAAACCAGAGTTATGAGATTTGCTTGACATTGCATAACCCGTTTCTGTGCCCAGTTTCAATTCAGTTCGCCAATGTGTCAACAAATTATGTCGCCTTAAAGAGCACAGAAAATTTGCGTGCATTTGAGCGTTTGGATCGCAAAAAAAATTTTTTTTGAAAGGGCGTTCGTAGAGCGATTGCGTTGGGCAAAACTTGAGTTTCGCATGTCTTGATAGTCTTCTCCTTGCATGCATCTCACTTGTTTGGAAAGATACAAGTCGAAATTAGTGAGAACATGAATAGATCGGATATTATTTCAGCGATATACACGAAGCAGTTTCACCTATTCGTATACCTCACATTGGCAGATATGCTTGACCTGTTGTCACTTATCAACTGTTACGTCGGCTTCACGGTGTTCTTCTGTACATGCACGCGATATCGACAGACGTTATTAACGCTGTTTCCTCAGCAGTGGTGAGCCTCTTCAAAATCTATTTAGGAGCTTCCCACTGAGAAATATGACCTTTCAGCGAAGCATTTATTTTTATTGTTTACTTCACTTTATCGTTTTGGTAGTAAACCAATAAGTGGCTTCGGTTGTTGATTGTAACCGAGAGAATAGCAAATTATTTTCTATGCACTGCACCCTTTTTCTTATTTTTCTGTATCGGAATTAGTAGGTTGTGGTTTCTACGATTCTTTGCCCTTCATAAACATGACGTTTATTTGGAAGATAAGAAAATCGGCTTCCTCGCCATAATAAAAGCAACAGGAGCAGAAATCAAAAGCACGAAAGTTACTGGTTGCAATTGCAGTTTTTTCTCTTTTTCTTTTGCAAAACTGTATAAGAAAGAAAAAGCACTGTACGACAGTTGTATTATTTCATTTATATGCGAGCTTATTTGTATTTGTATGTAAACATTAGAGCAGCAACAAATATATTCTTTCATAATGGCTTGACGCTCTTTCCTGTGTTTCATATGTTCGCAGCAATATTTGTAGAAATCGAAAATGCTTAAAAAATTTGCGCATGCTGGACAATTTTACGTTCACATAGTCGAATGTTAAAACGCTCGAGCCAACAGCTTTTAGCGCATTGCAAAAATTCACTTATTCGGTTAAAGCATTCATGCAATTTCTCAACTGTCTGCGACAGTTACGGTGAAGACGTTGCAAGGTTTTATGCATCAGCGAATGAGGCGCAAAATTGCTGCAGTCTATATGATCGTATGATTCAGTTAGAGAATTTGCGTTCAGTTTTTAGAGTATATGCAAACGTGCTGCAGCTGCTGTTTAAAATTTTCACGGTCTAAAGTTGATAAGTTTCGTTGCTTTTGCAGCGTTTTAATGGCTTATGCCCCGGTTTTGTTCCCTTTCTTTTCTCTTTCTTCTCGTTTTTGTGTACGTTGTTCGAGTGCTAAGAGGGTCCTACCTGCAATGCATTTTCGACCAAATATGTTTTTCTCTAAAATATATATTGACGTTTTTTAAAACATACTTGGCTGAAAATATGTTGCAGTACATAAAAGTTTATATGTTGCAGCACCTCTTGACATGCTAACAAAGTACACAAAAGCGAAAAGGAAGAGTCTATAAACTATCCACAGATGAGTAAGCATATAGGAAAGGAAGAAAACATACGTACGTATATATATTGAAGTAATTTTCTGTTACTGCTGTTGAATCAAAAGCGCGTAAACTAACTGTGCATCCTCATTTCGCTTAGGAAGATTCCGGAAACATTTCAACCATCGAATCCATTTCAAGCAAATGGGTACAAGCATTATATTCGGCAAGAGACTTGTTGCCTAACCGAGATATTATTTCAGTATCTCAATGTTGGAATCAAGGGCGAGGCGACACGGCAGTGCGCAGCAGTCGACCCCCACCAGAAACGAGTACACAGTGCAGACGAACGATCATCTAACGAGGAATGGCGCTCAAGTTTCCAATATGCCCACTATGCTAACGGCCATTACCAATGGCACTACCAACATCATACTCGATGAAGACGATGCTTTCGTCTAGTGCTTTCTTTTTTACGCGGTTGTTTATGGGTTTTTTATGCTACAGTTACCAATTTATAGAGCACATTATGACGGCGTCATATGCGGCGATATCATGACAACGTTCGCGGCACATGTCTGTTTTTATCTGTGCAGTAGTTGCAGTTCAGGAATCACCGAGTCTACAGTTCTGAAACATAATAAAAATAACCTACACTCTGAGTTCACCACCCATTCTCAGTCTCAAACCAATTCGTTTACGTTGTAGGTTGTTATATTCTCTAAAATGTAAGAAGATTTCTATGCATTTTCGATTGATCCGACTGCATACTCGAGCGGTCGGATTGCAGAAAGGCGGCAATTTTTTTGCATACATTTTCACCGCTGTGATTACATAGTCAGTCGATCGGACTGTATATTTGCTCGGAGGAGTCGAAGGAAGACGAATCTTAAACGGGACATTTGCATGGGGACCGGGTGAAACAAATTTAAATTTTAGGCGGTCGTGAGGAGTTAATGATGAGTAGTCACGAAAATCGGGAAAGTGCATATCACATTAACTCCATGAAGCGCGCTCCCATTACTTTTTGAAATCAGTCTCAGGACTGCTCTAAGAAGAAACTATACATATTCCGAAAATGGGTCAGTAAAATTCGTTTCCCTGAGCGGAACAATTATTACCATTTTTCATGATTAGAGGGGAGGGTGCTCGCCAGTCCTGGGAGGAAAAAACTATACTGATCACCGCCGCTAAGCTTTTCTTGAACTAGTGAATATCACTCCAATAAATGGTGTTTTGAATAGCGCTAAAAGAGTATAACCGGTAAATGAAGAGAAAGCCATAATCTTTAAAGAAATTTACAAAGAATCCCTACTTCTGCATGAGTGACTCACAGCCGAATATTGACTGATGTGTAGTGAATGCCAATTTGAAGCTAAATGTTCATTTTCATTTCAAATTCCTGCTCAATTACGCAAATTGCATGGTCGATCGACATAGTTTGATAAATATATATTTTCGGGATAATCTAAATGAACTTGCGAGTTCATATTCAATCAATACGTGAGCAGTTTTATTGTAACTGTGATCGGCATCAGTACGGCAATCTCGCAAGATGCTCATTATACAAGGACCACTCAGTAGGTTCGACTTAGTTCGGTATTTCTATGTCATGGATTTTTAATTTAAATTGTATAAGTTGCATAAAATGCATATTCTATATCCCGCATGTAATGCAAATGTGTTCGAATTATTTCTCGCAATCTATTTTCTACACTCGAATCGGATTGAGTCACAAGAGCTCCTATAGAGCTTTAGTTTGTAAGGTGCATCAAAATTACGCTTCTTTAACTTTTCAACGCCCACAGATTTATAGTAGGTAGTGCAGCAAAAATACAGTCAATCAAATTACGAGCATCTTCCCTAAGAAGACATGATTTGTGGCGATTAGGGAGGGATGCGCGAAATTTGGTGCCTATGTTCCAGCATGCAAAGTATAAGGGCCAGTGAGGGGCGTAGGCAATCCAGGCGCACGCACTCGAAGTGGACTTGAAAAAATGTTCGTTGCTGTTTTGATGGACTTCATGTAACGTGCACGGGCGCCGACAACTTAGCAAAAGGAGAGGTTCATCCACCTCTGCGGAGGTTTGCTGAATGAATATTGAGACATCGGTAGAGCAAGTAAAAACGAGCCCAACGAAATCATGAGAAATGTCATGCGATGAAAATCATTCCACAAAATAGATCATCAAACTGATCTGACCAAAGAAAAACTAGCGTTTTGAAAGGTCGCAACTTCACACGTGGCAAATTTTTAGAACTTCCTATCGCAATACTATTTCATTTCGTTGGCCATAAGAGAAAAAAATTGTATACGACGACTTCACCGATTCCCTGAAGAGGGAGTCCGGAAAAGGCCTAAAATTTGCATACGTTATTTCCATAAGCATTAACTTTTTATAATACAGCAATACTTTAAAAGAAGGTCCCTTTTCTGGAGTAAACACTTTTCCACTTATATTCACCGCAGCGCTGATAAAATTTTAGGTTAGTTACCGGACAGATACACACGTATAATACGTCACGTGGTTATCTCATCGAATTGCTAAGTTATACATTGACGCAACCCATTTAAGGAGGTAGTTATTGATAATCTCGATCATGTGGCATTCTCTGAGTGAGCTACATGCCATTGTTATTGATATGCAAGCCCTGCTAATACATGCAGAGAGTATGTGCTTTTGCTGTTGTTCTAGTGTGCACGCCGCTTTTCCTCTGAGCTGTGTGTCTATTAGGGAAAAGAGCTGAATTGGAGTCTATCACGCATACTTAACGCGACGCTCATAACGACGTCTACCTGAGCGTTGATTCGTTGTGCAGCATTCACAACTGCCCTACATAAATGCAAAATTCATATATGGTCGTAACAATAGTAACAAAGCATTTTCATACCCATAACGGTTATAAAAAAATGCGATGCCTACAGCGTTATGAAAATTTAATGCCCACTGTGCAGCGTAATCGTCACACATGAGACGATAATCATTTAGTAGTATTGTTACTTTGACAGTGGTGATCAGAATGGTGGCTAGGACGTTTAGTGGCTAGAATCTTTTTCCGGTGCCAACATTGTCATCTCCTCTCAAATCGGAGCCGGATTCAATTTGTAATGCAGGCCGTCTGTCACTGGCTGTGATTTTTTGAGAATCGTGACGTCTCATACATTTAAGGAGTCATCCCTGGTGATTCTACTAAAGACATATTAATGGAATTTACCTTTTGTAAGTACTGACAAACATGTAGTGAAGCTTATAATAGATTGTTTGTAAGTTACGTTCTAATTTGCAAGGCGCATTACGATGAAATCGTATGTGTTCATATGTGTTCTATTTCTGCATGTCTGTTCAAATGCCTGTCCGGTGGTTTGACTCGGAAGTCACTGAAGCTAGAGGAGTGAAATTTGGAACTTGTAGTGCACATTCTGTGATTACTTTTTATGTGCAATTTCATATCATTTCATCGACCTACGGGGATGTCACGCCCCATGAAGGGCGGTCAAATCTGAATGCATTTTCAAACTTTTGGGTCGCATGTCCGATCGATCGACTTGCAGAAAGTAACAAATAATTTGCTAGCATTTTCAGCGGTCAAAGTGGTTAGTGCGAAAATTGGCAGAACATTTGTAGGTGCGGTCGGGCGGGGTAAAATATGGATCTTGGTCATCTATGAGAACCTTACCAAAGTGTTTAGCCTCATGGCGAACGTATCAAAGCCCTCTAGCATGGATTTCAGTGTAACAGTATATTTCCATACAGTCCATCACCTACCTATTCGTTCGCTAAGGTATTTGCGTTCCCTCATTCGCTGATAATTTAAAGGGCCGATCGATTCGATGACCGCGAATAAACAACACCCCATCCGGCTTTCGTCATGTTTATGTGTACGTTGCTCTTGCTCGCATATGATCATATGCATTTTTCTGTCCGATAGTTCCAATTAACTGCTGTACCGCCGCCGAGTTCTTGGTACGTGAAGTCTAGACGCGAGCTCGAGACTAAGCATTGAACAGAAGCTTTATTCAAGACGACTGAGGATCCATAGAAGGACGGCAAAAGAATCATGGAAATGTAGAAAGACTACAGAGAAGTGTAGAGAAAGACGAAAACGCAAAACCATCAGCTTATCCATCACAACGAACATAGTGGTCATTGTGTTTTGAGTCGTACCTAACAAACGAAGCAGAGAATTACTGCAATATAATGAAATAGGGAAAAAGCGTTTGTCACCACGGGAATCACGAAATAAGTAGGCGTTTGGTCGTCTCTCACAACATTAGCCAATCGCGGAACCTATAATGAAACTTGGCAGGCGTGGCTGTGGCATTACAAGGGCTCCCAGCAAAAACTGATTCTTAGATTTGTGAAGGAATTATAGCGTATTGGAATGAGGCAAGAAAAGAAGGTCAAAGTTCCTCCAGATCAGCCCTCGGTGGAAAGATCAGCAACATTTACTTCGGGACATTAAAGTCGTCGTCTTAGATATACGAGCGTGAGAATTTCAAGAAGATGAGAGCAACACTTCTAATCTAGTCAACAAACAATTTTACCCATTGCCACCACATCACACATCCCGTCGAAACAACTTTTCGATTTTTCGTTGAGAAAACATGTTTCGCTTAGTCAACGAGTATTCACGTAATTTTCGGGAAGTTATTTCATCGTTTTAAGCGCAACTGTAGAGAGTGCATAACATATTATTCGCTTGTCCGCTAGCTCCCTTAACAAACGGTTGATTAGCCAATCGCGGAACCTATAATGAAACTTGGCAGGCGTGGCTGTGGCATTACAAGGGCTCCCAGCAAAAACTGATTCTTAGATTTGTGAAGGAATTATAGCGTATTGGAATGAGGCAAGAAAAGAAGGTCAAAGTTCCTCCAGATCAGTGCATCCGTCCCTCTTTACTCATCTGCACCTTTTGCGGCTAAATATTCTCAACAAATGTTAAGGAGACGCCAATTCCGTTTTAAAAGTTCAATTGTTTACACAACCAAGTTCCAAGCATTGTCACTTAATTTAAAAATCATTTCTTAATTTGTATATTGCGGTCTGGTACAGCTGTTGTGCGCTGAGCTACCGTTAACATCCACAATTTGGCAGGTAACACACTTGCGCTAGAAAACGACTAGCGTTTAAAGCTTCAATGTGCAGATTCATTGTAGTTGTCAAGATAGTTGAAAACAAAGCATACTTTATCAATTTGCTTGCAGCAGAATTAATTCCTCATTTCCTCACCATTTCCAAACAACCACAATCGCTTATAGCTCCACACAGAGATCTCCTTACAGGCATTCGAAAAGTAGTGTTGTGTTGGACGCACCGCAAATACCATTAAATTACGTGCTCCATTAGCCTCGCCTGCCTTCGCCATCACAAGAATCAGTACATAGGTACTCTCCATCCTAGCTGGGACGACGATCGCCCACAATGGGCAAGCGGCCAACAGCATTGGCTACGGATAACTGTATGTGATGCAATTACCCCATCGCCAAATGTGCCGCGGATTTGGTAAAAATTCATTCATCTCAGAATCTGGCAGTTTCTGCGCGACATAGAGCTTTTCATTTGACATCCAAGACCTATTACAGTGAGCACGTTAGCAAGGGATAGCTCTTTCTCTCTTCTTCTCTCTCTGTCTCCCTCTCTCTTAAGAGGCCATGCAGCTTACATTGACGTTATGCCTATATAGCAGCTGCCTGCCGATCCTCATTTTATGTATGATTTGCATAATTGAAGGATATCCAAATTGCCGACTAGTTCAATCTAGTGGGTAATATGAGGGAACACGGCGCATCAGAACAAGATTACATCACCACTACTCACACTGTCACATTGCATTGTCCGCTCGGTGGACATGCAAACAAGGCGGCATTGCCTAATTAACCCTCATGGCCACATCTGCTCTTTCCCATGCCGCTGCCACTCAGCCAGCAGCGTTGACCTTAGACTCGGGTCCATTGAAGTATTCCATGTTACCACTGCACTCTCCCACAACTTTGGTTATGTTGCATAGCATTGAAGAGCAGCAGGCAGGGCGACGTTGAAACGCTATAAAATGGTTATTAGCAGCAATGATTTGTACTTACTAATTTGAGAAAAAAGAAGTGTAAGACAATTATTTAAAATTGAAGCTGCTCCGATGTTAGCCCAGTATGATGAACAAGAGTGCTTGCTTAAGCCAAAGTGATGCGTTTTTTAAATTAGGGTATTCACGACAGCGCCCCCC